>OZ024742.1:81717612-81762612 GCA_964016885.1 Eledone cirrhosa
ATGAATTGCTCCTATTCCGAAATTTGATACTCCGTTTGAGTTCCAAGACATCATTTTCTAAGGATAGCAATGCTGTTTTCTGTTTCAGGAGTTTTAGGTATGTTTTCCTGCTTAGTACAGGTATGTTCTTTGTAGAAACATTCAGATGTTGTTTCTGCATGATGAAATTATAAGTCAATAGATTGCTCAACTGAGGGAGCCAAATAGTAATAATAATAAATTTGAAGACTAAAATCCAAAGAGGGCTCGATAAGTATGCATATATATCAAATATATAATAACCGTAGAGCAAATATTTATTAAAATAAAAATTAAAGTTTAATCAAAGAATCGCTGATTTAACCCTTAACAGGATCTTCTGAAACAATAAAAAATCAATTTGTGAACACAGAAGTGAATATTTTGAAAAACGTTGCAACCGAAGGAAGACAGGAAGACGATACTTTGGTTCGTGGAAAAGTTCCCTGGCAAAAACGGAAAAAAAAACGAAGAAAATACGTCATTATTTGTAGCGGTGAAAACAATTACCCCAAAGACAAAACCACGTTTATGGTATAAATGAGGTCATAGACTAATATTCTATTAGGTGGTTCGAGGAGACATTCTGTGGCAATTAACGGAAAAAACGAAGAAAATACGTCATTATGTGGATCGGTGAGAACAATTACACGCAAAGAAAAAAACACGTTTATGTTCTAACTGAAATCGTAGACTAAAATTCTATATGATTTTCAAATGATTTTCGGCTTTAGAGCTAAGAATAATGTAAATAAATTACAGAGCTAATCGAAATTAAATAAATACATAATTACATGCACGGTTCTTCTATATTTATTTAGGTTTGTTGGTTCACCACTGAATAGAACTGGTCATTTCGTATGGTCAACCTAGATGTAATATTTGATCTGCGGTTTTTATATGTTTGATATATATTTATCCTTATCGAGCCATCTTTGGATTTTAGTCTTCAAATTTATTATTATTACTATATATATATATTGACTTTCAGAAAATCCCGTTAAGGATGAAAGCAGCGATTCTTTGCTTAAACTTTAATCTGTTATTTTAATAAATATTTGCTCTACGGTTCTTATATATTTGATATGTATTTATCCTTATCAAGCCCTCTTTGGATTTTAGTGTTCAAATTTATTATTATTACTATAAATATATATATATATATATATATATATATATATATATATATATACATACACACACACACACACACACACACACACACACACACACACACACATACACACACACATATATATATATATATATATATATATATATATATATATATATATATATATACAGTATATATATATATAAATTATATGAGACCATTACCTCTAATATAGTGTGTATATGAAATACACAATGAACTTGAAAGCTGAACGCATAGCTCCATCTAGTGTGTTCCAACAGAAGCTAAGTACGGTCAAGTCATGATAATGATGTCATCTTCTGTTTACGTCGGTCGTTATCACACTAGTGTTGCTGACCGCTTACTGCTGGAACATAATATAAGCTAAATCATATAGTTTATATATGATGATACGCCAATTCTGCCAATCCATCACCTTTAGCTGAGTAAACATGAATTCAACTAATTGATTTAAGCATTGTAAAATGAATTGAATATATTAATTTAGTCGTATGTGATGGTATAGTGTATGATTTTTTTAAATTCTTAAATATAAGCGATGACCTCTGCCATAACAAAAGGAAAAACATCCGAAATGTAAAATGCCTTCCTCGCTGCTTGAAATACAAAAGTATTGAATATGAACATGCCATACGATTGAAATATTTATATATTGCCTACGAATTATTGCTGGGAATATTTTAGACTTATATAAATTTATCGATATCATATAGCTCATTTATCATTATCTGTAGGACATATATCATGCAATCGATTTTCCTGTGCCCAATTTGTAGTTTGCTATATATTGCCATATTACGAACACTTCTCTTCATATTAGATAGCCTTAACACAGAAAGTCATACTTCTAATCCACTTTCTATTGTTTAGTTTGAAATATGACAGTTCGTTCGGACGAATGCACATCAAATGATACGATATTGAAATTTCAGCTAATAATGGTAAGAAAATTGTCATAAATCCTAAACTGATTAGATTTCTTGAAAATTCATCACTATCGGTAACGTTTTATTCTTAATTTTAATTCCAATGATGGACCTGTTCCTCTGTTGCAACATGCAGTTTTCATATTCACAACACTTTTTAATATCGCAGAATTTCCTTCCGTTATTCAGATCAAATCGTATATATGGAAATAAAGTGGTGTAGATGTCATTATTTTACATTCTAAATATAAGTCTTTTCTAACTGCAATCAAATTTGGATTCAGTTCTGAGATCCCAGAATATTATTATATTTTAAATTATATGGAGCGTATGTATCATTTTGAAACAATAAAACTAGGAAATATGTCATAGAAATCTATCAAAATAATCCCTCTAGATTATGGTTTGTTCCTCATCAAATTAATGAAACTTTGCAAACATTTGTACGTTACATTTTCAGTATATGGTATACATTTGTACTTATATCACTGACACCCGCTTGAATGCCAGAGGAAGGAATAGCATTTAACTTCAACTTCCCTATTTGATTATGGATGACAATTGGAATATAACACATTTTAAGAAACTAAATAAAGTTATTATGAAATTATATATGAAATGAAGTGATTTTACTGGGCTAGCAAAGGCAATAGAAACAAACATGAATGAATTGAGAATATGACTATCCGGTACATTGTGTGATTCATCATTTGTTTAAATACATATTATGAATGTATGTATGGAGGCATAAGGGTACTATAGTGCCATACAAAATGCCTAGTGTTTGCCTTCAGATCTATAAGTTCTTAGCCTGGTTATTGAAATTTACAATCAATCATTCTTGAATCGACAACATATATCAATTACCATGTATTTGGTGATCGATAATACCATCTCCATAAAAACGTTGCTTTACACGGGTGCTATGATTCCTTAAGTGTGTCTGTTTGTAGATGAAAGCATTCAATATACATATTTATTCTTTTGAAAAAAGAAAAGTCACTGCTTTTGAAAGGGCATGCTGGTGGAAAATATGACCTTGCCGGTCAGCAAAGTTCATGACGAATGTTATTCATAGTTGAACAATTCCATTACCAAATATGTGATTGCCAGTAAGGACTTTATTATAGCCATCTGCAAATACAATAAATGCATCGGTATGGCTAAAGATACGAAAAATATTTTGATAATAATTCCAGGGGAGGAAATCATGATTCACGTTTGTATTTTGCATATAGATCTACTAATCTAACGGTTCAAGTCTGGAAGTATTACCGTAATTATACATATGAAAACAAGCCAACATTCGAGTTCATTTGTTTTCAAATCTGAAAATAATTTAACGTAACCAAATAACATTATTGTAAGAAACGATCACAGAGTAAATCAGCTCTTTTAAATATATCATTTTGAAATTTGAATTTGTTTACTTGGTTTGAAAGTTTATATATGTACGGTTCCCAAAAAATGTATGCGATTTTCCAATTAATAATTCTTCGAGCAGAAACAGAAAAAAAGGGTAATGAATAAAACAAACTCAAAAATGTAAGTTTGATTCTAATTATATTTCGTATAGCTACATCAAAATATTGGAAATTATTTCGAAATAAATACAAGAAATATTTTAGCTATTTCATTTAAATCCTTCATTTATGTTTTCAGGCAATAACGTTTGAAAAATGTTAAAATATTTGTATACAAAAATCTGAAATATTGCAAAATTCTAACATAATCTTTTGAAGTATTTCGTAATTTTACTTAATTAAATTATTTAGAAGTATATCGTAGAGTTATATCTTACAGGTGGAAGCAACACGAATATATTAATTGAAGATTTTACTAAATGTTTCTTATTTATATTTGTCAGAAAAAATGTTCGTTAATTTCGATTGATATATTTAGAAATGCCTTAACTGGTTCAACAAAGTAAGCAACTAAAGCCACAGCACTAATGGAATTCATGCACACACTTTTCGTACATAAGCAAACATATACACAGGCTACACACACACGCACACATACTCACACACATACACATGCACATATACACACACTCATACACATGCACACACATACAAACATACACAGACGGATGCACGCAACAATACATTAAGATGTCCGTGCAAATATATATATGGAACTATATCGACTGATCCCTAGTCAATTATTCTGAAGATTTTCTTGTATGTACATGGGGATCTAGAGGATGAAACGTCGGTAACATGGCGATAACACTCAGTATAAGAGCATAATGAATATACTAAAGAAAGCACAATGTATTATGAACGATTGAGAGGAAACACACAGCAAACACACTCAGTCCCACCGAGTAATCGAGCAGTCAAGATGGGGAAATGTTAAAAACAGGAACTACAATTACAGAATTAAATAAAATATTTAAGGGAACCGAAACATCGGTCTTTGGCTGCTGTAGAAATTGTCAGTACAAATCGCATCACAAATGTGAGATATAGCATCCGATCTATTGTCATTTTCTAGATCTAACTCTGTGGGTCTAGCCGCGATTGAAAGCCAACAGTGTCAAAATTATGCTTAATTATGACATAGGATGCCGACCGCTCTCGTGACATATCAATAGACCCGACAGTAAACATGTAACATTAATCGGATGTGACATCTGTGGTGCTCGCTTACACGTAAGGCAAGACCCTAGGAAACAGGGATGCGAAGATAGTCACTGTCTGACTGAGCACTTATCTGCCATTTAGAACCCATTATTTTGTCGCCGAGGTTAACTTTGCCTTTCATCCTTACGGGGTCGATAAAATAAAGTACCAGTAATGTACTTGGTAATTGCTGGCCTTGTGCCTAAAGTAGAAACAATTATTTTGTAATACCTTGCAATTTTCAAGCACAGTTTGACACGTCTTACCTACTAATTCGCCAACTTATCTCCGAGTATATTCATCGACGATGATAATGTCATTTCATCATCTAAATTATTCGAACGAGAAAACGTCTTCCCCCTTGCACTCGGGAGCAAGCGTAAGATCTCAGCACCATTGAAATTGTGACAGAATAATACAACATACAACAGCCAACGATAGAAATATGGAAAGCTCGTAAGGGTACTATAACATGAATATTATAATTGTATGCCATAGCCAGAGACTATCTAACAGTTACACGCCTTAGACACCCATGGCTTTTACTTGGTATCCGCACCAATCATTAAGCTAAACCTCACAATTGCAAGCAAATCATTTGTATGGATGTATATGAACGAGAACGTGGCCCAACTATATCATAAAATCGAAAGAATATGTATATCTAAATACGCATTGATGCAATCTAGGTTCCCCACTCTGCATGAATACAGATATACAGTCTTGTATACTTCGGTGCCTAGCGTGGTTCTCTGTAGAGGTATACGCATATATATATATATATATATATATATATATATATATATATATATATATATATGGTATTAGGATTGGTGCTCTGAAATAGCGTTGTATACATGAATGTATGTATAGTATATTTGGCAATATAACGTATGTTTAATTAAAAACATTTTGAAAAACTTGTGCTATCATTTTTAAAGTGGACTATGTCACTTACTACCTTTTCTCGGCAAAAGAAGGGAGAGAAGCTGACAGAGTCTGTTTCACACTGATTGTGATCATCAGAGGAACGTACTCTGCCGAAAATCATAGAAGCTGGATTATTATAGAATTCCAGTAATAATCAAGACCTGATTATACAGAGCGATTGTCCGTCCAGCAAAAATTAGGTATTAGGATTGGTATTCTGAAATAGCTATATATACATGAATGTATGAATAGTATATTTGACAATATACCGTATGATTAATTAAAACAATTTGAAGACCTTGCGCTATCACTTTTAAAGTAGTGACTATGTCACTTACTTCTTTTTTTTTCGGCAAAAGAAGACAGATCAGCTGGCAGAATCTGTTTCACACTGTTGGTGATTATCAGAGCAGTATCCTCTGCCGAAAATCATAGAAGCTGGATTCTTATAGAATTTCAGTAATAATCCCTTATTTTGCCGAAAAAAAAGAAGACAGTGATATAGTCACTACTTTAAAAATGATAGCGCAAGTTCTTCAAAATGTTTTTAATTAAACATACTGTATATTGTCAAATATACTATACATACATTCATATATATATATATATATATATATATATATATATACATGGGTGTGTATGTGTATGCTGTGTATGTGTGTGTGTGCGTGTGTGAAAGTGTGGGCTAGTGTATGTAATCATTATTGATTTATATTTAAAGCGTTTAACCCATGCGGTAATGAAACAGCTAAGGAGGTAAATACCGCAACCTGCACCAAAGGAAGCATAGGTTTTAGAGATATCCTTTTAGGTATTTGAACTGATGTTGCCAGTATTATATTTTAAACAATGAGAGTGGGGCTGTGATAAGTTTGATGCCTGTTTGGAACGTACCACCCGATTGGAATGAAAATAAGTGCTGTGAAAACTGAGACATTCGTACTCTCAAGGCAGCCTGAGCTTTGTACTGTACATGTAAATGGAATTCCACCGAAGCATGTAGCAAAGTTCAAGTATCTTGGGGCGGTGTTTGCGAGTGAAACAAGTGCAAGAATAGAAGGAGCTGTTGCAGAATCGCTCCAGCTTCAGCATTCAGTAAAAAGAATAAGGGAGGTAAGCGTAAACGACATACAAGCGACCGAAATGGGATTCCTCCAAACGGTCTTTAGAATAATGTGCGTATCTCGGAGATCTGCGAAATCAAAGATCACAGAGTCGATAATACGGGCATGTGGGTAGAATGTCTCAGGAAATGATTACGAGCGAGATGGTAGGTTAAAATCTACGAGCCTGACTAGTGACTCTTGGGGATTATGCCGGGTCAGCTGGATGCAGTTGCATCTGACAAGACCCGCTGGAAGAAGTCTTTCAGGATTGTCACCACGATCCTCACAAGAAGAAGAAGAAGAAGAAGAAGAAGAAGAAGAAGAAGAAGAACTTCACTAGAAAGCCGTGTTCACTAAAGTAGCTGATGTTTATACATACCATGATGAGAGTGATGAGAGCTGATAGAGAGCCAAATATAACGAGTGTGTCTGTCAAAGAAAATACTAAGAAAACGTTTGGGAGATTAATGGCACGTATGATGATGCTTCTGCTGCTGATAATGATGATGATGATGATGATGAAGATGTCGATGTTGGTGGAGATATTGATGTTTCTGATGATGATAATGATGATTAATAAGAAAAATGATAAACAAAATGTATAAATACGAAATGTCAGAGACAATGAATAATGTTGGAAAGGAGTGTGGTGTTGTCTAGAAAACAGTCTACTAGTACGTATAATATGTTTACAATCTGGTGATGGCAATGGTACTAGATACAGGGGTGTGGTAAAAATGGCAAAGATAATAATGTGAGTGTATATCAATTAATGAGGTGCATCAAAAGAAGATATTTTTCAACTGGTAGCAGATTAAACTTAGACAAGAAAACGCGGGATTTAATTATATATCTGAAAATTCCCCTTCCCGCAGTTTTTAACGAATATACAAATCAGAGACATTCACTCACTGGATGTGTCTCGTAATGTAGGGTAATGTAAGGATATATATATATATATATGTATGTGGGGGGGGGATTGTGTGTGGGTGTGGGTGTGTGTGGGTGTGGGTGGGTGTGGGTGTGGGTGTGTGTGTGTGTGTGTGTGTGTGTGTGTGTGTGTGTGTGTGTGTGTGTGTGTGTGTGTGTGCGTGTGTGTATATATATATAATCCGCGTTCGATTTGATACACTACTGACTTGCATATTGTGCAATTTGGATAGTTGAACCAATCGTATATATTTTATAATTGTTTCTACTATTGGCACAAGGCCAGTAATTACCCAGTACATTACTGGTACTTTATTTTATCGACCCCGTAAGGATGAAAGGCAAAGTTAACCTCGGCGGGATTTGAACTCAATATATTTTATAATATCTATCGATAAGGTCAATGTTCGTAGTAAACTGTTTGTATTTTCGTTGTCGTAGTGGCTTTTGTGGTATTATTTACATAGTATCATTTTTCAGTTTGCCACACATTTAAAAAACTTTCATTACTCTGAGATTTAACTTATCGATTTATAATCTTATTGGTTACTCAAGCAAGCTTCTGAGGATTGTTCTTTCAGGAGATGCTAGCCGGAGCTCGCGTACCCTGTATTTGTTTAATTTTCCTAGCGGCATATCTTGTCTCTACATGTTTTGCTATGTCCCAATATGCTCTGGAATGAAGGATATCGACCTTAAAGCAACGATGCCGTAGTGATATCCAGAGATGGGACATTCCGTCTTCCCGTTGTTTTTCCTCTTTTTTTTGTCCTGTGCGCCCCTATTTCGAATATATATATATATATATTGTTATACTTTGGGAGGGTCATGTTGCCAACAAATTCAGAAACGAAATATATATATATATATATATATATATATATATATATAGTGCAAATTTATACGGGAACAAAACAGAGAGGCAGACAAATAAAAGTTTATTAGGTTCACGCTTTTGAGAGTGGGGGGGAGGATGAGGAACGACGTTTCGGGCATAAGATATATATATATATACAGAGAGAGAGAGAGAGAGAAAGAGAGATAGAGAGATGGCTTCTGCAGGATTAGAACTGTTTCATTCGAAGGAACTAATCAGGAACGCGGACTGTCAATGTGATATGGCTGGATGTATACATATTCTGGTGGTAGGGGACGGTGGTCCATTGGGATGGGTTGAAGTCATTTGTTGATGGCTTTAAAGAATGGGGATTCTTTGAAAAAACAATATTTAGATAAAAATACAAACACACACTCAGACACACACACACACACATGTCCCCCCCCCCCATATATATATATATATATATATATATAGTGTAAGAGTGAAAAATAACATGGTCGGCTGTACAAAATGGTTTTATTTACAGTATTAACAATTGTTTCATTAATCAGGTGAGTCTAAAGGCCGCTGATCGCCAGAAATTGCGTCACTCGACCTTAATTACAGTGTGAGTCTCTGATCAAATCATCGGAATACTGAAGGGTGTAACACAGGGCATTGGTATTTATAGATACATTGGAGAATAAAGTAAATGATGTATCTATAAAAATCAATGCCCTGTGTTGCCCCCTGCAGTATTCCGATGTGGTTGTGCGAGGCTTAATTCGGTTGCTAGTTGGAGTGGTGGTGGTGGAGGTAACTTCATTCCGGATGTGTTTGTGTTTGGGGAATCCTGTTTCCTGGCGTTAGTGTTACTGTCTGCCAGAGAGAGTTCTCTGAACGTTTGTGTGTGAATATTTGTTTGAGCTATTTGGTGTGTGTGTGTTACCACATCTCATTCGCTGGCAGGAGAGGATGATCATGTGTGTGATAATTTTGTGGGTGCAAATTTTTTCGAGGTTGTTTGTGTGTGTGTGTTTCGAGTTGATGGAGAGAGAGAGAGATAGATAGACAGAGAGAGAGAGAGGGGGAGGGGGAAGATATAGAGAGGGAG
Source organism: Eledone cirrhosa (assembly GCA_964016885.1). Lineage (NCBI taxonomy): Eukaryota > Metazoa > Mollusca > Cephalopoda > Octopoda > Eledonidae > Eledone > Eledone cirrhosa. Next base: position 81,727,240 of record OZ024742.1, read on the forward strand.
AGAGATAGAGATAGATAGTTAGATATATAGAGATAGAGAGAGATAGATAGATATGGAAGTTGGGTCTGTGGTTCCCTGCCTCGTATTGAGTGTAGGAAACTTTTACGTGAGCCGTCTGTACACACAAATGGCAATGAGGCCTCTTTCCTTCAACACTATAATGAAATTCCCGCCCAACCAGAAAGAGAATAAGGTTCTGTGATCTTTTCGATCTTTCCTGGTTTTATGTGGAGAAATATTTTCACAGTTTACCTTCGTTGTTCTCTTCGCCACAAGAAGGTTGTTGCCTTTCTTGAAGGAATGGCTGAACAGGCTCCACTAGATATGCATTCGTCGTTGGATTTCTGCAATTCTTAATTTTGTGGTGTTTCTTCTCCTGCAACAATTTTAAAATGTAACAACACATCAGGCAATATCGCCAACACCAGCACCAAAAACAGTGGGAACAAATATGACAACAGCAGCAACAGCGACATTACCAAAAACAGTAGAAAAACAAATCAGTCATGAAAGAAAACGACAATAGCACAAGCAACAACGACAGCAAAATCAACAACTGCAATAATGATAACAACACCAACAACAGAAAAAACACAAAAAGAAAACTATATCACCGACAGTGACAACCACAACAACAGCAACAGCACCAACAACAACAATACCAACATGACCGAAAACAACAACAACGGCGACTCTAAAGACAACAATGATAACAGCAACAGTTTATAACAGCAACAACACCAACAAAAACAAGGACAACAACAACACCACCAACAGCAAGAAGAAGAACCCTCTCGGTGCGGCAGGAACTAAAAAGAGGCCATGTTTCATCATGGACCTCTCGAATGGAGATGAAAAGTTGGCCCAAGCCTGAAAGCTCATCAAGCAAGAGCAAACCTGGGCCTACTTAACTTTCTCGGTAGAAGCTATTGAAGCAGTGGAGCGCAGAACGGTGCATTGCAGATGCATCTCAGTGGAAACCAAGAGGGCAGATTTAATTCCACAAGCAGATGTCGAAGTCGCGCTGAGGTGCATCAAGGAATTACAGCGAATACATAGCGAGGGGCAGACAATACGGCACCATTTCGGTGCTGTTTAAGTCAGAAGCCCTCGCTATGAAACATGCTATGACAACTTGCAAAACTAGCAAGGTCATAGTGTACCCCTCCTACATGGGAAAAAGAACGACCCGTCTCCGCATTCCCAGAATCCCACAAGGACTTGACATGTGGTGGCTTCTGACATGTGTGATTATGGAGGGGAGGGATACCGTCCCGATAAAAGTAACAAGAACTGCCAGAGAGGACTTGTCCGTTTGCTGGTACAAAGGTGGGTGAATGTGGCGAGAATGGCCGGTGTGAGTGGGCCTACTCCGATCATGCGCTTGTAGGTGGGTAAAGTTGAGGAGGAGAGGGGTGACCTCCCGGGTGCTCTCGAAGAGTCGGGTCGTTCAGGTTTGGTAGGATACCTGAGTGAACGCTGGGAGACACCCCACCTCTCTTGGGGATTTTTCTTGTATTTTCTTGTTACTTTGATATCGTTATTTATATTCTTTACACGTTGTATATGTATATAGCACCCGTCCCACCACTGTCCCAGCCTTTTGCATTGTCGTCTATCTGTCGGCACGTGTGGTCAATAAATGAAAACATTATTCTTATTTTACCCTTTTCATCCTTACGTGGTCGATAAAATAAAGTACCAGTAATGCACTGGATAGTTGCTGGCCTTGTACCTAAAGTAGAAACAATTATTCTTATTTTACCCCAAACATTACACCCAAACATTCACCAAATTCCACACATACAAATCACTCGAATCACACAGAAAAGGTACACGACACTAAAATTAAAATTCTCCAAGGACATCGGAGACTTCCGACAAACACTCTCCAGCAGGATTTATAGAGACATCCTTCCGGAGGAGGCCACACACAGTGAGAAGGACGCAAAAACCATCCTTCCTCAACAAAAAGTGAGGTAAATGGTCTTTCCCATCTTTTTCCACTCCTTTTCAACATGACATCACTCAGAATAGGCAGCATAAATGCGCGTGGCCCAGGGTTGTCATGGTGGAGGGCCACTTGCTCAACGATCTCAGGTCACTAAACATAGATGTGGTGGCCATCAGCGAGACCAGACTCTCCGAAACACGAGCCTTCTCACCGTTCATCGTCGGCTATGATGTATACGCATCTACCAGCCGTCCAGGATCGGGGGAGGAGTTGCTGTGCTTTTTCGGAGAGGTTTGAATCTCGCCATACGGACCATCTTCCTGGACCCAGGAGGTAAGTTGGTGGTGCAGGTCGTTACCAGCAGAGACGGGCAAGTGTTCATGCTAGTGGCCGGCTATGCCCCGACAGGAGCAGGGTGGTCTGATTATTTATGCGTCTGGAGACCTTTCTTGGAACGTCACGCTCTTTAGTGTTAGAGGACGACTGAAAAGGGATCTAAGATGCACGCTTTGACTGTGTGGCATTAGCGGGAGGAGGGTGTAAAAGCCTCGCACACCTGCTCAGACGGTTTCAACTGTCTGATAGGTACCGTCTGGATGTCCCGAATGTGCCAATGTGGACATGGACAAACCGTATGGGGTCATCCAGATTATGTCTATATAGTGTATTGTGTAGGGAATAGGTAGGTATAGCATAGTGTCCACATTTAAAAATAGTCGAGTAAACGGACCACAGAATCCTGATCTGTGTGGTTGACTTGGATAGGCTTCATAGACAGGGACCCCGCTACTGAAGCTAAATGTGATGTTAACAGCGTACAAGGCCTATAGAGACCGGATTAGCGAACTAGTTAAGCGGGCGTTGAAGGTGGCCATCGTCAACAACAAATGGTGATTTTCTCTGAAAAGAGCGATAAAATAGAGTCCATTAGGACTAGTAAGGCTTTAGCAATAGAAAAAGATAGAACAGAGGGAGAACAAGTTAGAAAATTAGACGAGCCCCCTAGAAAAGAAATCGCGACTATTGTACTTGCGGCGAAATTGGCCCTTGACATATTCTTCAATGCAAAGCACGATGACTGTCTTGTCAGAGTTAGGATGCGTGCTCTCAGATACGAGGGGACGAAAGCCGTTCAATGGGCCCGAGTGGCGGAGGCGCGTCGTGGCAACAAACCCACGATCCGTCCTTTGGTGGACCACGAGAGGCGCATGCTACTCGATCCCGGGGAAATGTGTGAAGCTTTTCAGCGAAGTTGGCATATCAATGGATGGGCTTCAGTGTCTACCTCGACAGACTGCCACGGCTCTCGGCCACTGAGTCGGAGTGTTGCGAAAAGTCGATAACAGCCGCTGAAGTACGGGAGGCAATGACTGACTGTACAAGGGGTAAATCGCCTGGTTTGGATCGTCTGCCCTACGAACTTTACGTACACATCGCAGACTTGTTCAGAGGCCTCTTGGCGGACATCTACTGCAACTGGAAACAGAAAGAGAGAATTCCCAGCTCTGTGAGCCGAGGAGCGGTGGCACTGCTGAGAAAGGATCCGAAAAGGGGGGATAACATAGATAATGTCAGGCCCATAACTCGGCTAAACGCAGATTTCAAGATTTTGGTCAAGGTGCTAGCAAAGAGGTTGGCGCTTGTCGTTGGTGGTCTGGTAGGAGAGGCGCAGACATGCGCCATTCCCGACAGATTCATCCACGACTACCTCCACCTCAATCGATACATCGTGGAGCGGGTAGCTACGGAACCTGGCATGGGTGGGTCCTTGATCAATTTATATCAGTCGAAAGCTTTCGATAGGGTCGACCATCGTTATCTGGCGGCAGTCCTGAGGGCGGCTAGCTTTAGGCGCGTCTTCAGAGGCTAGATCGCTGCCATGCAAAGCCACATCTGCTATGTGGTGAGAGTGAACGGTCTCCTTTTGGAATCGTTCAACATCATGCGCTCGGTCTGCCAAGGATGTCCCCTCTCGTCCCTGTTGTACGTATTGACTCTCGTGCCATTACTGCACAAACTGGAGACGTTGAGGGGCGTCCCGCACGAACTAGGATGCTTGTCAGCATATGCGCACGATGTCACTGTAGAGGTGTCGCACGCCAAACACATCGAGGCGATCGGCACTACACTTAGAGAATACGAAGCGGTGACAGGGGCAATGATCAACCAGGAAAATTCGGTGGGCCTGCAGCTCGGCACCTGGAGAGGCAGGTCCATGTCGTCCAACTGCGTCGTCGGGCGCTGGACGGACGGACCGGTTAAATTGTTAGGGGTCTGGTTCGGTCCGGACCTCCAGTCGGACAAAGACTGGAACGAGGTGATGAGCGGGGTATCTTCTCTCACCCAGAAATGGGCGGAGAGGAAGCTATCCCTGAAAGGTCGAGCGGAGGTGGCTAACGCGTACATCGCGTCCGTCATCTACTACCACCTGACCGTCGTACCTTGTCCTAAGACTCGCCTGGCTGCGCTGGAGCGTTTTATCTTTCGCATTGTGTGGAAGGGACGCGCTCCGATGGTCAGGCGGTTCATCTGCTGTCAACACCCGCTACGTGGAGGGCTGGGCAAGCCGTGGCTAATGATGCGCAGATACGCGCTCATGGTACGACATCTCGACCTCTTCCTCGACGCTGATCAGGTGTGGTCGCCGTTTGCTAGACGCGTCTTTTCCCAGCTCATCTCCTTGACGAGCTCCAGTCCTGGGTCAAGCGAAGACCGAGAGGGAGCACTTGAAGACTGGAATGTCTTCAGCGCTCACATCCCTTGGCCAATTGGGCCGATCATAGGTGTAGTTTCCACCGATCATATTGATCATATTGATCGGTGGAAACTACACCTTGGCGTTCTATAGAGGATTAGTGGAGGGGAAGATCGACGACGAAAATCAACTAGCCAATCTCTTTGGAAGTAATATCGGGCCGGGGCCTATGGACAACTTCCAGAAATCGCTGACCTGGCAGTGCTACCAAAGATCTTTGCCAGTTCGGGATAAACTCTACAGACATGGAGGTGCCATCAGTCGGGCATGTCCGAGATGCGCGCAGGGCGACGAAATTGTCCTGCATGCACTCGTACAGTGTCCGAGCATTGCTGACTTGTGGGTTTATGTCGAACACCTGCTGTCGCGTGTAGAACGGATCCGACTATCAGCTGAGTCCATCGTGAGGATTGCCCCACCCTCTTCCTATAGCCGGGAAGGATAGGCAGTTTTATTTATCTGTCTGGTATCCATGGCGAAATGGTATAGTATGGTGGACACGTCTCAAAGTGATGCACCTGATCGGTGATGCCCTGATTATCATATTCCAATTTCACTTGAAAAGGAAAATATCCTAACTGAATATGCATATTCTTCATATACGTGCTAACAAATGATCTATTTTCTAATGAGCAGAAAGGATATAAACGAGGCTCATATGGCTGTAAGGACAAGCTTTTGATTAACAAAATGTTTCTAGAAGTGATGTTTTGGGATTTTCAAAATACCTTCGTTATCAGGAGGTTTCTATAATTCAGTATGAACGCATGGAAAACAACATTCATTTTGAACAGTGAAAAAAATCACTGGAAAGTGGAGAAGTTAATAACAATTATTGAACTTTTCAAGGTCATTCTTTATCGCCGCCTTTATTCTGCATCGCGCTTATACCATTAAGTAAATTGCTCAATGAAACATGGATATAAAGTCTATGAAAATACCTTTAATCAGTTGATCTAGATGGATGAACTTAAGAAATGATGAGCAATTGCAAGGGCTATTATCCACTCTAAAGCAGTTCAGTGATGACATTAAAATGAAGTTTGGACTAAATATATGAACCAAAGCCACGTTCACCAGAAGAAAGTTGTGATAAGTTCAGACATTAATCTTGATCGGCGGAATCTGATAAGATAACTGAATCAAGATGTAACTAATAAATAGCTAGGTGTTTGTGAAGGAGACGGAATCAAGTGCTCGACAGTGAGGAAAAGGATAAGGAAGGAATGTTACCGCAGAGTAAGACCAAATTTAAGAACGGAGTTGAATGCAAAATGTAGGATCAATGCCATAAACACATTTACCATACGAGTAGTAACCTACAGTTACAACAACTGATCAAGCACAGTGATCCGTAAACTCGATACGAAAAGTAGAGAATTCTTAACCATGCACAGAATGCATCACCCTAAGGCAGATACAGATGGAATATATCTCCCTAGGAAAGAATGAGGTCGTGGATTAATCCAGTTCGATATTTCTTTGAAAGCTGCAACAATTGGATTATCTACATATGTAAGAGAATCACATGATTGGATGATCAAACTCATTTTGTAACATGAACGCAATTAAAGATCATACTCCATGCAAAGATCATACTCCATTGCAAAATATGGACATATATACAATAATGAACTACACATTTCAGAAGTTTCCTTTACGGTTGAAATGAAAAATACAGAAAAAGCAAAGCAGGTAAAAGTAACTTGCTAACAAAGAACTGCTATAGAAACTGGCAAGAAAAGCCTCTGTATGAAAATACCCAGAAAGAGCTAACAATCATAATAAACATAATAAAAAATGGATGCAACCCCTTATGCCGTGTATGTAATAAACAACCAGAGACCATTGATCATATAATTTCAATGTGCAGTCCTATAGCTCCAACCGAATACCTAAACAGGCATGACAGAGCTGCACAATACATAAATTGGATAATGTGTAAGCATTTTGACCTGCTCCATCAAAAGAATTGGTGGGAGCATCAACCACCTCCCATACTTGAAAAAGATCACATCTCTATCTTGTGGAACATTAGCATCCAAACAGACCGAAAATAGATGCATATAGACTTGATATAATACTGATGGACTTTCAAAAGAGGGTATGCCTGCTAATTGATATGTCCGTTCCAATAAACAAGAATGTATCTATAAAAACATTTGAAAAATTGAGCAAGTATAAGGACCTGGAGAAATTGGAAAAATGTGGAAATTCAGTTCGAATTCTCTGGACTTAAATACGATTTATATCAGCACAAGATCAGTGTCTGTCAAATAAAAAAAGAATATTAGGCCAACAGCATAACAAGTGATGCAAACCATTATGCCGTGTATGTAAAAGACAACCAGAGACCATTCATCATATAATTTCAATGTGCAGTCCTATAGCTCTAACCGAATACCTAAACAGGCACCACAGAGTGGCACAATACATACATTGGTTAAGGTGTAAGCATTTTGATATGACCCATCAAAAGAAATGGTGGGATCATCAACCAACTCGCGTAATTGAAAAAACTCACTGATCAATTTTGTGGAACTTTAGGGTCCAAGCAGACCGAAAAATAGATGGAAATAGACATGATATAGTACTGAAGGACCTTAAAAAGAGGGTATGCTTTGTAATAAACATTACGATTCTAATCGACATTAGTACATCTATAAAAACATTTTAAAATCGAGCAAGTATAAAAACTTCGAAATAGAGATTGGAAAAATGTGGATGGTGAGAACTAAAACCCTTGGTTGTAAGCGCTCTAGTATTGATACTAAAACGGTCAAATGATTACTCAACCCAAATGCCAGGGAACTTGCGTAAAGAATAAATACAAAATATAGTACTAATGGGAACTGCCTATATACCAAGGAATATTAAGTCAATAAACATACATCACAAGTGTAAACACGTAAAGCTACATGTGTGCGCGTGTGTGTATTTTTTTTCTTGAACATGGCGGACCTTGTTCTCTCTTGAGGTCAGTGGTTGTGACTAGGTGATAACTTGTATGAACATAAAGTAAGAAAAAAGAAATAATATAAATAATAATAATAATAATAATAATAATAATGTTTTCTTTATTAACCACAAGGGTTTACATAAAGTAGACATTAAGGACAGTACAGGACAATACAGGACGGTACAAATGGGCATTTCTGCGTGTAAACAAACAGAGGATGTAATAAAATAAAAAATAAAAATTCCCCAATAGGGGGGAGACTTCCGAGGGACATTTGTGGAGAAAGCCCATTAAAAGACCACAGTGAACCTGACCACCAGGGCAAGTGCCCTCTCCCAGTTGTCCACCTTTAATTTACAGACACATACTCAGAGGAGGCCCATTCTTTCGGGCCATACTTGCTTCTCTCACCCATCTTTCAACAAAATGCTGGGAAGAGAGCACTTCCCTCTCTACCCTGATTTTCCTTTTCAAATGAAATTTGAAAAAGTTAATCAGGGCATCACCGAAGAGGTAAGTGCTCGTCTTCAACCCTTTCAAACGTGTCTACCATTCTATCTCTTTCGCATTGGCCACCAGACAGATAAAAATTTCCTGCCCTTCCCGGCTAAAGGTAGAGGGTGGGGTAATCCTCACGATGGACTCAGATGATAGCTGGATTCGTCCTACACATGACAGCAGGTGTTCGACATAAACCCACAAGTCAGCAATGCTCGGACACTGGACGAGTGCGTGCAGGACGGTTTCGTCGCCCTGTGCGCATCTCGGACATTCCCGGTTGACGGCACCTCCATGCCTGTAGAGTTAATCCCGAACTGGCAAAGCTCCCTGTTAGCACTGCCAGGCCAGGGATTTCTGGAAGTTGTCCATAGGCCCCGGCCCGAAAGTCCTTCCGAAGAGATTGGCTAGTTGATTTTCCTCGATTCCTAGAGTTTCTCCAAGTACGTCGTCGCTCTTCCCCTCCACTAATCCGCTATAGAACGCCAAGGTGGAGTTTCCACCGATCACATTGCCGGATTGGTCGAGGGCTGTGATCGCCTGAAGACATTCCAGTCTCCAAGCGCTCCCTCGCGGTCTTCGCTTGACCCAGGACTGCAGCTCTGTCAAGGAGACGAGCTGGGGAAAAACGTGTCTAGCAAACGGCGACCACACCTGATCACCGTCGAGAAAGAGGTGGAGATGTCGTAGCCTGAGCGCGTGTCTGCGCATCATCAACCACGGCATGCCCTGTCCTCCACGTAGCGGGTGTTGATAGCAGATGGACCGCCTGACCATCGGAGCGCGTCCCTTCCACAAGAAGCGAAAGAGCAAACGCTCCAGCGCAGTCAGGCGGGGCTTAGGACAAGGTACGACGGTCAGGTGGTAGTAGATGACGGATGCGATGTACGCGTTATCCACCTCCACCTGACCTTTCAGGGATAGCTTCCTCTCAGCCCATTTCTGGGTGAGAGAAGCCACCCTGCTCGTCACCTCGTCCCAGTTTTTGTCCGTCTGGAGGTGTGGACCGAACCAGACCCCTAGCAATTTAACCGGTCCGTCCGTCCAGCGCCCGACGACGTTGTTGGACGGCATCGACCTGCCTCTCCGGGTGCCAAGCTGCAGGCCCACTGACTTTTCCTTGTAGATCATTGCTCCTGTCACCGCTTCGTATTCTCTTAGTGTAGTGCCGATCGCCTCGATGTGTTTGGCGTTCGACACCACTACGGTGACATCGTCCGCATATGCTGACACGGATCTTTCGCATCCTAGTTCGCGCGGGACCCCCTCAACGTCACCAGTTTGTGCAGTAATGGCTCGAGAGTCAATACGTACAATAGGGACGAGAGGGGACATCCTTGGCGGACCGAGCATGACGTTGAACGGTTCCGAAAGGTGACCGTTCACTCTCACTACAGAGCAGATGTCGCTGTTCATGGCAGCGATCCGGCCTCTGAAGACGGGCCCAAAGCCAGCCGCCCTCAGGACTGCCACTAGGTAACGATGGTCGACCCTATCGAAGGCTTTCGACTGATCTAAATTGATCAATGACCCACCCGTGCCAGGTTCCCTAGCTACCCTCTCTACGATGTATCGCATGAGGTGGAGGTTGTCGTGGATGGATCTGTCGGGAATGGCGCATGTCTGTGCCTCACCCACCAGACCACCAACGACAAGCGCCAACCTCTTTGCTAGCACCTTGGCCAAAACTTGAACTCTGTGTTTAGCAGAGTTATGGGCCTAAAATTATCTATGTTAACCCCCTTGTTCGGATCCTTTCTCAGCAGCGCCACCACTCCTAGGCTCACAGAACTTGGAATTCTCCCGTTCTGTTGCCAGTTGCAGTAGACGTCCGCCAAGAGGCCTCCGAACAAGTCTGGAATTTGTACGTAAATTTCATAGGGCAGACCATCCAAACCAGGCGATTTACCACTTGTGCAGCCAGTCATTGCCACCCGTACTTCAGCGGTTGTTATCGGCTTTTCGCAACACTCCGCCTCTCTTCCCCCGAGCATTTGAGTGAAGTGTCGCTGAAAAGCTTCACACATTTGCCCGGGATCGAGTAGCATGCGCCCGTCGTGGTCCAGTCGGGCCCATTGAACGGCTTTCGTCCCCTCGTGTCTGAGAGCACGCACCCTAGCTCTGACAACGCAGCCTTCGAGCTTTGCATTGAAGAATTGATCAAGGGCCAATTTCGCCGCAAGTACGTCGGTCGCGATGCCTTTGCTAAGCGCCTCGTCTAATTTCATAACTAATTCTCCCCCTGCTCTATTGTTCTCTATTGCTAAAGCCTTACTAAACCTAATGGACTCTTTTCTAATTGCTCTTTTCAGAGCAAACCACCACTTGTTGTTGACGATGGCCCCCGTCAACGCCGCTTAACTAGTTCACTAATCCGGTCTCTGTAGGCCTTGAGTGCTGGTAAGGACGCGTTTAGCTTCCAGTAGCCGTCTATGAAGCCTATCTAAGTCAAGCACACAGATCACGAATGTGTGGTCCGTGTAGCTGACTATCTTGAATTGTGGACAGCCTATGCTAGACTTATCTATTTCCCTACAAAATACTCTATCTAGATATGATCTGGATGACCCTATGCGATTTGTCCAAGTCCACATTGGTACATTCGGGATTTCCATTCGGTACCTGTCAGACAGTTCAAAACGCCTGAGCAGGTTGCTGAGACTCTTGCACCCTCCTTCCCTATCCACTAATCCCACACAATCCCAGCGTGCATCTAAGATCCCGTTCCAGTCGCCCACTAACAATAAAGAGCGGGACGTTCCAAGAAAGGTCTCCAGACGCCGAAAGAAATCAGGCCGCCCTGCTCTTGTTGGGGCATAGACGGCCACTATACTGAAAGCTTGCCCGACTCCGCTGGTCACGTCCAGCACCACCAACGTACCTTCTGGGTCCAGGAAGATGGCCCGTATGGCAAGATCCAAACCTCTCCGAAAAAGCACAGCAACTCCTCCCCCCGATCCCGGACGGCTTGGAGATGCGTACACATCGTAGCCGCCGAAGATCGGTGCGAAGGCCCGTGCTTCGGAGATTCTGGTCTCGCTGATGGCCACTCTACATCTATGTTTAGTGACCTGAGGTCGTTGAGCAGGTGGCCCTGCTTCCATGACGACCCCAAGCCACGCGCATTTATGCTGCCTATTCTGAGTGAGGTCATGTTGAAAAGGAGTGGAAAAGATGGGAAAGACCACTTACCTTACTTCTCGTAGAGGAAGGATGGTTTCCCTATCCTTTTCACTGCTTGTGGCCTCCTCAGGAAGGATGCCTTTATAAATCCTCCTGGAGAGTGCTTGTCGGAAGTCTCCGATTTCTTTGGGGAATTTTTGTTTTAGTGTCATGTATGTTTTCTGTGTGATGCGAGTGATTTGTATGTGTGGAGGTCGTGTGAACGTTTGGGTTGTTGTGTAGTCTTTTTCTGTGATGCTGGTGTTATTTTGCATGTAGTGTAATAATTGGTTGTTGTTCAAATTTAATGCTGTGTAGTGTGTATCGTTTTGGTTGTTTTGTTTTGTTTGTGTTTGTTGTGGGCTTGTTTGTGTTTGTTGTGGTTTTGTTTCTATTTCGCTTTTTGGTGACTTTTGTGGTGCAGGTGATGGTGGTGTTGGGATTAATGATGGTGATGTTGTTGGTGTTTGGGGTGATGGGGTTGGTGATGCTGGTGTGGATGGTGGCATCCTGTCCTAAACTTTTTTGTTTGATAGTTTATTTGTTTCCCCCTGTATTTTGTTTTTGGAGGGGGAAGGAAGAGAATTATTTATTTTTTGGTTTCTTTTTTTCTTTTTTCCTGATACCGTTTACCACTCCTCGTCGTCACAATCTCTCTCCAGTTGTGATAGGCCGGGGAGTAGAAAATCATCCACGGGCGTTATTTTTGGTTGTGACGTGGTGGATGGTGTAGGCGCTGGTGCTAGTTCTGAAGCGTTGGGTGGTGGTGGTGTTGGTTTTGCTACTGTTGCTGGGGTTGTTGCTGTTATAGCTGCTTCTGTTGTTGCTGCTACAGTTGTTGCTGCCATCTCTGCTGCTGGTGGTGTTGTTGGTTGAATCACTGGGGTGGGTAGGAGAGGTGGTCTCAACCTTTTAACCTGAGGGCAGAAAGCTCTTAGGTGGGTTCCTTCAACACAAACGACACACCTAGACCTCCTGCCCTCGACAATTACGGTGAGATGGCTCCCGTCAGTGAGGTCTATTACCTCTGGGATCTCCTCAATGCTTTTTTCCACGCGATTTTATATTAATCGTTCGATAAGACACGGTGCATAGGCGCCGATGCTCCATTTTATTAGGTGTATGTGGGTGGTGGGGGGCGGGGATGAGGCTGACCCTATACCCTTCTGTCTTTACCATTTTTTTGGCTTCTTCTAATTCCTCCTGAGTTACCTGAAATGCTCGGCACTGTTTTGCTACTCTGGCAAAACTCAGGGTGGTTTTCTTAATGTCATTGTTTCTGTTGTTGTTATCGTTATTTTTGTTATTATTAATTTTAGTTTAAGTTGTGGTGGTGGTGGCGTCAGTGGTGTTGGGTGTGGAAGCGTTCATTTTGGTTGAATTCATTTCGATATCATGAGTTAATTTATTTTTTTCTTTTGTTTGTTGTCGCGGTGGGGGTGGGGTGGGGGTGGGGTGGGGGTTGTGGCAGTGGCGGTGGTGCTGTTGGCTTTAACACCTGCAGTCATTGGTAAGGGCGGGAAATGAATGTCTGCCTGAGACAAATTTAAAATATTGCTACTGCTTATATTTTTAGTGTGGCAAACGTAGTAATATCTACAATGGTGGTGTCGGTGTGAGGTGTTAGTTTGTGAGAAACGAGTGACACTGAGTCAGCCAAGATTTTTCAAAGAAAACTTTTTTTGTTTGATAATTATAAAAGTTTAAATTTTGGGCTCAATGCCCCAATCTTTTTGGGTGTCCTTTTCGGAAAACAATGTATGTGCGCTTATATATAGTTAACAATAAACATTTTTCCATATATGGCAATTTTTAACAAACGGAAATAACAAACCTTTGCGGAGCTCACGATGATACGATTTAGTACGTAGGTCGCCAATAATAATAATAACAATAATAATAATAATAATAACGATTTCATTTATTAGCCACAAGGGCCGACATGTAGGGGACAATACAAAAACAGGGACAGTGGGGGTTTACAATAAGGTGGAGAAAAAGTGAACAATGGCAAGACTAATTTAACAATGAAAATATAAAAATATAAAATAAACTATGCCTAAACATAACAAAATTAATTCCCCGATAGGGGGTGGACGACCCTGGGGTGATTCGGGTACCCCACCAATCCTGAACCACCCTGCGCTTCTAGGGCACCCAGGGAGAGCACCCCTCTCTTCAAATTAGCCTGCCTATAGGCGCATGGTCCGAGTAGGCCACTTCACACGAGCCATTCTCGCCACATTCACCCACCTTTTAGCAAATGTACTGGGGGGCAGCACTTCTCTCTCTACCCTCACCTTCCTTTCCAAGTGGAACTTGAAGAAGTTGATGAGGGATTGGCCGAAGAGAAAAGTGTCTGTCTTTAGTCCTTTCAACCTGGTCCACCATATAATCTATTTCGCAACTGCTACCAGACAGAGGAACATTTCCTGCTCTTCCTGACTTAAGGAAGGCGGTGGATCGATCTTCACTATGGACTCGGCCGATAGCCGGATTCGTTCTACACGAGAAATTAGCTGTTCGACATAACTCCACAAGTCAGTATTGCACGGACATTGGACAAGTGCGTGCAGAACGGTTTCGTCGTTCTGTGCGCATCTTGGGCAGGTCTGTAATAATAATAAGTCAACAATAACTGCTAAATCAATACCACCCAAGGAGGAAGTGCAAGAATTCTGGGAAAAGATCTGGCCGAAGAAAAAGTTCATAACATACATGTACCATGGATAGACAGACAAATGAAAGATACAGCTCACCTTGAGGGAACAAATATGGGAACATATAACAGTTGAACAGTTGCGCTTGGCTCTAAGAAAAACCAGCAAATAGAAATCCCCAGGAAAAGACAAAATACAAAATGTTTGGATAAATGCCTTCACAGAGTCTCATGAGCTGTTAGCCCAACTTTACAATGAAATAGTTAAGGAGTCAGAAAAGATACGATCATGGCTAGTTAACGGCATTACATTCCTGCTTCCGAAGAATGATGAGACAAACAATCCCAAACATTACAGACCGATAACTTGCTTGACCACAACGTATAACATTTTAATATCAGTCCTAACTGAATATACATATGACCACCTGATATCAAATGACATATTTCCCATTGAGCAGAAAGGGTGTCTAACGATGCTCATATGGCTGTAAGGATCAGCTTTTGGTTAACAAAATGATACTTGAAGATTGGCAGAGCAACGAAATCCAGGTACCAACAGGTGAGATGATAAAGGAAATTGACTCTGAAGAAGGATACAAGTATTTGGGTGTTCTGGAGGCTGATGACATCAAGAACAAACAAATGAAGGAATTGATAAGAACTGAATACATTCGGAGAGTAAGGAGCGTATTAAAATCACATCTGAACTGTGGGAATGCCATAAGTGCAGTAGATTCCCGAGCTGTGTCTATTATTAGGTACAGTACGGGAATTCTGAGATGGAATGTTGCTGAACAAAAAGAAATGGATAGGAAGACTAGGAAGCTATTGACTATCTACAACATGTTCCACAAGAGGAGTTATGTCGATAGACTCTACTTAAGGAGATCTGAATGTGGAAGAGGTCTTATCAGCATAGAGGACTCTGTTCAGATGGAGAAAAACAACCTACACAAATACGTGACTGATAGTAAGGAGCCAATGCTCAGAACTGTACTGAAGGAGAGGACAATAGGCCAGTGGATGTCCAAGGAGGAAATAACATCAAGGAGATAGAGCAACCTTCAGGAAAAATCCCTTCATAGTACCTTCTTTGAGAAAACTGAATTTAGAGATCCACAGACATGGAACTGGTTGAAAAGAGGAGACCTTAAAAAAGCTACAGAAGGAATGTTAATGGCTGCGCAGGAGCAGCCCCTCAAAACGAAGTAGTTGAAACAACATATTTACAGGGAGGAGGCTAGCCCACTGTGCAAGATCTGTGGAGAGAGAGAGGAGACTGTGGCTCACATTGTATCCGAGTGTAAACACCTAGCCCAAACTCACTATAATGGCTGCAAACATGATGTGATGGGCAGGGTGATCCATTGGCACCTATGCAAAGTAAACAACTTACCACATTCTGAGGAGTCGTATGAGCATAAGCCAGAGTCGGTGATAGAAAACGATCAGGTGAAGGTGCTGTGGGATTTTAGGATACAGACGGACAAGAAACTGGAACACAATAGACCTGACCTGGTGGTTGTGGACAACGAAAAAAGATTGTGCCTGATTGTGCATGTGGCCTGCCCATTCGACACGACAGTGCAAGAGAAGGAGAGTGAGAAAATTAACCGATACCAGGACTTAAAGTGGGAGGTAAAAATGATTTGGAACTGTCATGAAGTCAAAGTGATCCCGATAGTCATAGGCGCACTAGGGATTATCTCGAAAGGTTTCCAGGGATGGTTAAAGAAAATTGGCCCCTTCACGCTTTTTGGAAAGCTTCAAAAGGCATACTTGCTGGGACAGGAAGAACCCTCCGACACGTCCTGAATATCTGAGGCTGCAGGTAGTGGCTTGATATTCATTTCAACAAACTTTCCAGTTAACTAACATCAATGACTGAGACTCAAAGAATAATAGTAATACTAATAATAATAATAATAATAATAAAGCAGGCGGACGGACAGAGAAGAGGGGGGAAAAACTAAAACTTAAAAAACAAAAACTAAGTCAGACATTCGAACACTACATTACAATGAAACTTATGCTTACTCATTTTGGGGGCCCTTTCTGCCTGTGTGTTTGTTTGTTTATGTGTGTTCGTATACAGCGTGGTGATAATGCCACACAAGGGCCAAGTGGAATGGCGGATCCACAGATGGATATGTAACCATACATTCGCCAATCCTCGATAAGAGTGTTTAAATATCGAACATAAACAGTTCGAATAACGGTGAAATGGAGACTAGAACGTCATGTGACAGACTCTCACCCAACAGGTGCCCCCTGGCTCAGCAGCAGGAACCTGACTGTCAACCAAATACTGCTGATGTTGGAGGAAGGAGAAGAAGGAAAGGGGCCAGAACCAACTGGACGAAAGAATTGAATAGAACTGTTATGCAATGTTACCTGAAAAGTAACCCCAAGGAGAGGGGCTACAGGAGACGGATGCATAACATCTGGAACGAGATTGGTTTATTTAAATTAGATGAACAAAAATTGGCCGGGCAGGCCCGGGTAATAAGAACTAGTGGATGGATAAGCGAGCTGGAACTGGAGGAACTGAGCAGAGATAATGGCTTGGAGATGGCGGGTGTAGTATGCCAGACAAGCGAGCCAGTGGGAAATGAAGGTGAAGAGGTCCTGAGAACGGAGGAACCACCCGAAGAAGACAATGATCTGAATACTGAGATAAATAATACCTGGAACAGAGATACGGACACTGAGGAGATGAATGCTGACGGGCTGGGACAAGATTCGGTTGACATCCTAAATTTAGTGGTAGATGAATTGAACAATGATAGTGGGAGACCTACGAACCTAAGATTTGTAGACAGGAAAAAGTTAAAAGAAACAACAGCTAAGGTAAACAAAGTCATCCCATACCTTGAGGCGAGGAGCCTTCACCAGTGCAACAATATCCTCAAAGCAACAGCAAATACGGTGAGGAAACTACTTGGTATAAAAGCGAGAGGAAACAACAGACAAGAAAGAGCAGAGCCGTGGTGGAAGAAGCGACTGAGTGGGTAAATCGGGGAAATGAGAAATGACATAGGAAAGCTTGAGTCACTACTGAATGGGACACTAAAAAACATAGGCACTAAAAATAGACTGGAAATAAAATACAAAACTAGGAGGAAAAAGCTAAATATTATCATAGAGGAACTGAAGCAACGCATTGTAGCAAAGAGTGCAAAAATCAGGCGATACGAGAACAGAGTCAGTCAGTATAAACAGAACCGCATGTTCGACAACAACCAGAAGATGCTGTTTGGACAGCTTGAGGGGAAAGAAAGAGGCAACGACTTGATCCCTGGGGCGGAGCAAACTAAAACATTCTGGAGAGGAATATGGGAGCAGGATGTTAGACACAATGCCCAGGCAGGGTGGATTGAGACAGTACAGAGGGAGATCGGTGAGCAGGCACAACAACAAACTGATTTGAGTATCATAGTTGAAACTCTTAAGGGGCAGGCCAAAAAACTAACCAACTGGAAATCACCAGGCCCAGATGGTGTGCAGGGGTATTGGATTAAACATTTAACATCCCTCCACCCGAAGCTGACGGCCATGTTCAATGACTGCTTGGTGTCGGGTGAGGTGCCAGAGTGGTTGACAAAAGGTACCACAGTTCTGATAATGAAAGACCGAATCAAGGGTAATGATGTTACCAACTATAGACCTATCACATGTCTGTCCGTAATGTGGAAACTGTTGACGAGCATTGTGTCTGAGGAAATCTACCATCACCTCCACACAAACAACTTGTTACCGGACGAACAGAAAGGATGCCGAAAGATGTCACGTGGTACAAAGGACCAGTTACTTATTGATAAGATGGTAATGGGGAATTGCAGGAGGAGACACACTGATCTTGCCATGGGATGGATAGACTACAGAAAGGCATTTGACATGGTGCCTCATTCCTGGATCACCAAAAGCCTGGAGATCTTCAGGGTGGCAGATAACATCAGACAGTTGCTAGGCAGGAGTATGGGGTCCTGGGAGACAGAGTTGACATCAACTGGATTATCCTTGGGAAACGTGAAGATCAAGAGAGGTATCTTCCAGGGAGATAGCCTGTCCCCTCTGTTGTTTGTCCTTGCCCTGATACCCTTGACCATTATGCTGCGAAAAGTGAGAGCAGGATACAAGTTGGGAAGGGGAGAGCTTACCATCAATCACCTCCTCTTCATGGACGATCTTAAGCTCTTCGGGAAAAGTGAGAAGGAGTTGGATGTGCTTGTTGACACTGTCCGTATTTTCAGCAGTGATATATGTATGCAGTTTGGTATTGGTAAATGTGGAGTCATTGTGATGAAGAGGGGTAGGTTGAGCAGAAGTAACGGGATCCAGATACCAACAGGTGAGATGATAAAGGAAATTGACTCTGAGGAAGGATACAAGTATTTGGGCGTTCTGGAGGCTGATGGCATAAAGAACAAAAACATGAAGGAATTGTTAAGAACTGAATACATTCGTAGAGTAAGGAGCGTATTGAAGTCACATCTGAACAGCAGAAATGCCATAAGCGCAGTAAATTCCCGAGCTGTGTCCATTATTATGTACAGTGCGGGAATTCTGAGATGGAATGTTGCTGAACAAAAAGAAATGGATAGGAAGACTAGGAAGCTATTGACTATCTACAACATGTTCCACAAGAGGAGTGATGTCGATAGACTCTACCTAAGGAGATCTGAGGGTGGAAGAGGTCTTATCAGCATAGAGGACTGTGTTCAGATGGAGAAAAACAACCTATACAAATACGTGACCTATAGTAAGGAGCCAATGCTCAGAACTGTACTGAAGGAGGGGACAGTAGGCCAGGGGATGTCCAAGGAGGAAATAACATCAAGGAGGAAGAGCAGCCTTAAGGGAAAATCCCTTCATAGTACCTTCTTTGAGAAAACTGAATTTAGAGATCCACAGACATGGAACTGGTTGAGAAGAGGAGACCTCAAAAAGGCTACAGAAGGAATGCTAATGGCTGCGCAGGAGCAGGCCCTCAAAACGAAGTGGTTGAAGCACCATATCTACAAGGAGGAGGCTAGCCCACTGTGCAGGATCTGTGGAGAGAGAGAGGAGACTGTGGCTCACATTGTGTCCGAGTGTAAACACCTAGCCCAGACCCACTATAAGGGCTGGAGACACGATGTGATGGGCAGGGTGATCCACTGGCACCTGTGCAAAGTAAACAATTTACCACATTCTGAGAAATGGTATGAGCATAGGCCAGAGGCGGTGATGGAGAACAATCAGGTGAAGGTGCTGTGGGATTTTAGGATACAGACGGACAAAAAACTGGAACACAATAGACCTGACCTGGTGGTTGTGGACAAAGAAAAAAGATCGTGTCTGATTGTGGATGTGGCCTGCCCGTTCGACACGAGAGTGCAAGAGAAGGAGAGGGAGAAAATTAACCGATACCAGGACCTAAAGTGGGAGGTGAAAAGGATTTGGAACTGCCATGAAGTCAAAGTGATCCCGATTGTCATAGGCGCACTGGGGACTATCTCCAAAAGTTTCCAGGGATGGTTAAAGAAAATCGGCCCCTTCACGCTTTTTGGAACGCTTCAAAAGGCATGCTTGCTTGGAACAGCAAGAACCCTCCGATACGTCCTGAATATCTGAGGCTGCAGGTAGTGGCTTGATATTCAATCCAACGGACTTTCCAGTTAACCAAGATCAATGACTGAGATTCAAGGAATAACAACAATAATAATAATAATAATAATAATAATAATAATAATAATAATAATAATAATAATAATAATAATAATAATGATTTCTTTATTGGCCACAAGGGCTGACATCAAGAAAAACATCACAGGCGGAATAGGACGGTACGATGTGGGTTTTGTTCGTGTAAATATTTTTATTATTTATATAAAAAAGAAAAAAGACATAAAACATATATATATATAAACAATAAAATAAAAATTCAAACAATGAAAAATTCCCCAATAGGGGGGAAACCTACGAGGGTAACTCGTGGCGAAAACCACACAAAAGACCAAGGCCACCCTGACTACCAGGGCAAGCGCCCTCTCTCACTTTTTCCATCACTCAAACTACATTCACCCACCTTTCAACAAACTTGCTAGAAAGCAGCCCTTGCCTCTCCACCCTGATTTTCCTCTTTAAGTGCAACCTGAAAAAGTTAATCAGGGATTCGCCGAAGAGGAAAGTGTTTGTCTTTAATCCTTTTAACCTTGTCCACCACACAATCTCTTTCGCCATGGCCACCAGGCAGATGAAAACCGCCTGCCCTTCCTCCTCAAAGGAAGACGGCGAGACCTTCAGCACAATGGACTCAGTCGACAACCGGATCAGTCCCACACGTGACAGCAACTGTTCGACATAGCTCCACAAGTCAGCAATGCTCGGGCACTGAACGAGTGCGTGCACAACGGTTTCGTCTCTATGCGCGCATCTCGGACAGGCTCGGCTGACGGCACTTCCGTGCCTGTAGAGCTTATCTCGAACCGGCAGCGCTCCCCGGTAGCACTGCCAGGCCAGGGATTTTTGGAAGTTATCCATAGGGCCCGGGCTGAAAGTTCTCCGGAAGAGAGAAAGCAGCTGAATTCTTCGACACCCAGGATCTCTCCGAGAACGTCGTCGCTCTTCTCGCTCTTCCCCTCCACTAGTCCTCTATAGAACGCCGAGGTGGATGTTCCATCGATACTGGTGCCCACCTGGGAGAGGGCAGTGAGCGCCTGGAGACATTCCAGTTTCCAAGCGCTATCCCACGGTCTTCTTCTGACCCAGGACTGCAGCTCCGTCATCAAGGAGACGAGCTGTGGGAAAATGTGCCAGGCGAACGGCGACCACACCCGTTCACCATCAAGGAAGCACCAGAGATGTCGCAGCCTCAGCGCATGTTTGCGCATCATCAGCCACGGCATGCCCAATCCTCTACGCAACGGGTGTTGGCAGCAGATGGATTGTCTGACCATGAGAGCGCCTCCCTTCCATAAAAAGCGGAAGAGAATGCGCTCCATTTTGGTGAGAGTTGGGCTGGTGCAAGGGACGACGGTGAGGCGGTAGCAGATGACTGATGCGATGTACGCATTCGCCACTTCCGCCCGGCCTTTCAGGGACAGCTTCCTCTCAGCCAATTTCTGGGGGAGGGAGGCCACCGTGTTCGTCACCTCGTTCCAGTTTTTCTCCATCTGGAGGTCCAGTCCGAAACAGACCCCGAACAATTTAACCGGTCCGTCCGTCCAACGCCCCACGACGCTGTCGGACGGCATGGACTTGCTTCTCCAGGTGCCTAGCTGCAAGCCTACCGACTTTTCCTGCTTTATCTTTGCTCCTGTCACCGATTTGGATTCCTTGAGAGAGGTGCCGTGCATCTGGACGCGTCTGGTGCTCGACACCACCACGGTGACGTCGTCACCGAAAGCCGACTTGGATTTCCCGCATCCTAGTTCGCGTGGGACGACCCTCATCGCCCGCAGTTTGTGCAGTAACGGCTCCAGAGCCAATACGTACAAGAGGGACGAGAGGGGACAACCCTAGCGGCTGAGCGCATGATGCTGAACGGCTGCGACAGGTGACCGTTCACCCTCACAACTGAGCAGATGTCGCTGTACATTGCTGCGATCCAACGCCTGAAAACGGGCTCGAAACCGGCTGCCTCGAGGACCACCGCCAGGTACCGATGGTCGAACCTATCGAATGCTTTGGATTGATCCAAATTGATCACGGTCCCACCCTTGCCAAGTTCCTTAACGACCCTCTCTATGATGTATCGCCTGAGGTGGAGGTTGTCGTGTATGGATCTGTCCGGGATGGCGCATGTCTGCGCCTCTCCCACCAGATCCTTGACGACAAGCGCCAACCTCGTTGCTAACACCTTGGCCAAAATCTTGAACTCTGCGTTTAGCAGAGTTATGGGCCTGAAATTATCAATAACATCCCCCTTGTTCGGGTCTTTTCTCAGCAGCGCCACTGCTCCCCGGGTCACAAGACTGGGAATGCTCCCGTTCTGCTGCCAGTTGCAGTAGGCGTCTGCCAAGAGGTCAACGAACAAGACTGGCATAAATGAATAAAGCTCGTAGGGCAGACCATCTAAACCTGGCGATTTACCTCTTGTGCAGTTAGCCATCGCTTCCTGTATTTCACCGGCTGTTATTGGATTTTCGCAACACTGTGCTGCGGTCGTCGAGAGCCGAGGCAGTTCGTCGAGGTATGCACTGAAGTCCATGTCCCGATCCGGGCCATCGCTGCTCCCGAACAGTTCAGCAAAGTGCTGCTGAAAAGCTTCACACATCCGCTCGGGTTCGAGCATCACGCACCCGTTTTGGTCAGACAAAGACCGAATTGTGGCTTTATTGCCACGTCGCGCCTCTGCCACCCGGGCCCATTGGACGGCTTTTGTCCCCTCGTGTTTGAGGGCACGCGCTCTAGCTCTGACAACGCAGCCTACGTGTTTTGCCTTGAAGAATTGGTCGAGTGCCAATCTCGCCGCAAGCACGAAGTCTGTCTATGTCGATCTCACAGATCACAGATTTGTGGTCTGTGTAGTCGACTATTTTAAATTGTGGACAACTTATACTAGCCTTTTCTAGTTCCCTGCAGAAAACCGTATCTAGATACGATCTGGATGACCCGATGCGGTTTGTCCATGTCCAAATTGGCACATTCGGGTGATCCAGTCAATACCTGTCAGACAGTTCAAAACGTCTGAGTAGGTTGGTGAGGCTATTGCACCCTCCTCCCCTATCCACTAGCCCCACACGATCCCAGCGTGTATCCAAGATACCGTTCCAGTCGCCCACTAACACTAAAGAGCTGGACGTTCCAAGAAAGCTCTCTAGACGTCTGAAGAAATCTGGCCATCCTGCCCCTGTTAGGGTGTAGACGGCTACTAGCCTGAAAGCATTGCCTTCGCTGCCGGTCACGTCCAGCACCACCGACTTACCTACTGGGTCCAGGAAGATGGCCCGTATCGTGAGATCCAAGCCTCTCCGAAAAAGGACGTCAACCCCTCCCACGATCCTGGACGGCTGGGAGATGCGTATACATAGTAGCCGCCGAAGATCCGTGCGAAGGCCCGTGTCTCGGAGATTCTGGTCTCACTGAGGGCCACCACATCTATGTTTAGTGACCTGAGGTCATTGAGCAGGTGACCCTGCTTCCAAGATGACCCCAGGCCACGTGCATTTATACTGCCTATTCTGAGTACAGCCATGTTGGATGAGAAACGGGGCAAATGAGATAGGGTCACTTACCTTGTTCATGTGGTGAAGGGACAGTAGAACCGCCCCTTTCGCTGGTCATGGGTGTTTCCAAGAGGATGTCAGTGTATATCCTCTTGGTAACCGTCCCCCTGAAGTCTCCAACTGCGTTGGGGAATTTTTGTTTTAAAGGTTTGTATTGTTCTAATGAGATTTCGATGATGCTTATGTTTGTCGGGAGAGTTCTTGGTGTTGGTGGGGTATAGTAATTTGTTTCCGTGATGTCTGTGTGCTGCTTTATATATTTTATGAGTTCTTTTTTTGCTATGTTTATGGCTGTGTACTTTTGGGGGGGAGGGGTGATTTTTTTGCCGTTTTCTTCTTGTTGCTGTTTGGTGTGTGTGTCTTGTTGTGTTTGTGTTGTTTGTGTTTGTGGTGGTGTTGCTGCAAGTTTCCTTGCTGCCTTTACCTCTCTTTGTATGCCTTCGCCTTTGGAGGGTGAATCTAAGGTTTTGTTTGTTTTCTGTTTTTTGTGGGAGACTGTTTGCCACGTTACTCCCGCCTCAAACTCCATGTCGGATTATGTGGCGTCTGGGAGGGTATGTGCTCCACGGCTGTTGGTGGTGGTAGTTGAGCCCTCTTCGGCAATGTTGTTGCTGGTGTAGCTATTTCAAATGTAGCTATTGGTGTTGCCGCTACTGATGATGCTGCTTTAATTATCCGTGGCCTTGGTACGGGTGCTACGGACGTTGACCTCCTACTCACCGTGGAAGGGGCTTCTTCGTTTGTTGCCTGTCCTGCTCTTGGTAGCAGCGGACCAGGTATTGGAAGGAGAGGGGCCCTCTTCGGTGTCTTCTGCGGGCAAAAGGCCCTGAGGTGACCTTTCGACCCACAGAGATAACATTTTGGCCGTCTTCCTTCTACACTTATAGGGAGTTGGAGTCCTACCTTAAAGTCTATGATATCGGGGATAGCCTCGATACATTCCTGGTCAGTTTGTATACGCATTTGCATGCCTATACCTGACCAGTTCTATCTCCCTATTTTTCCACTTGCAGCATGGTCGCCCTGTTCTCAATTCCAGCAAGGACAGACGCGGCCAGCCAAGGTATGGGCACGTCGGGTGGGACCTGGGTCACTTTGACCCTCACGATTTTCTGCCCGCAGTAGGAGGGCACCAAAACTAACTCCTCACTCTTTAGGGTTTCCAAAGAGTGAGACTTTGCTTCCTGGGGGGTGGTAAAAAGTACGTCTACTGTGGCGTACTTTCTGCCTCGGGTGATGTGGGTTTTGCGTGCCCAGACGCACCCCAAGGCCTTTTGGATTTGAGCCTCCGTGGCTCTCTTCACTCGATGTGAGATGTTGCTCAGGTTGCGGTAAATCACCGTTCGTAGCTGCTGGTCCTTGAAAAAATCGGGTGGAGGTTTCAGGGAAACTCTATTTGAGCTCCTGTCACCATGGCCCTTGCTACTGCCATCTCCTCCTCTGTGACTAACACTGTCTCGATATTTCGGGCGACACCTGCAAAAGAAGTGGTCCCTTTTTCAGCAGCACCACTATTGCTGCCGCTACTGGTCTTACTGGTGGTGCTGAGTTCGCTATTACAGGTATTGGTGTCATTGTTGTTCTTTTCGCTGGTACAGTTGTTGGTGTTGTTTTGGTTGATACTGTTGCTGCTGTTACTGTTATTGTGGCTGTTGTTATTGTTGTTTTTGTTGATACTGTTCCTACTATTATTGTTGTTGTGGCTGTTGATATTGTCATTGTTATTGTCGTTCTCGACCTTACCGCTGTTATTTTTGTTATTGTCGTTCTCGACTTTACCGCTGCTATTTTTGGTGTTGTTTTTGGTGATGTTGTTGGTGTTATTGTTGGTGTTGTTTGTGTTAGAAATATTTGTTAATTTTAAATCTGTAACAATCTTTTTTTCCTTTGTAATATTTTCGTTTATATTTACCTCTGCTGGAACGCTGTCTTGTTGACAGCGCTCTCTCTCTTTTTTGTGTTATCCATGTTGAAATTTTTCAAAAAAATATTTTTACACAAATACGAATACGACACCCCGTAAAGGGGTGCCGTATTATTTACTAGTGAACCCCTGTATTAGGTGGGTCACCTTTCTAAACTTTTATCAGATTTAAAACTTGAATAAAAGGTTTAGAACGGTTGTAAAAGAAGTAAAACGTTGAAAAAGACTGGAGGCGATAAGAAGCGTGGCTTCACCAACCAATAATAATAATAATAATAATAATTGAATTAAAAGTATAACATCCCTCTACCCGAAACTGACAACCATGTTCAAGGAGGAGGCTAGCCCACTGTGTAGGATCTGTGGAGAGAGGAGACTGGCTCACATTGTATCCACTGGCACTTATGCAAAGTAAACAATTTACCAAATTCTGAGAAGTGGTATGAGCATAAGCCAGAGTCGGTGATGGAAAATGATCAGGTGAAGGTGCTGTGGGATTTTAGGATACAGACGGACAAGAAACTGGAACACAATATACCTGACCTGGTGGTTTGGGACAAGGAAAAAAGTTCGTGCCTGATTGTGGATGTAGCCTGCCCATTCGACACGAGAGGGTAAAAAAAGGAGAGGGATAAAATTAACCGATACCATGATTTAAAATGGGAGTTAAAAAGGATTTGAAACTGCCACGAAATCAAGATCGTCCCGATTGTCATAGGCGCACTAGTTACTATCTCAAATAGTTTCCAAGGATGGTTAAAGAAGGTTAGTCCAGCCCCGCTTTTTGGAGCACTTCAAAAGGCATGCTTGCTGAGAACAGCAAGTACCCTCCGATAGTTCCTGAATATCTGATGCTGCAGTTAGCGGCTTGATATTTATTTCAACAAACTTAAATAACATCAATGACTGAGACTCAAAGAACAATAATACTAATGATAATAAATACAATATGTAAAGAATTTATATAATTAAATGTAGTTCAAAATGTTTCAGTAATAAATGTAGTCCAGAAAATACATAACTTTGACGCTATAAAATAATGTTTAAAAAGTGTAAAAAGCTATTGTGTCGCCCGCTTTTCTAAATGAATGCTTTTCTGAACTGTGTCTCTCATTGGTATATGAAATATTCATTTACAATGATTTGTTTTTATTATCTTCCTTATATTTGTGATCGATAATCTTATGTAATATAACAAGTATATTGAAATGAACATACATGAAGGAGGAAATTCATAGCGAAATACAGCCTAAATACAAAGAATATTTCTGTTTCAAAAATGTGTTAAAGTGTTGTAGTTATTTATATATGAAATTTTAAGAGGCAAGCAAAAAATGAGCTCGCGATTCAAGTTTTTTTATCTTTATTTGAAAATAATATTTCATGGTTATTTCATCAAATGTATTATACATTTTAAAGAAAGTTTACTTTCTTCTGTCGAGTTTATATCTACTTAAATGAAGACATTTAAAATCTTATAATAAAGAAGTTAGCTATCTCTATGTACAATTTACAAAGTGTTTCAATATATATTTAGTGACAAGGATGTTGGTCGTGGTGATGGTGTTATGATGGAGGTGATAATGTTGATATTAATGGTGTTGACATGGTCACCCAGTAATATATGTCGGACTTATCAAGTTGATGTTATCTCTATTTCACCCCGTCTCTCTCCCTCTTCCCATGTCTCACTATTATATGCAAACGGGAGTCCACGCGCTGGACGCCCCGCGGTCCCGGTGGACATAGAGACGGTGTTTCCCTGGAGGCACACAACAGTGAGTAGCCAACTCCGTGCCGATGGTGGTGAGCGAGTAGTTGGTCTTAGGGCCAAGGACACTGCATATTTCCACTGCAAAGAGCTCGATCGCAAACCTGTCAGACAGCGACCGATGTTTGGAGATTTGTCCTTTTCAACCCGAAGTGCATCAGATACTGGATAGTCGCAGATTTCAAGGTTGCCACTGCAGAAAGTGTCACTCCATGTGACATCCTAGAGGATTGGTTTACTGACGCGGTACGGTCATGCCTTCTGGCTTTTTTCCGTCACCTAGTTAAAGCCCCACAGGCATTGGGTGGGAGAGTAAGCCTGCAGCACCCGAGACATGCTTTATGATCTCGCTGGGGGCAGCATTGCCTGGAAGGCGGTCAGCAATAGGACAGCGGGTGGAACCCGAAAGCAAATACACTGGATCCTCTGAGATATTTGTGTAGCTCGCATATCCGTAAGCCGAGTCTCATGGAAACCCTGATACACAGGCTATCGTTTTCCAGTTGCATACTAACTGAAAAAGAGGGTTAGACATTGGTCAATACACTGCTATTGGACTGCGTGGCCGAACCTACATATGCGAGGCTATGCTGGGCGAGTTAGCGCGCTAGTCTGTCCGAAGCTATTCCACAATGGATGGCATCATATATGTTCTGGAGGAATTTGAAGGCTACACAGTGAAGATGAGGAGGG
Organism: Eledone cirrhosa; assembly: GCA_964016885.1. Taxonomy (NCBI): domain Eukaryota; kingdom Metazoa; phylum Mollusca; class Cephalopoda; order Octopoda; family Eledonidae; genus Eledone; species Eledone cirrhosa. The sequence continues at coordinate 81,754,830 of OZ024742.1, forward strand.
ACATCAAAGTGCACTGTCCGCGTCGGTTCCAAGTCTCGCAGTCGTCCACTCTTTACTCGAACACAACTGGTCCCATTTTGTTGTGGAGAACCCTGTTGATAAAGCTACTACAAGAAGTTACTAACGACGGAAACGCCGGCAAAGCCACAGACCTGAGATCAGAGACCTTATGTCACCGTTTGTAACGAGTAAAATAGCCTCTTTTCCGTCCAAAGTCGCCAAATCTGACGTTGCATATCTTCTCAGCTGGCACATGGATACAAGTCTCGAGGTCAGTAAGGAGACATGCGTGTATGTATCAAGGATACCTATGAAATGTGTAGAGGAGCTTTGGCATGGCGAAGAAGTCCCTCAGCAGGACGAGGGAGGGATGATGATTAATCAGGTCCAGTATACTAGTAAGGGTCGTGAGCCGGTGGTACTTGGGTCTGATGGTGGAGCGGATGACAGGTGGGAGGGTCGGCGACCCGAGGATGAGGACACTTTCCTTTCCGGTCACCTGCACCTAACGAAGAATGGATTGCACATCCCAGACTGAGGCTTCAAAGCCATCTGGGTCGTCGTTGACATTTACCACCTCCGACTTGGACGTGTTGACTTTGCGGCGCTGAAGGGATAATCGTGTCAGCAGCAAGGGGCATGCTTCCTATTTCATAAGGCCAATATCCCAGCGTGTAGGCAATGCGTAATCATCTGAGACAGGCCTCGAGCAGATGATAACGGCATAGACAGTTAAAGACATTCTTCATGAAGCTTGACAATGAGTCCCTTGGCGTCTCTTGATACAGATTCCTAATGGCAATCTTTGAAGAACTGACTAGCTGCGTGTGTGGCCCACTAACACACAAAGTACACGCCAACTTCTAATTGCACCGAGCTGAGCTATTCGCCTAGCATCTGTCAGCGTCTGATTTCGGGAGACCGGGGGCGTTCATGGTGAAATATGAAAAGACGCTCCATGTCAATAGCCTGATTAGAGTTCAATGCCCTCTCGATTGAGGATACAAGGGCTCCGACCATCGGCAGCCGGGCAGTTTACGGGCACCACTTGAGCGGAATCTTACGGAGCTGCCTGAATGCCTAATCTGAAATATTGATATAAAATGCATCTATAGTCAAAATTCCTGCAAAATGTGGTCTGTATGTATCCCTCCTCTGAGACTCTTAGTATAACGTCAAGTAGAGAGAGGGATGCAGAAGTGTCTGGATTGTCAGCCTCTAATTTTATGTGAACATCAATGTTTTGAAACATGGTTCAGATCTTAACGGCTTCACCACGTAATGCAGTGAGGATAAGGATGTCATCAATGTACCCAGAAATGACTGGACATGAGCGGCATGTGTTAAGTTCTGTGCGCTACAAATGGTCCTTGTACATTGTGTCTAGCATGCCAGAAAGGCTCTATCCCATCGTAAGTCCTGAGATGTGTTTGTATACGCAGTCTTCACAATTGAAAAATGTGATAATATAAATCAGTCACGGATCTCCATAGCAGTGAGCCCAAGACAACTCAAGTGTGTAGAAGTGATGATATTGTCCGCAATTAAGTCGATGGCCGTGGAGGCGTCGGCAGAGGTTTAGATGGAAAATAAATGTTATAGGAATGATGCCTGAAGAGACATTATTGTGAACAACATCTCCACCCATCTCCACAGAGCAAACATAGCCAATACATACAATGAGCATTCTCGGATACACAAGTGATGTAGCTAGGGGTAGCGACACACACCAGCACGGTAGAATTGAAAAGATTTCTCACTGAAAACGGCTGTCCTACTTTTCTCAACAAATACCGAAATGCCAAGGCAGTAACATATAAAAGAACAAGGACACCTGCCACTAAGTATAACATATGATACGTAAAGAATCTACATTTGAATGTGAAGACGACATGTGCAACAAACAAACCTTTCGTAGAGAGGGACTGAATATATGGCTGCCCCTCAATTGGCCTTCATTTAGGTGAATGCTCCAGAGACACCAACCCACATACCACGATATTTTCAGATTCCTAATTGCCCCATCAACAATCCAGAAGTGTGCAGAAGTGCATATATGTTTTATAGTTTCACGAGTAAAAAACACTTAAACATCTGAGCGCTCGCTTTTATTATTATGTTTGTCTTGAAATATTACAGTTTCAGACCTGAAAAGAGTAAAACATTATATAGCCTAGTGATATTATTCAAAAACAGATATAATTAGAATGTCCCCAGAAGCGAGCTGCACCATAATGTAAATGAAAATATGCAAACACAATGCTTGAAACCTTGGAAGGTAATTATCATACCTGATATATTTTAAGGTGGTCCACGTTACACTCTTTGAGGATACAATGGCTTAATATAATAGGCAAACGAAAACTATTTGTTCTTTCAATCCACAATGATAACAATAGCAAATGATGATTTTCTAGTGAAATGTGAAGCTGAGGATCCAACATAAATTATAAAGTATTTATTATGAATGTTGGTGATGTCCTAATACATATATTTCTGAAGCAGATTATGATAGTTGTGGTGGAGTATCCAGTAGATCATATAGTTTACTAATTCAGCCTTGTCTAATTGACGTATGTTACTCATATTGAAGGAATTCAAATGGTATCCAGTAATGTATGATTTATTTGTTTTAGGAGTACTACCAAATCCAGATACATAGCTAATATAATACGTTGCCAAAATCTTTCTACACGCTATATGCTTTTTCAAAGCCAGGTATGGTGAAAAGATAGTAATTAGCAGATGAATGAAACAAACATTAATATCCTGACTTATCCATTAAACTCTCATCGTAATACTGGCGCTGAGATTAAAATATTCAATGTGGAGTTCACCAGTACTATAATTCCTCTACTACACTTTCACATATAGTGGATTTTGCAATTTAGAGATGCGTGCGTTTGTTAAACTTGTCAAATATGAAAACAAGTATATTTATTAATATCATGACCGAGAACGAATAAGTATGAAAGAAACACAAATTTCAATCACACCACATATAATAACGAAAGCAATATTAACATCAGGGACAGGATGGGTATATTTGGCTTTAAATTCCATGGGTTATATTCCCCCGTGCAACAGCGTATAATTTGTTTATCAGGACAGGTCATTTGCTTCAGCGATGATAAGGAAATTGATCGACAAGTTAAATGGATGGATGTGTGTTAACAGGGTAACGTTTGCAGACACCATTACTCATGATACCGGCTACTCGAAAAAACATTTTACATAGGATAACAGCGGGAAAGCTTGACAGGGAAGGAAAATAAAAATCAACTCCATTAGCCAGATAGTATCCATCGCAGATATTTATTAAATCATATATGTTATGCTACATCATTCCAGGATATGAGCACAGTTAATGGCGAGTTTTTGCTTATTATAAGAAGTGTGCGATTATGTTGGTTTTTGCATACAACAAGTGATATTACCAATCAATTCATACTGCACATGTTGCAGTAACACCGCATCAATGGTGAAGCATTTTATGCTCAATAATTCTATACTGTAAACTTACTGAACCATATAAAGTATTTGCAGCTTTCCAAAATAAATTTTCGGATGTGGAATAAATGCATTACATATAATTCCTGATTATGACAACATGCTCTGTTGAAAATTAAGCTAATCATTAGGGAAACATAATAAGATTACTTTTCCCCTGACAGCTCTAAACATAAATAATATAAACATCAGCACATGCAATCTATTCATCTTGCAAGACCTTAGAAATGCCATGGTCAGGTTATTTACTTAGTTATTCCAGATTAAACAATAGAAGAAAAACTGATGATAAACAGGCAGCCTTCTGCGTCCTTACGTAGAAAAACGAGGCATCAAGTTTTAGATATGCATAATTCAACCAACCGCTAAAGCATACTTTTTATGACGCTGCTCATTCAGAGTGAACTTCCTATAGAGTCTCAGTGACTCATACGCTTTCAACGAAAGATACTTGGCAAAGGAAATGTCTTATCTGGTATTGCTACTTTGCTCGTTGGTGGAAGCTTAGAACAGTTTATATGCCATACATCAATACAGAGTAAATAATGTCATACGTATACATGTATATCAAATATATACCTGTTTTATCTGTTTTCTCCCACAAGTTCTGTATAGAACATAGAAAGATTTCAAGAAAATTGTCGATCCATCGAAGAGATTTCGGGTAAATAATAAGTAACTGCCCTTTTGTAACATGGGACTACTTTTTGCATCATTTCTGTTGGCAAGATGTCGTTTATGCCGTGATAGTGGTGGATTTATCCAGGCATAAACACTTTTAGAAATGTCCACATTAAGTGTAAAGCGAAGCACGTGATAGAGTTGGATATGTGATTTTCATTTAAGTGTTTTTGTGTTGTAGTTCCTATGATAGGAACCGCGCTGTGAAAGAACAAGATGCAACTTCGTTTGAAACATAGGGCTTCAGCACATATAAAAGCCTTCCACACAATATCTTACTGGACTCATTTGAATACGACCTTGTGTCACTTGTTAAAAAGATTAAGTACAGGAAATACTACAATAGGAAGAACAACTTCCTAAATAACTTAATGTCCACCATAAAAACATATATAGCCTAGATTACGATACATATAGAGAATTTATATATATGGAACTTTACAGGAACTACAAAAAATCTCATAAAAACCTGGATGACATTAATATTGAAGACCGAAGTTTAATATGTAAATTAGGACTAGAGAGATACACTCAACCGTACACTCCTAATACCCCACGATTCTCTCTGAAAGAGCATAAGGATGACTTCAATACCAACCCTTCAATTAGACTTATTTGCCCATCCAGATCCGATATTGGTATTATTAGCAAAAAACGTTTAGATAAAGTAATCCCCCAAATTAAACAAAAAATTCATTTTAACCTGTGGGAAAACACTAGTCAAGTAATCGAATGGTTTAATGGTATTAATGAAAATAATAAGAAGACATTCATCCAATTTGATATAGACTTCTACTACACCTCTATTTCACCTATCCTCCCAAATAAAGCATTAATAATGGCCATGAGCAAAAGTGAACTCACTAGGTCCCAGGTAGATATAATCCTTGCGGCCAGGAAAACAATAATTAAATTTGAAGACCAACGATGGACTCGCAAGAATACACCCAACAACTTCGATATCACCATGGGATCTAGTGACTCGGCACAGGTAACCGACTTAGTCGGTCTATTTCAATTAAACGAAATACATAAGAACCTACCTTACCTTAACCGTGACTTCTACCGAGACGACTCACTTTTCGTCTCAGATTATACAAAGTTCAATATAGAAAGAACTAGAAAACAATTACATAAAATATAAAAAAATTATAACTTAGGTATCACTTTAGATAAAAACACCAAAAATGTTAACTTCCTGGACGTCACTCTCTACTTTGACTCTAAAAAATACACACCTTATAAACCTAATGAAAAACCTTTTTTATGTTAATACCAACACTAACCACCCTAAATTTGTACTGACATCAATCATTAAACGGGTATCTAATAGAATATCTAGCATTTCTTACAACGAGAATACATTTAATCGTAACTCCCAATTCTATAATGAAGCCTTAGACGGTTCCGGTCATAGAGATAAAATTAAATTTAAACATAAATCGTCAACCACCCATAGACAACCTAATATAATTTCACACAACATGGCCATGAAATGTAAATATAATGAAAAGTAAATATAATGAATAAAAGTAAATATAATCATAGTATTGAACATCCGGACTCCTATACAGAGAGCACCATAGAAAAAGTTAAATGACACCACAGCTATAATCCTAAAAAAAACACAGAAAGAAAAATATAGATAAGAAGGAACCTAACACCACACTAAACAGTAGTGTGAATAACAACCATAAGAAGAATAGAAGAAGTAACACATTTTGTAATCCTCCGTTCAACTTAAATGCATCAACAACCATACCTAAATCTTTCTTCTCTACTCTAGACAAAAACTTCCCAACTAACCATAAATACCACAACCTATTTAACAAAAACACAATTAAAATCTCCTACTGCAGCACACCTAACATAGCAGACCATATAGCCAGCACCAACAAAAGAAAGGTGAAAAAGTACTTCAAATTACACCAAAGTAATAATGTCCAGCATAGAAATAACCTGAACAATAACACAGTACAAGACCATACAGCAAGTCACACTAATAATACCAATAATAATAATACTCACCATAATCATAATACTAGAAGTAGAAACAGAAACAACCACTCAAATGCATACCCCCTTAACCAGTCTACTAGTTACCAAAGCAATTGTAATTGTAGGCCTAACAAGACATGCCCATTAAATAAGAACTGCCTAATTAAAGACATTGTCTACGCCGGTAGTGTAACAGCTAATCACACCTCGAAAGTATATATAGGCTCAACATCGAATAGACCAGATATAATTCACACCTTCATTCGTTCAGAAAACCCATATTTAGCAACGTAACCTCACTATCCACATACATACACTCATTAAAATCAAGTAATATACCATACACCTTGAAATGGGAAGTGATAGCTAAGGCCCCTTCATATATACCACCTAACAAATTTATTAACCTTTGCCTCCTCGAGTCTAGAAATATTATTCACTCTAACGTTAGCCTGCTAAATAGGAAATTAGAGATCTTCTCCACTTGTCCACATTACCATAGATTCTCATTCCACTACTTCAAACCTAGTAACTAATAATACTAATAATAATAAAAATAAAAATAAAGACCAATGTCAGAGATAACACTAGACCACCACCTTTTAATTAATCCAATTAGACCTTCATGAATATAGGACTACACCTTATTTAAAAGACCACACTAACCTTTATACAGTGAATAAACCCCTGTTTGATCTCTTACCTTATACAATTAAAATATTTAAATAATATAGACACTCTAATACACTCTCAATATACAATACCAACTAAATAGCAGACAACTGTGTATATAACACCAATTACTCCAGTATATAATATGCAACTCACTATCCTGTCATAAAAAAAACTTCAACTACACAATCTGTATATATATATATCTAAGAAAGTAAGTCCATAGAATCATTTGATAAAATATATACAGTATTTCTTCTGCCAATCAGCATAATAAACCACACAAAAAAACAATTAAACGAGGCTGTAAGTTTAAAATGTACTTATGAAGAAACAATAGATACATAAATGATAGCTATTTTATCCGGGATCCACAGCCACAGAAGATTTATCCAGTATTTCTAATAGCCCGTAGAAATTGACTACACATATAGCTAACCTTACACAATTAGGTACAAAATCAAAGTTAGAAGAAAAAATGTACATAAACATACCTTCTAACTTTGATTTTGTACCTAATTCTGTATGGTTAACTATATGTCTAGTCAATGTCTACGGGCTGAGTATATCTTCTTTGGTTGTGGATCACGGATAATATAGCTATCATTTCTTTATCTATTCTTTCTTCATGAGTACATTTTAAACTTATAGCCTCGTTTAATTGACTTTTTGTGTGGTTGATTATGCTCATTGGTAGAATAAATACTGTATATATTTTATCAAATGATTCTATGGACTTACTTTTTTTATATATTGCTCTGTTTGTTGATTATTTAATTAATTAATTCGTCATTGAGCCACACCGTGAATGGTTGCCATAAACATATAGATATATTTATCTATGGCTTTGTCTAGTTTATGTATATGTAAACCTCTATATTTGTTATATATATATATATATATTGTTATACTTTGGGAGGGT
>OZ024742.1:81767612-81812396 GCA_964016885.1 Eledone cirrhosa
CATGCAGAAGACCTGGGATTCGAAACACCACGTGCGACCTCTCCATTACGGGTATGTATTTTATCAACAACCTGGGACAGGTAACCTTGCTTAAGTGATCGAAATATACATCATTGAAGCAGTAATGTGAGCAAATATGATTAGAGTGAATATTATCTAAAACACGACTGCATTTGTATATTTTTTTTATCCCACTTCACACAGAGGGAAATGCAAGTAGATGCTATTTTCATAACGACTATTGACTCTATATTTCTTTTCAATTCTGTTGAGATCTAGAACGGCTTAGAATACAAAATATATTCTCATTTCGAATTTATCGACAGCTCCGTACCACTGAAATATATACTATGTCACGAAAATCTTTGAAAATATATATCTATGTATATTTAATATATATATATATAATTCAGAATTAGCCGTCGAAACGGCTTGACCTCAGCCGTCGGGGTCCTACTCGTTCCTATTACCCACTCTACTACCCTAAGTATTGAGTTCTTTGGTGCGTTATGGTCCACCTGGTTCCTTAACATATCTCCTCCATTATATATATATATATATATATATACATGTACATCAATACTCATCTTTTTCCATTTATCTGAGGGTTCTAAACCCCATTATCAGACTAAAATGTCTTTAGTCAAAAAAATACGGTGAAAGCTATTCTATTTTCTAATTTCAAACCTACTCGCTGTTTCAAAACATACTTACTTGTCATGTAGGAGGTGAGTTTTATTATACACAAATGTTATTGCATGATGATATTTGTTTTTGAAATGCGCATAATAAAATACATAGAACTCATTTAACCATCTTTTGATCTTATATATTATATATATATATATATGTAAGTATGTATGTATACGTACATACATATATGTATACAGACGTACAGTAGCATGCATATATATATACATATATATATATATATATATATATACATATATACACATATGCATACAGGTACACATACATATATGCACGCATCAGTTTAGCCGACGTTTATTATAACGCAGTTTGTTCGCTTGTTTGTCATACTAAGAGTGAGAAATGAAATTTCGTTTTCATTTTTTTTTCAACTTGTCGTTTTCGGTATGCCTGACCGATTTAACTCACTCAATATGCAAATTAGGCTGCTCAGCCGTTAATTTTCATAAGGAAAGTATATACTTTCGAACGTTCAACTATCTGGCAGATAGGTAAACGGTGCTTATGATAGCTAACAAGCTTGAAACTAGTACATCGTTCCTGTGTCAGTGTTGAACAGAAAAAAAAAAAAAAAAAAAAAGGTGACGTGGTTGCCTTAACACCGTATGGCATAAATTCAGGCTGTTCGATTTGTTGACAAACAAGCGAACAAAGCTGCGTTATAATAAACGTCGGCTAAACTGATGCGTGCATATATGTATGTGTACCTGTATGCATATGTGTATATATGAATATATATATATATATATATATATGTATATATGCATGCTACTGTACGTCTGTATACATATATGTATGTACGTATACATACATACTTACATTTAAGTAAGTGCCATACTAAGAGTGAGAAATGAAATTTCGTTTTCATTTTTTTTTCAACTTGTCGTTTTCGGTATGCCTGACCGATTTAACTCACTCAATATGCAAATTAGGCTGCTCAGCCGTTAATTTTCATAAGGAAAGTATATACTTTCGAACGTTCAACTATCTGGCAGATGGGTAAACGGTGCTGATGATAGCTAACAAGCTTGAAACTAGTACATCGTTCCTGTGTCAGTGTTGAACAAAAAGGTGACCTAGTTGCCTTAACACCGTATGGCATAAATTGAGGCTGTTCGATTTGTTGACAAACAAGCGAACAAAGCTGCGTTATAATAAACGTCGGCTAAACTGATATCGTGCATATATGTATGTGTACCTGTATGCATATGTTTATATATGTATATATATATTTATATATATATATGTATATATATATACATGCTACTGTACGTCTGTATACATATATGTATGTACGTATACATACATACTTACATTTAAGTAAGTGCCATACTAAGAGTGAGAAATGAAATTACGTTTTCATTTTTTTTTCAACTTGTCGTTTTCGGTATGCCTGACCGATTTAACTCACTCAATATGCAAATTAGGCTGCTCAGCCGTTAATTTTCATAAGGAAAGTATATACTTTTGAACGTTCAACTATCTGGCAGATGGGTAAACGGTGCTGATGATAGCTAACAAGCTCGAAACTAGTACATCGTTCCTGTGTCAGTGTTGAACAAAAAAAAAAAAAAAAAAAAGGTGACGTGGTTGCCTTAACACCGTATGGCATACATTCAGGCTGTTCGATTTGTTGACAAACAAGCGAACAAAGCTGCGTTATAATAAACGTCGGCTAAACTGATGCGTGCATATATGTATGTGTACCTGTATGCATATGTGTATATATGTATATATATATATATATATATATATATATATATATATATATATATATATTTAAAAACACACAGATACATGCGGACACACACATATATACATGAATGCATCCGCACCCAACTGTGAGTTAAGGGTGCCAACTTCACCGATGTTGCTCAATGAATGACTGGGACAGACCAATTCAGTTTGAACCAGACTGAACCAGTATCAGAGTTAAAAATACATTATGAAGAGAGAAGAAACATTTAGATATAATTAGTAATAAAATGTATCATACCTAAACTGTTCCTAAATTCCTCGACTACGTAGTTTCGTGGCATAAACAAAAACAATATATCAAAGATATAGAGTCCTTGCGAGGTCTGCCAACTTATCAAGAGGATACCTCATTTTACTAGTCTCAAGAACGCGTCTACACGACGTGAGAAAGAATCCCAAAAGGCGGAGGGGGAGATAGTCACGCGATATAACGGTCGAGAAACAGAGCTAACCCTCTTATAACCACGAAGAAAATACCACGGAGGCGGAGGGGGTATTCATATCGAGGCCGTAGAAGAGGTAGTGAAGAAGGCGAGAAGTATGAGTAATGGAAGCTTTCCAGTTGTCCCCACACTTCAAAGATTGCTCGACCAGAGGGAGTTATTAATATATTTAAAAACACACAGATACATGCGGACACACACATATATACATGAATGCATCCGCACCCAACTGTGAGTTAAGGGTGCCAACTTCACCGATGTTGCTCAATGAATGACTGGGACAGACCAATTCAGTTTGAACCAGACTGAACCAGTATCAGAGTTAAAAATACATTATGAAGAGAGAAGAAACATTTAGATATAATTAGTAATAAAATGTATCATACCTAAACTGTTCCTAAATTCCTCGACTACGTAGTTTCGTGGCATAAACAAAAACAATATATCAAAGATATAGAGTCCTTGCGAGGTCTGCCAACTTATCAAGAGGATACCTCATTTTACTAGTCTCAAGAACGCGTCTACACGACGTGAGAAAGAATCCCAAAAGGCGGAGGGGGAGATAGTCACGCGATATAACGGTCGAGAAACAGAGCTAAGCCTCTTATAACCACGAAGAAAATACCACGGAGGCGGAGGGGGTATTCATATCGAGGCCGTAGAAGAGGTAGTGAAGAAGGCGAGAAGTATGAGTAATGGAAGCTTTCCAGTTGTCCCCACACTTCAAAGATTGCTCGACCAGAGGGAGTTATTAATATATTTAAAAACACACAGATACATGCGGACACACACATATATACATGAATGCATCCGCACCCAACTGTGAGTTAAGGGTGCCAACTTCACCGATGTTGCTCAATGAATGACTGGGACAGACCAATTCAGTTTGAACCAGACTGAACCAGTATCAGAGTTAAAAATACATTATGAAGAGAGAAGAAACATTTAGATATAATTAGTAATAAAATGTATCATACCTAAACTGTTCCTAAATTCCTCGACTACGTAGTTTCGTGGCATAAACAAAAACAATATATCAAAGATATAGAGTCCTTGCGAGGTCTGCCAACTTATCAAGAGGATACCTCATTTTACTAGTCTCAAGAACGCGTCTACACGACGTGAGAAAGAATCCCAAAAGGCGGAGGGGGAGATAGTCACGCGATATAACGGTCGAGATATAACGGCCTCGATATGAATACCCCCTCCGCCTCCGTGGTATTTTCTTCGTGGTTATAAGAGGCTTAGCTCTGTTTCTCGACCGTTATATCGCGTGACTATCTCCCCCTCCGCCTTTTGGGATTCTTTCTCACGTCGTGTAGACGCGTTCTTGAGACTAGTAAAATGAGGTATCCTCTTGATAAGTTGGCAGACCTCGCAAGGACTCTATATCTTTGATATATTGTTTTTGTTTATGCCACGAAACTACGTAGTCGAGGAATTTAGGAACAGTTTAGGTATGATACATTTTATTACTAATTATATCTAAATGTTTCTTCTCTCTTCATAATGTATATATATATATATATATATATATATATATATATATATATATATATATATATATATATATATATATGCATGCTACTGTACGTCTGTATACATATATGTATGTACGTATACATACATACTTACATTTAAGTAAGTGCCATACTAAGAGTGAGAAATGAAATTTCGTTTTCATTTTTTTTTCAACTTGTCGTAATCGGTATGCCTGACCGATTTAACTCACTCAATATGCAAATTAGGCTGCTCAGCCGTTAATTTTCATAAGGAAAGTATATACTTTCGAACGTTCAACTATCTGGCAGATGGGTAAACGGTGCTGATGATAGCTAACAAGCTTGAAACTAGTACATCGTTCCTGTGTCAGTGTTGAACAAAAAGGTGACGTGGTTGCCTTAACACCGTATGGCATAAATTCAGGCTGTTCGATTTGTTGACAAACAAGCGAACAAAGCTGCGTTATAATAAACGTCGGCTAAACTGATGCGTGCATATATGTATGTGTACCTGTATGCATATGTGTATATATGTATATATATATATATATATATGTATATATATATGCATGCTACTGTACGTCTGTATACATATATGTATGTACGTATACATACATACTTACATTTAAGTAAGTGCCATACTAAGAGTGAGAAATGAAATTTCGTTTTCATTTTTTTTTCAACTTGTCGTTTTCGGTATGCCTGACCGATTTAACTCACTCAATATGCAAATTAGGCTGCGCAGCCGTTAATTTTCATAAGGAAATTATATACTTTCGAACGTTCAACTATCTGGCAGATGGGTAAACGGTGCTGATGATAGCTAACAAGCTTGAAACTAGTACATCGTTCCTGTGTCAGTGTTGAACAAAAAGGTGACGTGGTTGCCTTAAAACCGTATGGCATAAATTCAGGCTGTTCGATTTGTTGACAAACAAGCGAACAAAGCTGCGTTATAATAAACGTCGGCTAAACTGATGCGTGCATATATGTATGTTTATCTGTATGCATATGTGTATATATGTATATATATATATATATATATATATATATATATATATATATATATATATATATATATATATATATATATATATATATGTATATATATATGCATGCTACTGTACGTCTGTATACATATATGTATGTACGTATACATACATACCTACATTTAAGTAAGTGCCATACTTTTCATTTTTGTTTTCAACCTATATATATATATATATATATATATATATATATATATATATATAACGAAGGATTTGTGGTAAGGAACCAGATGGTCCATAACGCACCAGAGTACACAATACTTAGGGTAGCAGAGTGGGTAATAGTAAAATGTATGACCCCGGCGTCAGAGCTCAAACCGTTTCGACCACTATTTCTGGATCAGAAATAGCCGTCAAAACGACTTGAGCTCTGCCCTCGGGGTCATACATTTTCCTATATATATATATAATATATATATATATATATATATATATATATATATATATATATATATATATATATATATATATATATATATATATTCTATGCTGTGAAATATTGATGTTGCATCCTTGATGTATATATATATATATATATATACCTTAAGGATGCAACTTCACTACTTCACAACATGGATCGGTTGCAAAGGAAATTGTACTCTATGTCAACGCACGCAAAACAGAATATATTTGTTGCCTGAACCACGACTCCTCATTTGGATGCGAAGTCTAAAAGGCCATATAAACAAACAAGTTGACGACTTCAAATACTTGGGTAGCTATATCGCCTACACAGAACATTATGTTAACATCAGACTGTGAAACGCCTGGGGAGCATTGAATTCAATGGAAAGAATATGGAAATTAAACCTGCCGACCAAACTGAAAAGGAATTTCTTCAGAGCTGCTGTGGAATATGTGCTTGTTTATGGCTCTATCACTTGGACGCTAACGTCAAAACTGAAGAAAAGGCTGGACGGGGCATGCACACATATGCTCCGTGCTGATATAAAGTTTAAACGTATCTTGGAAGGAACACCCAACAAATATGGATCTCTATGGCAATATACCACCTATAAGTAGGTCAATACGTAAGCAGAGACTCAGATTTGCTGGCTATTATTGGCGCAACAAGGGAGAAATAGCAGGCGATGTACTGTTATGGAGTCCAGCTCATGGAGCAAGAAACGATGGTCGTCCCAAGGAGACATACGTCAAACAACTTCAGGACTACACTGGATGCACTGCAGAAGACCTGGCAAACGTTATGAGAGACAGAGATAGAGATATTTTAAAATTGTTGGGATACAACAAGTAAATATTTTTATAATTGATATAAAGCACTCGACAAGTATTTGGAGTAGATATACGATATTAATAAATGGAAACTATATTTATAAAACCATATTTATTTCATTATACATGTGTTTGTGTGTTAAGTGTTTCCAGAGAAAAAGAATGCTCTATATATAAAACAGAGCTATTTAATTAGAAAGTGAACAGCACAATATATATAAATACTCATTTATCAAAAGTTTCAGGACTCTAGACGTATGTTAATATCGTCTGGAATACTAAAACCTTTGGTAGTGGAGTAGTCATATACGATATTGTTCACTTTTTAATTATATATATATATATATATATATATATATATTCTATGCTATATATATATGTGTGTGTGTGTGTGTGTGTGTGTGTGTGCGTGTGTGTGCGTGTATATATGTATGTATATATATATAAATAATCATAATTAGAACTTAATTTAGACATATGCGTATGTATTCTTTAAACTCATCATTGGTAAGTAGCGCGTGAAATCTACCTAAGTTTATATAACTTTAAAAGAAGTGCATAAATGTACATGTATCACTATGTATGTGTGTGCATTGGCGCGTTTGGAGGAGTGAAAATGATATTACACATATATACATATGTAGGAAATAGTGTATGCTAGAAATATATCTTTATTATAAATGCATTTCGAGATAAAGTTCATCAATAGACATTCTATTCTTGTTCACATCTGTACATGAGATTAATCGAATCCGAAGACTTGAAACAGCAATATAAGGACAGAATCTAAAATTAGTTGCAGAGTTGTCATTAAATCGCTCAACATCTTCTTTTAAAAATAGATGATTGGAAGATGATTGCATCAATTTCAGCAGTGACTATGGTTTCTTAATCAATATGAACCTCTCCAAATCACATCAGATTTCAATACTCGTCTTCCGGTCACTTTCTCCAGAAGTTGTACGTGTATATAAGTAAATGCCTTTGCAGATCTTTCTTCATACATATATATATATATATGTGTGTGTGTGTGTGTGTGATTTGTGTGCGTGTGTAAGTGTGTGTGTATGTGTGTTTGCGAATATATGTATGTATATATATATTTCATATATATATATTCATATAAGAATGTATATATATATATTTGTATATATAGATATATATAGATATATAGACGTATATATATATATATATATATATATATATATATATATGTATATATATATATATATATATATATATATATATATAAATATATATATATATATATATATATAAATATATATATATATATATATATATATATATATATATATATATATATATATATATATATATATATATATATATATATTTATATATATACACGTATATATAGTATATTATGCCAATAACCTAAAAGCGCAGTTTTTAGCATGTTTCCCCGGTATTGACAATGTCATCTGCCTGCATGATCTAAAAATGGATTGACATTTTCTGAGAACATCTCTGTAAATTTCGCCTATTAACGTCGGTAGAGTGAGGTAAATACGATGTTTCAAAGTAAAAGAAATGTACTTATTTTATTCACACCCAGCATCCATATACTTTACTGATTGAATTCTATAATATTTACTATTGAGAAACTATATTTCACATAGAAATACATGAAACAGAATCAATATATTGATCAGCATTTAAAGATAGAATATATAAATCTGACTCTTTAAATTCCCATAATTTTGCTACGATTCTTCCATATAATGTTAGATTCCATGGCAGAGTGAACATATCTGTAAGCATATTGTTAAACATTTTGATTTCTAAATATTACTTATCTTTAAAATACTCAGCTACTACATGTATATATATATATACATGTGGTAGCTGTGTATTTTAAAGATAAGTAATATATATATGTATATATATATATATATATATATATATATATATATATATATATATATGTATATATATATATATATATATATATATATATATATATATATATGGTGTTGGTTGCTTAAATCGTCCGTATGCGGTAGGCCGTTTGAGCACTCATGCTCTCATAGAGTAGAGTATGCTATCACAAAAAAAGAAGAATCATTGTTGCGACGAATGGAATTCATTGGAGATATTACAACTGTTTCTATGGCGACCAGCCGTCGATGTAAAAGGACATTAGGAAAATCTGCTTCGTAGAATCAAGACGTATCTGAGGACCTTGCGATTTTCAGAGTCATGTTCGATAATCACATCGATCGTGCCTCGAGCTTGTTGCCAGAGAAACCATTGTAATATGTCCAATAAATTCCATTCGTCGCAACAGTGATTGTCTTTTTTTTGTGATATATATGTATATATATATATAGAATTAGGATTGGTGCTCTGAAATAGCGCTGTATACAGGAATATATGTATAGTATATTTGGCAATATACCGTATGTTTAATTAAACACATTTAGAATACCAGTTTTAAAGTAGTGACTATGTCACTTACATATATTCGGTGAAAGAAGGGAGAGAGGCTGGCAGACTGTTTCAGGGTGGCTGGCTTTCATCAGAATCACGCACTGCCCTAGATATATACGTATATATCTCGGGCAGTGCGTGTATACGTACACGTATACACACACACACACACATATATATATATATATATATATATATATATATATATATATATATATATATATATATATATATATATATATATATATATATAAATATATATACATATATGTACACACACACACATATATATATATATATATATATATATATATATATATTAATGGCTTCTTAACCATCGTCTCAGCGTGTATGACAATGTTAACTTATGTTTATAGCTCTGGTATCTTCTTCATATCCATGGAGCGCTTGTCTGCACAATATGGAAGTTGCGTTTCGCTAATTTCTACCCGCCGAAATGCGATTCTCGTTAAATTTATATTTGTATTAATCTCCCAAATCAAGCGATTAACAAGTTAATTTTGGGGGGGCTTTTTAGTTAATTCTATTGACTAATTAATCGCTTAAGTTTATTTTAAAAACAGCTCGGTAGAGAGCTTAAATCGTTTTGTGTGTTTTTTTCAAATGTTTGCAATAACTACACATGCTGTATTCACTGCCCTCAATAGGGATTTTCTCTCCTTAGAATCTGGCATGTGCTTTCATAACCTGCGAGATTCTGGCGCAAGAAGACAAAAACCTGTTGAGAAATCGATGGCTAGTTCGATCATTATAGCAAAAGCTTTTTTTTATAAGCAGACAGTATTATTGATTTAGGTGTTGCAGAAACCCAATTTCGGAGTATTCCATCTTCCCCGAGGGTCCGGTTAAATATTTCAATCATATCTCATTTTGTTTGGCCCGTTTAGCTTGTTCGCATTTTTGGCTATCGTGGTTAATGGCTTCCTAACCATCGTCTCAGAGTGTATGACCATTTTAACTTATGTTTATAGCTCTGGTATCTTCTTCGTATCCATGGAGCGCTTGTCTGCACAATATGGAAGTTGCGTTTCGCTAATTTCTACGCCCCGAATATATATATATATATATATATATATATATATATATATATATATATATATATATATATATATATATATATATATATATATATATAGACATATATATATATATATATATATATATATATATATATGGAGAAGAAGTTTATGAAATGGAAATGCGGGTATGAAGAATTTATTAGGTAACAATTGTTTCTATAGTGTATGGGTTACCTATACCTCGCTATTTGAATAATATAAAAATATTATCTTAAACCGAAGGTACACTGTAAGCAAACACACCATGACGTCAGACCTTTGTATTGGAATGATATGAAAATATTTTATACACTAGATAAAAGAGAAAGAAGGAGGTAGGAAGAGAAGGGGAAGAGGGAAGTGAGTAAGGTGGAGGGAGTCCTAGGATTTAAGACTGTCAGACTAGTAGAGATTGTAAGGAGAGAATGTTTTGGCAGCAGTTAGCTTAATGAGGCGTGTTAGGGTTGGCGGGGGAAGTAAATTCTTCTAGTGGTGTTGTTCGGACAAAATTTAGTTAAAGGGGTCAAAGTGGTACAGAGCTACAGACAAGTTATTGGGGCTATTATAGTAGCAGGTTATTTCTAAAGGGGTCCAGAAAACAGTGTTTAGTACTATTATTATTTAAATATATATATATATTTATTTGGTTCCTTTACCGGTTTCGCAGTTCTTCTGCTTTTCAAAACTAGAGTTGAGATGGAGGGTCAGAGGTTTTTCTCAAATCTGATGTGAGAAAAATGACAGACACTCCATCTCAAATCTACTTTTGAAAAGCAGAAGAACTTTGAAACCGGTAAAGGAACCAAATAAATATATATATATTCTTTTTAATTTAGACTCCAGTTGCATTTTCGATGTTACTTAAATATAAGTATGCATACGTACATACATATATGTATACAGACATACAGTAATATGTATATATATACATACATGCACATATATATCGTTCCTTTGTCAGTGTTGAACAAAAGGGCAACGATGCTTGCTCAACACTGTACAGCTTTATTCGGGATGTTTGTTATACATATTACTGTATGTCTGTATACATATATGTATGTACGTATACATACTTATATATATATATATATATATATATATATATATATATATATATATATATATATATATATATATATGTATGTACATATATTTGTGTATTTATGTATGTATGTATATATATATATATATATATATATATATATACCACCAGATTTACCCGGCGTTGCCCAGAGTTTGAAATTATGTTAAGAATATACAGATAGGAAGTAAAAGAGGAACAATATTATTTGTCCTCAACCTGTCATAATAAGCAGAAGTCTTCAATAATTAATGCAAACGAATATTTAGTGCAATCTTTGTACATAATATTATGCTGATAATGAAGGAAAATTTTGTTTTAACTGATTTTATCATTGTAATAATAGTCTTTTTTTAATAAATTCACAATATCCTGGAAGCATAGATAACGCCTGCCTCAAATGTGGACGAAATTACTTTAAAAATGTAAAAGTAGTAGGTCCAAACCGTTTGAATGGAAAGTCCTATAAGGATTGTTTTTAGATTGATTTCTCACTTACAGCATACACTTTAGAAAAAACAATCTTCTTGTATTGCCTCGACGGCATAAGCAATTTCTGCCTCACATTTGGTAAAAAACACTCGAAAAATGTAAAAGTAATTGGAACTTTTAATTTGCATGGAAAATCCCATAAGGATGTTGTCGTCACTGTTATCTCCTTTACATCATGCACTTCAGAAAAAATAATTTTGCTATCAATTTTTTATTGCTCAACGTGGGTCGATTTGAAAAATGTTTGTGATGTGACGATCTTAGCGACAGCAGGTGCAAGGTGCAGAGAAAGTTTGGTCAAATTCGGTTGCGAATTGTAAAAGCCTTAGCTGTCCAAAATGTTCCACTCACAAACACACACACACACACACACACACACACACACACACACACACACACACACACACACACACACACATACACACATACACATATACACACACACACACACACACACACACACACACACACACACACACACATCCTCGTTTTTATATATATATAGATATATATATATGTTTCTCTGCTAGTTCTTTATATTTATATATTTATATACGTATTTATTTATTTTTGTTTTTGTTAATTTGCAAATCTGCTCATCTCACTGCTTATCTAGATGACTTTATCCATGCGTGTGTGGTGTGTTTTGTATGTGTATTTATGTACGTATGTGGATATATGGTTTCATGTCCATACGTGTTTGTTGCAAGTTTGTATCCATATGTGTGTGTGTGTGTGCATGCATGTGTAAGCGTATGTAAGCGTATATGAATGTATGTTTATACGTGCGTGTATATACATATATTATATGTATGTTTATATGTATATATATATGTGTATGTGCATTTGTATATGTTTGTATGTATATGTGTATATATATATATATATACAAACATATACACACACACATATATATATATATATATATATATATTTATGTATATGTATATACGTATATTTTCGCCTACTTTTGTGTATGTGTATGCATGTGTACGTGTATGTGCGCATGTGTGATCGTTAGAACTCAGGTATATATGTGTGTTTGTATTTGCGTGTAGACACACATATACTTATGAGGTTACGTATGTGCGTGATTTTGTGTTTATATATGCGTTTGAATTTCCCGGTTAAATTTTTGTACGTTATTTTATTTCAGCCTCGCTTTCTTTTATCCTAGACTCTATTTTGAAATCCATACCTCACTTCAATTTCAATAAAATTCATTTCTTTCTGACTAATGAAGGCAGATGTATGTGCCAAGCTCGTCTGTCTTCGTGAAACCTTTGGTAGACGAAATAATTATCTGATGTTGTTTATTACATAGCTAAAAAGCTCTGTAGCCTACATCGAGCACTCTGTTTTCCTTTACCTTTCCTATGGAAATACTTCAATTATATATATATAAATAGGAAAGTAAATAATTATAGGTGAAGAAGGTATATATCTCAAAAATAAGGGATATTTTACTTACTCAAGGCTACATACAATTTCATAGAAAAGTATGAAATCCTACTATAAACGATTTTGAATCCACGTAGAACAATGAATACATTGAGAAATATGCCAAACATTCCCAACTATATCCTATTTTAATTCACGAGCGGTTCATCCTTAATAGTAAGAACTCAATGTTAGGAATTGTCAGAATTACATAACATATTTACCTTAAATATGACAGTATGTACAAAACATATAACATACCGGTGTGTTCTTTTTACATATAAAAACAGTCGTTGCATCATACAGTATGTTGAGCTTTTAATCAGGAGATTTGGAAGAGAGCTGGCAAAAACTTGATACTTATTCGATTAGGAAACTTAATAAAACTTTGGAACAAATAATGTTGGTGATATTTTAACAGAATCTATATAATGTCGGACGTAATATTATATTGATATATCTTCAAAACATAATATCAGAATCATGGAAGTGGTGGTGGGGGCGTTGTTGATTTTAAATAAAAATTATTATGTATTGTAATGCATAAGCGTATTTAATTATTACGTATTAAACTTTTATCATTATATAAGCCTAGGTCTGTGAATTTGCCCGATTCTCATATAGATGTGGATATATGCGAAAAGCATTTAATTATGAAAAGCATTTAATTAAATGACAAACTCTGTGAAATGAAAGGAAACAATCAACTGAAATAATTATTTTAATCCCTGGATGTTATGAATGGTTACAAAAACCTTTCGGTTCTGGTGATTTCGGCATGTATAATGACAAAATACCTGCTACAGAATGTACATTATGTCGTAACATCAATGCTACATCGCATGGATAGTGAAATATATACTGAAATAAATCTTCTGTGATTTCCAATCGAAAGCTGACGAAGAAAACATCCCGCAGTGGAAGCTGTATTTTGAATATAATATACTGGCCGACGAATTAAAAGTTTGCACTTAATTATTGCTATACTTTTTTCATTCTACATTCATTAAATATACTGCCAGTGTTTTACATAATATATAATATACAAATATGTTCACAGGAAAGGAACACAATTTTATTTTCATTAAATAAATAAATTAAAAAAATATATTTCCGTTATCATTTTTAAAAATTGCATTGTAAGCCAACGTGAATGAATATTGTGCTGTTTAATTAAAAAACACCAACAAATCCACGTTTGCCCACTTAATTTCCGGAAGCGCTAAAATATATATACATATTTTCTTATTTTATGAATCGTATATTACATAATTTAGATTTTTAATATATCTTCTATAATATATTTGTTCATCAACCTATCATTCGTCTACCAGTTTAGATGATCAACATGTTGAAATGTATGGTTTCTTATATGAAGTAGGTAAGACGTACTTACAAGAAATATAGCTGTAAAAATGTCACCCAAAAATGATGTTATACAGTAATATATCGAAAGTGTATTCTTGCAATTATAAAGTGTTTAGTCGTTTCAGCAGAATTAATTCTGTAAATGACTTACTATGAAACTTATTCATATACTGTATAATGTTCCTTTATTATTGAGGCGAAAGCCGATAGTTCCACCTCGGTCGTAGTTTCAATTGTTAAATATTTTGGTGTAACACCTGTAAGAATGTTTGTGTTACTTCAGGTTACTAAGTTATTTATGTTTGCAGAATATATCATTTTTCTTACTGCAACATTAAGAGTTTTCTGTGCCACAGGACCTTATTTTCTAAATTGAACATAAAAGTAAGATTGAAATACTAACATATCATATTCCTTAACATTTTCTCTGGAAATACGAAACATCGATCTAAAGCCAGATCAACAAATTAACAACATGAACAGTACTGCACTTACAATTTCCCATACAATTGTAACTACTTAAATATTATAATCTTCTTACTAATGGACGGTTCCTTTTCATATATTAAAAACATATCATCTGTTAGCTTCTGGGGAAACGCTTTCTCCATTCAGTCCGCCGGGGCTGTGGGGAGACAAGCCGATTATATTACGAATTCTGTTGAATAGTCTTAAATAAGAGTGACAATGACTTTGCTTGACGTACTGTGACAGGTAAACTACATTAATGATTTCTAGAAAAGGGGATTAATAGAGGACGTTTGTAGACACTTACATACATATATAATTTGGCATTAATAATATAATGGTTGGATAGGCTCTCACTTACTTGATAGTCCCTGACAATTACCAGTTAATTATTTCTTAATATGATCCTGTTACATTTATTTCCTTCTCTGATTTCGATTCTTCAGTGTATTTTCTTCCAATTAAGGTAATATTTGCCCAATTCTCTATTCTTAACATATAACATATGATTAATAATTGTATAATGAAATATATAAACGTTTTCCCAGGAATCCCAATTAGGAGCTAATGTAAATGTGTCACAGCATGGTATATAGATAATATATGAGGAAATATTTGAAAGACGTTAAATATTTCCAGTTATATCCAGCAGGACATTTATATACACCTGCGTTATCTCCTCTCATCTGTTCTCCATCTTCTTTCTTATTTCTTTTTTACTATCTCCCAAGAGACTTTGATCAGATTCTATCGAATCATTTCTTTATAAAATGAGGAAAGGTTTACTAACAATTTTTGCTTGCATCCTTATGATTATGTCAATAATTTTTATTCACTTATTTGCACAACTAAGTTTGCTGAAGTGTTTAGCAAATATTTACACTCATATTTAATAATGTTGTGTTTTTTTTTTGGCAAATGATTTTAAATATTTTCTTTAGAGTTGTCTAAGCTTTAATTAATTACACGAACATACTTATATTAGAAAATAATCTTCATCAAACTGTTAAAAATATGTTTATCAAATTTTTCTAATATTACTCAAAATTTTCTAGAATATGGTTCAAGATTTTCTTTGAAATATCATCAAAATACTTTCGAAAAAATTTCACACAAAATTCACTCAAACATTTTTATTAAATTTAATTTCGAAAATATTACTCACAATTTTTAAACCAGGCAGATTTATGAAGAACATTGAGATAAAAATTAAGTAACTCATACATGATTTTTTCCAAGCAATTTGCAGTATCATTTTGAATTTCAGAGGATATGTGAAAATAATGTTCATATAATTCACAAATGATGGCTGCGAAATAATTGTGATAACTTTTAAAATGCTGGCTAAAATATATACAAACCTATTTATTAGATGTTTTTTATGTACATTTTGATGAAGAATTTTGAAAGAATTGCAGCAACGTTCGCACCGGAAATTCATATGTATGTTATTTCAAAATGATTACAAGTTACATTCGCATATTCTGAACAGTCGTTTTATACCCTCTTCGCCGCCCGCGCTCACAATGATACGCGGTACCACCTACACATCCATCATCAAAACATACAAATTATCTCCAATAACCTCACCCGAAGCGATCACCGAAAATTATTTTAAACTGTTTCCTTTCCAACGTATATTTGAAAAATAATATACAATAAAACAAGATAGATTGAACCAACAGACACCTAGATTTGAATACTAAATGAAAGTGAATGTGTGTAATTGTCCCAATTTTTTTAGCAAATAATCAATGTTTATAATATTTTTAAATATTTTACAAAAATGTACATATTTTTCTAAAAAATTTCACAGCAATTATGTCACAATTTTTGAAAACATTTTCTTGAAATTTTATAAAGATATTTTCTAATAAATTTCAGCAAAATTTCCCACACATTTTCTTCGAGATATATTCTGATTACGTTTGAAAATTTTTCTCAAACTTTCTCCACAAGGATTCCCTCAAAAGTTCCTACAATTGTCTATAATTATTATGAATATTCTAACAAATATTTTCTCAAATGTGTTTCAATTGTTATCGAGAATTTTATCATAATCTTAAAATAATATTCTTCTGAAATTTTACTCAAATTAATTCTAAAAGACATTCTCCATATTTCAATGGAATAAAACCAGATTGATTTCATGATAAGGCGTAAGAGATACGGCAGATGATTACTTTTGAAATCTATCATATAAAAAAGAATCCTAACAGCGATGAATTCATCTCCAAGCTACCCACCACTCGTCTATATAACTATATAATATGTAACCTATACAACACCTAAGATTGCCAAGATACCTATCTCTGTATGTGTCTATTCACTGGTCTCACACATCCTCCATCTCTTCTTTCTTTTTATATAAAAGTCGCTCTCTAAATCTTTATCTCTATATCTATTTATACATTTCTATATCTATATATTTCTCCTTAAATTGATTGTAAATTCCTGAGCTCCCCCTTCTAGTGGATTGACATTCCAGCCCGTTAACACTCATCCGAATTAAATACAGGCTCCTACCCATCATGTCTCCATTTGATTTTGGTCATTTGATCTATAGAATCCCATTCATCCCTTAACTGCAATTACTTTTATTTTATTTTCATCCTTCCTCAACACTTATCTGCCATGTATTAGGCCTCATTCGTCCTCCAATCATTCATACATTCCACAGCCTCCAATATAAAACATCTCAAATAAAGATTATTATAAACAACCCCCTTCAAAATATCATATGTCCCCCTACACCATCCTGCACTTCCTAGACAGCCTCTTCCACTAAAGATATTGCCCATCACTGCCACGCAAGTCACAAGAACATCTAGACTTCCACTTCCAATCCCTTTGTTACACAGCTTGAACATCACTTTAACCCTATTCATGAGAACCTCTAATCCTTTCTTCTCCAATTAACAGAGTTTTAATATTCCCGACCAACAGACAATGTTCTAGTATATCTGAAAAAACTTATCTACCAATATATAACACACATATCGATAGAATATAACAATAATAAATTACACAAGTACGTGTAGTTTTATTGGCAGTATGGCACTCCCAAATTATAACTATATAAGTATATATACAAATTGCAGGTATCATAACATATCAATCATCTATGATATATATATATATATATATATATATATATATATATATATATATATATATATATATATAAGTATTGAAATTTCCGTTGGAAACAGAAAAGGTCATAGAAATGAAGAGTGATCTATGTAAGTATCAGAGCAACATTTAATGTATAAAAATCAATACAATATAATTACCTCATTACCAGAGGTTTCCCGAATGAGGCGTATACGAAATAAACGACTTCATTCGTTCGTCAGACGAGGCAATATAAAACATGGGCAAATACTTAGAAAAACACATCAAGAAAATCAAAAAAAGATATAGTTAAATGAAATAGAAATTGAAATATATAAAAATCTATCAAGAAAATTATATATATATATATATATATATTAGGGTAAACATTGATGCAATTCAATTCAAGCACTCAACGTACTTTTTCCACATAGGAGTGACGGAGTAAATAACGAATAAGTAAAAGCGAAGTAGTTTCAGATGTTCAAGTCCTTTAATAATAATGCTGTGATATATATTTCAATGACGACACTGGCCACACTGTTCTGTGTGCGAGTGTCGTGGCATCATCAGACAGCTTGTTATATAATAAGGTTGTTTCCGAGGCAATCCAAATTGAATCGACATGGAAACGGATCAAGTTCGTGCTTTTGGGTTTTTCATCCGTTCCCTTGTGAGTACCAATTCACCCCACCGGTCTGCGCAAGCGCATGTCCGAAGGAAGTTGACCATTAGCACCGCAGATTTCAACGATATTCGCTGTCAGTGGCCCACCTATGCCTTGCCAAAGTTTACTGCTACCCATCGCTACTGTGGCAGTCAGCCGAAAGCCAGAGGGGATGGGAGGGCGTTAGTTTTTATAGGTCATAATACTACCTTTCATTAAGCGTTGACAGTAAGACTGACCATCAACTCATAAGGGAAAATAAACTTAATTCTAGGTACTATGGTTTTACATAGTAAGTTAAGAGTGAGAGTTGGGAATAAAAATTAAAATTAAAAGTTAAAATCATAAATCAAATATCAGAGATTATAAATTAAACAATAAACAATTCAAAAATTCTTAATTCAAACATTTTTTTCAAGTGATAATTCGGATTAAGTAAAGATATAGATTGAAGTGAGTAAATAATATGGAGAGAGATGTTTAAGTAATATGTTCTGGGAGGGATTCTAGTGTTACAGATATTGAACAGCAGTGCCATACATTATAACGGAGGGCAAACCACATGTTTCAAGGCATTAGTCAATCTGCTACACGGTCATACTTTCCATCACATGGAACAGAGTCAAAGAAAAACAGACATAAAGTACACAAAAGAAAAGAAAAGAACAGAGACAATAGAGAATAAATGCAAAAACACAGAGTACATATATGTAAAATGATCCATATGATTGTCCATCTGTCCATGTATAGAGTGAATTGAGGGGGCCTCTGTTCAAAAGCGATTTGGTGCAGAAAAATAGGGGTTTATCTTATTTTTTGTTTCTGCGTCATTATCCTGCCGAAAGATACTATTACGCCCGTCCAGTGTCAGGGGATTTTCATCCCCATGGTAGAGGGGATTTCCGGGGTAGCTCTTGGTTGGTTCCTCTCTTCTCTATCATATCGGTTACATCATAGAGCGCTCAACTAATCGGAGCTTAATTATTAGGGTAAATATTGATGAAATTCAATTCAAGCACTCAACGTACTTTTTCCACATAGGAGTGACGGAGTAAATATCGAATAAGTAAAAGCGAAGTAGTTTCAGATGTTTAAGTCTTTTAATAATAATGCTGTGATATATATTTCAATGACGACACTGGCCACACTGTTCTGTGTGCGAGTGTCGTGACATCATCAGACAGCTTGTTACATAATAGGGTGTTTCCGAGGCAATCCAAATTGAATCGACATGGGAACGGATGAAGTTCGTGCTTTTGGGTTTTTCATCCGTTCCCTTGTGAGTACCAATTCACCCCACCGGTCTGCGCAAGCGCGTGTCCGAAGGAAGTTGACCATCAGCACCGCAGATTTCAACGAAATTCGCTGTCAGTGTCCCACCTATGCCTTGCCAAAGTTTACTGATACCCATGGCTACTGTGGCAGTCAGCCGAAAGCCAGAGGGGATGGGAGGGTATTAGTTTTTATAGGTCATAATACTACCTTTCACTAAGCGTTGACAGTAAGACTGACCATCAACTCATAAGGGAAAATAAACTTAATTCTAGGTACTATGGTTTTACATAGTAAGCTAAGAGTGAGAGTTGGGAATAAAAAGGAAAATTAAAAGTTAAAATCCTAAATCAAATATCAGAGATTATAAATTAAACAATAAAGAATTCAAAAATTCTGAATTCAAAGATGTTTTTCAAGTGATAATTCGGATTAAGTAAAGATATAGATTGAAGTGAGTAAATAATATGGAGAGAGATGTTTAAGTAATATGTTCTGGGAGAATTCTAGTGTTACAGATATTGAACGGCAGTGCCGTACATTATAACGGAGGACAAACCACATGGTTCAAGGCATTAGTCAATCTGCTACACGGTCATACTTTCCATCACACGGAACAGAGCTGTCTGATGATGTGACGACACTCGCACACAGAACAGTGTGGCCCATGTCGTCATTGAAATATATATCACAGCATTATTATTAAAGTACCTGAACATCTGAAACTACTTCGCTTTTACGTATTCTCTCTCTCTCTCTCTCTCTCTCTCTCTCTCTCTCTCTATATATATATATATATATATATATATATATATATATATATATATATATATATAGTATACTAGGAAGAGGATCAGGGGTGTATAACACTCCACTTATCCAGCAGGCAGTATAAGGTTAGCTCGATGTCTGAGGACAGAGCCGTGATATAATAAATAACAAAGAACGCCTATAGCATATGCATATCTTTACTTGCTAACATTGTTTCATCCGCACTATAAGTGGGACTCATCAGAGCATAAAGGTTAATTACATACCATACAAGCAATAACAAATCCAAGACATTGAAGAATGAAAAATAATAGAAGATAAAGGATATTAAGGAAGTAAAAGTATAAAAATAAAAATAAAAATAAAAATAAAATAATAAAATAAACAATGAAAAATAAGGGGTGCTATCAGTCACAGTTGGGCGGGGTGCTGTCAACATATAGTTACATACAAGCATACACATGGATAAGAGAACAGACAAGAGTAGATAAGATAGATAGGATTAGGTAAGAGTAGGTAAAAAATAGGTGAAAAACAGACTTATAATATATATAAGAAAATATAAAGAAATATATAACAAACTTACATATAAAATATAAAATATACAGATAATAGTGATACAGGGTAAGGAATGAAATAAAATAATATAAAATTAAAATTAAAATCATATAAAATAGAACATAATATAATATAATCATAAAATAAGATAAAATAAGGTAAACTAAAATAAAATAAAATAGACTACAGTAAAATAATATAATATAAGATATAATTAAATGTAATTAAATAAATAAATAAATAAATAAATAAGTAAATAAATAAATAAATAAATAAATAAATAAATGAAATTAAATAAGTAAATAAATAAAATTAGATAAAATGAAATGAAATAAAATAAAATAAAATGAAATAAAGTAAATTGAGATAAGATATATATTTTTTTAGAATATATCTCTTGAATATATCAGGGGCCCACGAAGGCACTAAGTGTCACAGTTATCTGTATCACTTGACCATTTTTTTTACAATATATTTCTTGAAAATATCAGGGGCCCACGAAGGCACTAAGTGTCACAGTCAGCAGTATCACTTGACCATTGCAAGGCAATGGAGGCGTCCCAGGTTGGGCAGTCTCAAAAGTTCACTCGAAAATCACGGGTGTGCATTCACACAGTTGAGCGGTGGGGTAATCACAAACAGGTTCACACCCGGGCAGGAGTCCAATGGTCAAACAGAGGTGCATCGAAGGAAGGTAGGAGAATTCACGTGCAGTAGCAAGCGAGGTGCAGGCGGGTTAGCCAAAGCAAGCAGACACAGTTGGAGCGCATACAAAAGATATATAAAAAGACAAAAGATATATAAAAAAATAGCTTCAAGAGCCATGAAGTCACCGCATTGGGACATCACAAGATTGTACACATCAATATGTTCAGCACGTATATGCACATATACACACCACATGCATATACAGAGACGGTATATATATATATATATATATTTTTTTATATACAGACATATACAACCACCTACACCCATACACATATAAATGTATACACAGACACACACGCACACACACACAGCGTAGGACACCCGGGTCAAAGCTGATATTAAACACCGAAATACCACATTAGGCAAGACCCACCACCACGGATAATACATTCAAAATAAATACATACGATGAGATGTAGTAAAATAAAGTTGAATTCCTACGGAGATAATCATGTCCGCACGTGCCATTGCCCGATTCAAGTGTACACATATATATATATATATGCTTCTCAATGAAAAAACTCAATTGACATTTATCGAGAGCATCAATTATTCAAATTTAAATTATACACACACGCACACACACATTTATATATATATATGTTTACATACGATAAATTATTTAAAAAAACATAAAATTATATATTAAATATTTTACTCAACACGGAAAGGTGGAGGAAGATTAATTTCAGAGAATATCAAAAACTAGCATCATGTATATAGAGGGAGGGGGCAATACAATAAAAAAATCTATTCATTTAACTAATATGTGGAGCCATTAATTGTTGGTCTATGTATATGTACAAACCTCTACTTTTTTTGTTTCTCAACATGATTTTTGAAAAATACATTATTTTCTCTTTAAATTTGTATATATGTGTATGTATGTATATATATATATATATACATATATATATATATATATATATATATATATATATATATATATATATATATATATATATATATATATATATATATGTGTGTGTGTGTGTGTGTGTGTGTGTGTGTGTGTGTGTGTGTGTGTGTGTGTGTGTGTAAGTTGTTCCCCCATATGTATATATATATATATATATGTAGAGAAAATTGAGGTTGGTAATGGCACATGGAATATATAAGAGACAGAATACTTTTTTGTGAAAAAACATATAATTTTATAAAGTAAGGAAATAATAAAGGGTATAAAAAGTGACCGGTTTCGATGGGTCTGCAAAAACCATCTTTTCAAATGTTAATTAATATTAAGAAAATTAATAATAAGAAGAGTTTATTATTTCCTTACCTTATAAAATTATATGTTTTTTCACAAAAAAGTATTCTGTCTCTTATATATTCCATGTGCCATTACCAACCTCAATTTTCTCTATAACCTTCGTTTTGTGTAGAAACTTACACTTTTCATATATATATGTATATATATATATGTATGTATATATATATGTATGTAAAAGTAAACAGAAATAAAAACACAATCCGTACAGGAAGGTATATATTAGGTTAATGTTATATATATATATATAATAGCTAGAAATTGATTAACATATAAATAAACATGAATAATCACAGGAGATAATTTTTAAAAGTGTGTAACCACACATAGCTAGGTATGTAACTAAATAAAGTTGACCAGAACTTCAAAGATGGATACCTTATAATATGATTAATCTTCCCTGTATATATACCATTAAAGAAATATATTTCACCAATTAATCGAATGCTAAACCACGGAAGTGGAGACTTGGATTTTCAACAACGAAGAAGTTCCAGCGATCCGTGTTTACACCTCAAGTTCAAATCTGCGACTGGCCATCACCACGTGTTGTATTTACTAGAAATACACACATCATAGTAGCTTCGTCCCAGTGGACGAATTTATATATCCATATCCATAATTAAGATAAATTAAATGAATTTAATCAAAATCAAAATGATGGGTGTCATGCCAGAAAGACATGCGCCATATCAGCCGGAAAATAAGCTCTAAGATTCTAACGAGTAGGTCCGAGCATTTTATAATAACTTGAAATTGATTAACATATAAATAAACATGAATAATCACAGGAGATAATGTTTATAAGTGTGTAACCACACATAACCAGGTAGGTAACTAAATAAAGTTGACTTTATTTAGTTTCAAGCTTATTAGCTATCGTCAACAATCTGGCAGGAAGGTATGCGTTGCTGACGATAGCTAATAAGCTTGAAACTAGTACAGCGTTCATTTGTCAGTGTTAAACAAACGAGCAACGATGGTTGATAGACACTACGGCTTAATACGGTATGTTTGTTTACAGACACACCGAGCATTATAATAAATGTTCGGTGAATCCATACGTACATATATATATGTGTGCATGTATGTATATATATATACATACTACTGTACGTCTGTATACATATATGTATGTACGTGTACATACTTATATTTATGTAACAGCCGTAGTAAGAGTGGGAAATGAAATTTCGTTTCATTTTTTCCGTTTATCGTTTTCGGTGCACCCGGCCGATTAACCCATTCGATATGCAAATTGGGCTACTCAGCCGTTAATATGCATAAGGTAAGTATATACGTTCAATAATCTGGCAGGAAGGTATATGTTGCTGACGATAGCTAATAAGCTTGAAACTAGTACAGCGTTCCTTTGTCAGTGTTGAACAAACGAGCAACCATGGTTGCTAGACACTACGGCTTAATACGGGATGTTTGTTTACAAACACACCGACCATTATAATAAATGTTCGGTGAATCCATACCTGCATATATATATGTGCGCATGTATGTATATATATATACATACTACTGTACGTCTGTATACATATATGTATGTACGTGTACATACTTATATTTAAGTAACAGCCGTACTAAGAGTGGGAAATGAAATTTCGTTTCATTTTTTCCGATATATATATATATATATACATGTGTGCGTGTATATGTGTGAGTATGCGTACACGTACACGAAACAGAATATGGATTAAGGTAGATCTAACTCGAGATAATATATTTACATTGATGTGTCCATTGATCTACTAATTAGGGGTCATTTTAGAAAGTTGAAACAATTATTAAACATTGGAGAAGAAAATGAGGTATGTATTATAGCCAGGTTTACAACGCAAATATTGAAACATAACAATAAATTGTTGAATTATATTGCACATTCACCATATTGGTACAATGCTTCAAACCCTGAAAGAAAGTTCTTATCAGGACAAAGAAAAATATCTAATTCTCTTCAAAATCCATTATTGATTATAGAATGCTGTAAACAGCCATTTGAGTTTCGGGATATGAACCGGTTATGCATATTGTCGGAGACAAGAATGGAAGTAGTAATATTATCAAACAATGATATTTTGTCAAGAGCGAGCTACTAAAAGGTAATTATGAAGCTGATTGCTTTGGTAATATCATTAAAACACAACTTTAAAAGAACTTCAGAAGAATGTACATTGGGAAATGTATAATGACTTTGAATATATGTAATTTCACGCATCTTGATTATTCTATTGCGGAATACATATGTATTCTTCGAATTTTGTACACAATTCAATGCATTCTTATTCAACATTAATTGGTAAACAGGTATAAATTTTGAGCAAACGTATAAGATGTACCTTAACATAATATATACACATACACACAAATACACACATGCACACACACACACACATATATGTACAAGTGTGTGTGTGCGTTTGTTCGTATATATAAATATGTATTTACATATAGATGTATAAATACACACACACATACACTGGCATACATGCACACAGACTCTCATATATATATATATACGTACAGCTATATATGTATATCAATATGTATATGCGTGTAATTCTCTATACAAACGAAAAAACAACAGCATATATACATACATTCGAAAACAAATACCTAGAAATAGATACACTCATGCTCGCGTTAATATATATATATATATATATATATATATATATATAACGAAGGAGCTGTGGTAAGGAACGAACCAGATGGACCATAACGCACCAGAGTACTCAATACTTAGGGTAGTAGAGTGGGTAATAGGAGAAAGTATGACCCCGACGGCAGAGCTTAAGCCGTTTCGACGGCTATTTCTGGACTAAA
Organism: Eledone cirrhosa; assembly: GCA_964016885.1. Taxonomy (NCBI): domain Eukaryota; kingdom Metazoa; phylum Mollusca; class Cephalopoda; order Octopoda; family Eledonidae; genus Eledone; species Eledone cirrhosa. The sequence continues at coordinate 81,793,889 of OZ024742.1, forward strand.
GTAAGAGTTCTTTTAGTCTGGTAAATAAATAGCCGAAATTTTGAAGGGTACTTCCTTATATGGAAATATTGTAGTTGTCAAGGGGATTGGTCAAAATTTGTAGCGGACACAGATAAGTCTATCATAGCAGTGGATCCGGGGTGGGGATGGCTGAACTTGCCTGTAGAACGATAGGGGAGTGGATAGAGCCGGTCATGCGTAGAAGGTGAAATCTACACCGCAAATTCAAAGGAATGTGTATGAAAAGACCAGAGGAGCTTTTCGAAAAATGGTATCTTTAGAAAGTGGAGGAGGTACGTTATAGAGATAGTAAATCAAATGCGAATAGGGGACAAAGAAAAAATATAATAAAAAATAATATAATTTTAAAAAAATGAGAGAAATATGTAACAAAAAGTAAGATTGGAAATTGAGAAGTGAAAAAAGGAGTCTAACACAGCTGCTATGTTAATAAATATGGTTTTATAAATATAGTTTCCATTTATTTAATATTATTGTATATTATACACCAGAAAACGTGTTGAGTTCTCTCAATCATTTATAAACATTTATACTTGTTGAATTACCAACACATTGAATATCAATTCGGCTTATATGTGTATATATGATATATTTTTTTTTAGGTCGTTTTGCAAGCCTCAAGAAAGCAGATGGGTAATTCTCCGGGTAACAACATCCAGTGGTGAAGAGAGAGATGTAAGTGAATGTAGAATGAGATGTATAGTGTGTAGAAGAGCGTAGGAAATAGCGTAAAAACTAAAAATAATAACTCGAGATAGAGTTACCTTGAGATTTAATTGTCCCTATACATTTCTGATTGACGCATCCATCAAGTGGGTGGGTGGGGGTTAATGTCGGAATGGTGCGAAACGTGTCCTCCGCTGTTCGTTGTTTATATATATGTAATTATATATATAGGGAGAGAAGTGGTTACACAACAGTTAGTTCACCATACCGAAAACAATTGTTTCACCTTAGCGGTGCTCAGCTCATCCCATGGACTGAGTGCTCTACTACTATGTATATTACCTTCCAGATTTCCACCACTATATTTATATATATATATATATATATATATATATATATATATATATATATATATAACGAAGGAGCTGTGGTAAGGAACGAACCAGATGGACCATAACGCACCAGAGTACTCAATACTTAGCGTAGTAGGGTGGGTAATAGGAGAAAGTATGACCCTGACGGCAGAGCTTAAGCCGTTTCGACGGCTATTTCTGGACTAAAGTAAGAGTTATTTTAGTCTGGTAAATAATTAACCGAACCTTTCAAGGGTACTTCCTTATATGGAAATATTGTAGTTGTCAAGGAGATTGGTCAAAATTTGTAGCGGACACAGATAAGTCTATCATGGCAGTGGGTGCGGGATGGGAATGGCTGAACTTGCCTGTAGAACGATAGGGGAGTGGGTAGAGCCGGTCCAGCTTAGAATGTGAAAGCTACACGACAAATTCAAAGGAATTTGTATGAAAAGGCTAGAGGAGGTTTTCGAAAAATTGTATCTTTAGAAAGTGGAGGAGATACGTTATAGAGATAGTAAATCAAATGCGATTAGAGGACAATTAAAAAATATAATAAAGAATAATATAATTAAGAAAATGAGAGAAATATGTAACAGAAAGTAAGATTGGAAAGTGAGAAGGAGAAAAGGTGCCTAACACAGCTGCTATATTAATAAATATGATTTTATAAATATAGTTTCCATTTATTTAATATCATTGTATATTATACTCCAGAAAACGTGTCGAGTTCTCTGAATCATTTATAAACATTTATATTTGTTGAATTACCAACAAATTGAATATCCCTTCGGCTTATATATATATATATATATATATATATATATATATATATATATATATATATAGGTGTTAAAGTTTGCTTGAAGCATTGTGAAATGTGTAAAATATGTAGTTTAGAAAGCCACAACAATGCAGATGGAAAATCTCGAGGTAGGAAGTGAGTGAGAAATAGGAGAAAAGTGAAAATTGAGAGAAACGAAAATGAAAACAAAACAAAGGTAGAAGGGTTACCGTAGTGGAGATTTAATCCCAATATTTCGGGCTCACGCCCATCAACGGGGGAAAGTTCCAAAAGAGGGGGAACAGGCTAAGCCGGAGAAAGTTGTGTTGTCGTTAAAACATAGGAATGCCGTTAAAACATAGGAATACCGTTAAATTATAGGAATGTCGTTAAAACAGGAATGCATGAGCCCGAAATATTTGGATTAAATCTCCACTACGGTAACCCTTCTACCTTTGTTTTGTTTTCATTTTCGTTTCTCTCAATTTCCACTTTTCTCCTATTTCTCACTCACTTCCTACCTCGAGATTTCCCATCTGCATTGTTGTGGCTTTCTAAACTACATGTTTTATATATATATATATATATATATATATATATATATATATATATATATATATATATATATAACTGAAGATTGATTACCATATAAATAAACATGAATAATCACAGGAGATAATTTTTAAAAGTGTGTAACCACACATAGCTAGGTAGGTAACTAAATAAAGTTGACCAGAACTTCAAAAATAGATACCTTATAATATGATTAATCTCCCCTGTATATATTCCATTAAAGAAATATATTTCAGCAATTAATCTGATGGTAAACCACAGAAGTGGAGATTTGGATTATCAACAAGGAAGAAATTTTTCAGCAATCTGTGTTTACAATTCATGTCTTTCTGGCATGACAGCCATAATTTTGATTTAGATTAAATTCATTTGATTTATCATAATTTTGGATATATATATATATATATATTTATATGATATATTTTCTTTACGACGTTTTGGAAGCCTCAAGAATGCAGATGGATAATTCTCCGGGTATCAAATCCGGTGGTGAAGAGAGAGCTATAAGTTAATGTAGAATGAGATGTATAGTGTGTAGAAGAACGTAGGAAAGAGCGTAAAAAATCAAAATAATAACACGAGCTAGAGTTACGTTGGGAGAGATTTTATTGTCCCTGTATATTTCGGATTCACACATCCATCAAGTGGGTTATTTCGGGGTGGGGGTGGGGTGGGGTGGGGGGTTATCTGTCGGAGTGGTGCGAAATGTGTCCTCCACTGGTCGTTGTTTATGTATATATATATATATATATATATATATATATATATATATATATATATATGCAGAGGTTATATTTAATTTGTTGGGATTCAACAAGCTTAAACATGTTTATAACTATTATAAAGCACTCAACAGTAGTGTAGAGTAAATACACAATATATTGATAAATGGAAACTATATTTATAAAACCATATTTATTTTATTATACATATTTCAAGGGCAACCAAGCCAAATTATGGTTCGCTTTCATCAGATAAAATACAGATTTGTTTTATGAATAAATATTGACGTACCCGGAGAACAATTGGAAATGTAGTAAGGAACCAGATGGAGCATAACGCACAAGAGTACTCAATACTTAGGGTAGTAGAGTGCGTAATGGGAGAAAGTATGACCCGACGGCAGAGCTTAAGCGGTTTCGACGGCTATTTCTGGACTAAAGTAAAAGTTATTTTAGTCTGGTAAATTGTAGCGGACACAGATAAAATACAGATTTGTTTTATAAATAAATATTGACATACCCGAAGAACAATTATATAACAAAGGTAATGTGGTAAGGAACAAGATGAAGCATAACGCACAAGATTACTCAATACTTAGGGTAGTAGAGTGGGTAATAGGAGAAAGTATGACCTCGACGGGGTTACACAACAGTTAGTTCACCATACCGAAGTGGTTACACAACAGTTAGTTCACCATACCGAGAACAATTGTTTCACCTCAGCGGATCCTCAGCTCGTCCCATGGACTGAGTGCTCTACCACTACGGATATTACCTTCCAGTTTTCCACCACTATATATATATGTATATATATATATAAATGTGTTAAGGAACCAGATTGACCATAACGCACCAGAGTACTCAATACTTAGGGTTGTAGAAATAGGAAAAAGTATGAGCCCAACGGCAGAGCTCAAGCCGTTTCGACGTCTATTTTTGTCTAGAAATAGCCGTCGGGGTCATACTTTTTCATATATATATATATTATATATATATATATATATATATATATATATATATATATATATATATATATATAAGTATAACTCTTCATATAATCTAATTGATTATATATACAATATTATAACTCATAATATAGGTAAATAAATTTAAATTTCAAATTCTGGAATCATATTCCACTTTTTTTCCTCAACATTAACGAATATGCTAGCTCTTCTTCCTTTCTCTTCTTTCCTACGCATACAATAACTTATGATAATTATTTAAATTTTTCCATAGCGTCTAAAATAATGTTTTTTTCAGCCCTTTTACCTAAACCTCATTTTCATACTCATCTTAATAATTTGAAATATCTGACTTTTCTTCTCTTATCCCTTCACTATCCAAGGAAAACTTGAACCGTTAAAGTATATTCTCCTTGATTATGTCAACATTTATAAAACACACTTCGTATTTTATCTGATGATTGCGTACCAAAATGTTGGTACCAATGAAATATATATAATGAAATAAATATGGTTTTATAAATATAGTTTCCATTTATTTAATATCATTGTATATATATATATATATATATATATATATATATATATATATATATATATATATATATATATATATATATATGTATATATATATATATATATAGAGAGAGAGAGAGAGAGAGAGAGAGAGTGAGAGAGAGAGAGAGAGAGATGGTGAAGGAGAGAAAGAGAAAGAGAGAACGAGAGAGAACATTAGATGCTTATTAGATGCTCAAAGAACATTTACCCAGTAATAAACATTAACAAAAGTTGTTCAACGCTCAAAAACTTAAGTAAGCTCTATTATAATTTCATGTAATTACGGGTAAAACATGTTTCACTGATAAGAGATTATGGAATCTTGAAACAGCTGTTTATCATTCACAACGCAAGTGGGATATCTGAAATATTCACAGATGAAATGTGAGAATATTGCAATACAACCTCACCGATATAGACGATTTCAATTAATTAAACAATAATTCGCGATTATTCGTTTTTGGTATCCAATTTTGGTCTTAATTGTATGGGGGAAGAGCCTCTTCCAAACCAGCCCCTCATCGGTCAATCGTACAAAAAATACAAAAAGTTTACTCATTTAGCCGATAATATTTGGGTTGGAACAGAGTACAGGTCCATATCTGAAACAAAGTAGGTTATTCCGAAGTGATTGAACTGTCAGCCTTAATTTATATCTGTGTAGAATGCGTGTGATATGAGTTGTGTGGTACTTATGTACAAACTTATACCTCCGATGCCATTGGTCTCGTGGTCCAGCTATGTCCATTACTGTATAGTAGTAGAGAATACTCCTCCAAACTGGACCCTCATCGGGCACTCAGACAAAATACGAAAAGGGCCATAGTTTTAAACACAGGAGAGTTTTATATACGAATCCAACTGGAAACATACACCGAAGATTTCCTCTTAACGGACATGCATATCCTCCATGACAATATCTCCTACTCTTACTCTTCAACAAATACATCATACCCGCACTAAACAATCGTCTTTCGATGGAGGATTGAGTATTACAATACTATATTGTAAACTAAAGATCATACATGCAATTACTATTTACATATTCATAGTTTAAGCACCATGGAATTATTACAGGAGGCACATATATTATAAATATTTTAAATATAGGTTGTAAGCCATATTAGGGACAACCATGCGTAATCTAACACTTTGCCTCTCTTGATTCCTGAAAAGTAAACATTCTGCCACCTCCATATGAAGCGATCTCACTGAAGTGAGTTGGAGTTTCTTGACTCATGCAGGAAGCATGAAACTCATACCGCACACACAGTACACACATCTGTATATATATAAAATTAAGTGTGTGTGTGTGTGTGTGTGTGTCTGTGTATTACCTATAGGGGCCTACATCTTACGACCTATTTTCATGAAATTTTACAGGCTCATAGATTAGTCATCGGGGAGTATTTTCGATGTATCAGCATATCGTTTTTTTTTTAATTCCGGTGTCATTCTGCTGATAAAAATCGATATGCGTGTGTGTGTGAGGGGGGGGGGGGGTCAGCTTTTTTAGGTATCGACAATATGATTTTTGGTTCTAGCTCCCACATTTTGCTACCGATTTCGTTCAAATTTTAAAGGACAATAGAAATTATCATTAAACATCCTATACTAGCTTTATATTCTGCATTTGTTGTTTAGGAACTCCGTGGCAACCGCTTAAATATTCGAAAATACCACCTCTTCCCTCAAATTTCTGCTTTTTCGGATCTCGCACCACATTTTTCAACCGATTTCGTTCAAATTCAAAACTTCGGCTCCACCTCACACATAAATCACTTTATTTGGTTCAACTTTTATACTACGATAGAACCAGATGGTCAAAGGCAAACGGATGGCCACTGACGTCGTCTGAGCCTTTAGTTGTGTATTTGAGAATTCATTGATTTCCAATCAAGTAGCGTGAGGAAATTTGGCTTAGTGTTAGAATACATTAGCTCCCACCCCCAGCATGCCCCTTCGTCAGTCAACCGCGTTTCTCCGTGATAGAGGCCATCACCATCCTCCCCCGCATAGCCTGTGTGTAGCCATAGATGAGTCATCGAGAAGCAGTCGCTAAGATCAAAACCTTTTCATCAAAGCAGATATTATTTTACCTACCCAGGCAACGCTGGGTGCTGCTGCTAGTACGAAATGAGGCTGATATTTCCGACACACCGGAATTTTGACCCTTGAACGTCTCCTCTGTTTAAACTCAAGTATAGTAGGATCAAACGTTTCCGATTTCGTATTTTGTATCCGAGTGTCCGATAAGGGGCCAGTTTGAAATATAATTCTTCACTATATCGTGATGGCCATAACTGGTGGAAACGAATGGTCGCGCATACATGTGAAATGTACGAAATTTATTTATACTAAATAAACGCTTTTGTATTAAATGTTCTGAACATATTTTTCGGGCAAATCTAACCGGGAGGAGACCCTAGTGTACATCCCGAGCAAGATAGTTTGATAACATCCATTAGTTTCGCGGTCTCGCTTGGGGATCAAGCCGGATCAGCTAGAGACGGTTTTTATAGTCGAGGACCCTGTCCCTACGATCCTCTCAGGAATAAGTGAGAGAAGAAGAACCAGAGAGAGGTTTCCCTTTAAAAAAAATTGTTCTGTTTTGCCTTGTTTTCGTTTGTTGTCTCGCCTTTACTTTGTTAATTTTCAACAGCTTATTGTTAGTAATCCGTGTAGTTCGTGTTTTCTAACCCCCCCCCCCCCCCCCCCAAGAATATTCTTTCCTGATGACTTCCTTCGAATGAAACAGTTCTAGTCCTGTAGAAACCATTTCTATATTAAACATTTAGACTCTACTATGTATTGTTTACCTACTCTGGTTAACTCGACGGAGGCCAGGACGGACACACACACACACATACACATACACACACACACACACACACACATATATATATATATATATATATATATATATATATATATATATATATATATATATATATATATATATATATATATATATATATATGTATATATATATATATATATATATAATTGTTTCTACACTTTGCACAAGGCCAGAATTTATCGCAGTGCATTACTGTTACTTTATTTTATCGACTCCGTAAGGATAATGAAAGGCAAAGTTAACTTTGGTGGGATTTGAACTCAGACTGTAAACGGCTGTAACATTATGCTACAAAGCATGGTATCCGCCCCTCTACTTATACTACAATGGAACAAAGAATTAGTGTTCTGGTACATCGAATGTGCTCAGGCGCTCACAGTTCTCTGGCAAACGGACTCCGTGATCAGTGGAGACTCCACTTCGAAATCCTATAGAGGGTTGGTCCGCAGTAAGTGCGACGACGCGCTCGGAGAAACTCTAGGTGTAGAGGAGGACGAACTGGCCAGTCTGTTCGGTAGGACATTCCGCCAGGGACCAATGAACAACTTCCAGAAGTCCCTGGCCTGGCAGTGCTACCGAGGAGCTCTACCAGTTCGAGACAAGCTCTACAGACACGGGCGCCCGGGAAGGGACCCTTCGAAAAAAATATGTCCGAGATGCGTGCGCGACGAGGAAACTGTCGCTCACGCATTTGTACACTGTGGGGCTATGTAGAACGACTATTGTCGCGGGTGGGATCAATCCAGTTGAACACCGAGTTCATGATCAAACCGCCACCCTCCTTCAGAAACGAGGGAGGGGCGGTTTTCCTATGTGTTAGGGCTATGCTGAAAGAGGTTATATGGTGGACGAGGTTAAAAGGGTTAAGATCAGACATCTTTCTCTCCGGCGAGCAACTGTACCCCAGGTGCTGTACCCCAGCAAATTTTATAAAAGGTGGGTGAATGTGGCAAAGATGGCCCGAGTGGTTGGGCCTTCTCTCTCTATAAGCCTGTAGGTTGAGGAAAAAGAGGAAGAGAGGAAGGGAGTACTCACTCTTGGTGCTCCTGGAGATGAGGGTTGTAGATTTTTTCGGCGTGTGTATAACCCCTGTGTAACGCCTCCCTCTTATTGGGGATTTTAATTGTTGTTTGTTATTTTATTAACAGTTTTATTTGCATATACCTGTATGTAAACTCCCCATTTGTATTTGTCCCCTTCTCTTGTGCCCTTGTGGGTAATAAAAAATGTATCTATTCAATTACATGTTACATATGTTTCACTGTCGATCAGTTTGAGTAACGATCAATTAATGATCGATTCTGACTTTGGAATCGGAATTTCCTCAAATATGTGTTAACATGTAGACTCACGTCTAAGAGTGGTTGGTTATTTATCCAGATTCATTGTTTTATTCTGTCAGACACTCTTTTAAAGGAATGTGTCCACACCACATTTAACCTGTTAAGCTGTATTCGGTCAACTCTCTGTTGGACTGGCTTATAACTACTGCAGCTATTACTGCTATTTGTTGCTCAAGTCAGCATATCAATTCGTGCCTAGCGACTAGTCTGCCTGAAGTCTGCTGTTACCGTTCGCTCTCCGACAGGTTTATGGCCTAGGGCTACATCCCTACTTACCACTATATGCACTGAGCTGGCTACCCGCAAATGTGAGCCTCGCAAGATGGAATGGCTCATCCAGCGCATCTCCCTTACCATCCTCCGGGGAAGAGCCTTTTGTATTATGTCCACCGGGTCCGTGGGGCGGCCAGTATGTTGGACCCCATTTGCTCATAACACAGATATGTGGGAAGAGCGAGAGAGATGGAGGTGATGAGAGTGGAAGCTCGTCTCTTCTATGTTGGGAAACATTTATCAATTCTATGTTTACAGAACTAAATCAATTTCATCACCGATTGCTTTCTTCGTTAACACACACACATAGAACCACAAACACTTATATATAAGAGTGTAATTGTCAGATGCAGAGGTGATAGTAAAACAAAGAAATAAATACTATGGACATATACGATTGCTAGTGAGATAGGCAATACGTAAAAAAAGTAAAAGAATAAGACTTTAAAAAAAAATGAAATAAAATGATAAAAGAATACCTCTATATAAAACAAAAAACAAAAGATTATGTAATAACACTGCAGATATCGGATAAGCAGTAAAATAAAACTGATACAAATATATATAGTTACATCAAGATACATACATACCGATACCCACGCACGCACTCACATACATACAAACAGATCTATATATATATATATATATATATATATATATATATATAACGAAGGAAATGTGGTAAGGAACCAGGTGGATCATAACGCACCAAAGTACTCAATACTTAGGGTAGTAGAGTGGGTAATAGGAACAAGTAAAACCCCGACGGCTGAGCTCAAGCCGTTTCGACGGCTAATTCTGTACTGAATGAAAATTTATTCTGGTATTTAAATAGCCGAGCTTATCAAGGGGTAATTCCATATATGGTCAAAGAGATAATCACCAGGATTGGTTACATCACAAGTTAGTAGTAAATCTGTGATGGCAAATTGGTGGGGGAAGGGGTAGCTAAACCAGCCGGTAGGAGAAAAAGGGAGAGGGGTGGAGTAGACCTATTCATGCGTTGGTAGTGCCAGCTACAGCTGGGCGTGAGGTTAAAGAGGGTACTGGGGAGGAAGAGGGGGAGGAGGTCGAAACGGTAAGTAGAACAATGAAGGGTAAAACTATAAAAGGTAGTGAGAGAGAAAAAAAAAAAATAAGCAAAGTCTGGTTACTAAGACTTAAGTCTCTCGCTATTGCTAGGCTAAAGAAATACATAAATAAATAAATAAACAAATAAGTGAATAAAAGATTAGATAAATAAATTTTAAAAATATATATATATATATATATATATAATGAAGAATAAAAAAATAAATAATAATAATAAAAATAAACTAGGTGGGACGGAAATAAAGGGACCCTTATACGAGGTATAAGTGCGTGTATCGTACGGTGACGGGTCAACAAAGAGGGTGCCAAAATACTAAAGAGACTACCACGAAATAATAAAGGTTTCTACCCCAATCACAGGGCCAGCAACCACCCAGTGCAAGAAAGTAAACTAGTACGAGAATATAATTCAGGGTCCCGCAAAAAATACTAGTGCTAACTCTACGGGTACCGCCACGGAACAAAAAGTCTTATACAAGCTACATGAAAGATCGTACGAAGTAAAAGTAAAGAACGGAAAATTAATACAGGAACACCCCCCCCCCCCCAAAAAAAAGGGGAAAAACAAGAAAGAAATACTGGATAAACGAGAAATTAAAGCAAAGATGCCACTAAGAAATATAGAAGGCACGGAAAAAAGGGACAGCGGTCGGAGAAGGGGGCGAGTATCCGAAGTCTAACACCTCTGCTATAAAAAGCGGAGTCAGCCAAATCTATCATAGAATAGGGGAGGGGGTGGGGTGCTGAAGCTACAAGGGACTGATGGGCTACCTCGGGTGGGCGAGAAAAAGACGACGACAAAGAAAAGGAACTGGGGTAGAAGGACTAGGGAGGGATGGGGGAATGAGGAAATATAAAGGAAGCGATAAAAGAATGTAAAAGAAGATCTTACGTATCCAATGGTAAGCAGGGGTTACCCATTACAAAATAGGCAAGTGGGGTGTTATAGCCCTAGTGTACCCCCCCCCCGGGTCATTATGGGGTTTGAGGGCGAGGTAAGTCCTACGTAATCGGTGTTTACATGCAGTAACCAGTTCATCTTTCTTGTTTAGGTGTTGGTCCGTCGAAAACAACATTTGTAATGATTCCTCCGAGCATAAATTGCACGGACGGCGTCCTCCCGTGTAAGAGTTGGCTCTGGACAGTAATTTCCAAGTGAGATCATAGTTAATGTTGTTGTCCTTGAGGTCCCATATGTGGCCCGAATGTGTAGTGGCGTGACGCCGGGGCGGGTTTCGGAAGGTATGTCTGTGTTGGTATAGCCGGGTCTTGAAGTCGCATGCGGTTAATCCTATATAAGCTTTGTTGGAGGTGTCCGTGCTCACGTTGCACTGGTAGATCACATTACGGTCTCTGCATCTGTTGTCGAGGGGGCAACTGGATCTATTAGGACAGTTGCACCTCCTGGTCGGCTCTCCACTGCTATTTAGGTTGTTTCTTCCATCGGGGTTGAGTTTTTTGTTGTTGGAGGAGACGATGTTTTGTGCGAAGTTAGGTGTAGTGCTGTAAGAGAGTTTGATGGTATTTTTGTTAATTATGTTGTGGTAGCGGTGTTGTGGTGGGAAGTCTTTTTCAATGAGCCTAAAGAAAATTTTCCCGATGGGAGTTGTCACCTCGGCGTTGTGGGGAAGATTGAACCATGTTACATTGCGTGAGCGGCGGTGTCGCCTGCTGGTTCCGCTAATGGGAGCTGGACAGTAGGATATTTCCTCCCGGAAACCACTCCGCTTGAGGGCCTGGTTGTAGTAAGGCGCATGTTATTCGAATATCTTCTCATTAGCTGACAAACGGGATATAAGGAGGGAGATGTTTTTGAGCAGGTTATTGGCTATGTTCCTAGGATGGTTAGATCGGCGGTGGATGTAGTGCAGGTTGTCATTGGGTTTCCTGTATGGGTAGTACAGGTCATTATTGAGATCGAGGGTAACGTCCAGGAAATTAACTTGGGTCAGGGACGTTTGTAGGGTTATTTTAAATTCCCAGTCGCGGAAGAAGCTGATTAATTGTTTACGGACCCGATCTGTACTACTGGGGTTGTACCTTTTAAGGGTATGAGCCCATCATCACGGTACAATCCACCACCGAAAGCAGGAAACATATCGGTGAGTTTGGCTATAAGGAATAATCCTATAAGATCTGTGACCTCCGCCGAATCCGTAGAACCCATGCTGACGTCGAAGGGTGAGTCAGGAGCTCTTTTTATATATTTGGAGTTGTCAAAGAGTAAGACTGTCTTCCTGGCGTGGAGGATGATTTTTATTTCCTGGTCGGTGATGGGCACAAGTGCTTTGGCGAAGTCCAAGGCTGCAGTAAGTAGCGGTAAGGTGATTGAAGCATAGTAGCTCTCTATGTCGAACTGGATAAATTTAGTGTCTCGTTTATCCTCCAAATTGCTGAAACATGAGATAACTTCCTGGGTGTTGACCATAGGCTAAGTCGAGCGTGTTGCTTGACTTTTGGTATCACGCGGTCTAGGACTTTTTTGCTGATTCTCCCTATGTCGGACTTCGTTGGGTTTATAAGCCTGATAGATGGTTTAGGTCAAAATCGGATATGTGGTCCTTCACTGTGAAGTAGGGTGTCCGTGGGTCTATTGGTTCGGTGCGGTCGGCGACCCCGAGGCTGGAGGTAATTTGTTGTCCATCGCGATTAATGTCCTCGATGCATGAGTGGTTAGCCTTTTTATAGGTGGAGTTTAGGCTGCTCCTGATCAATGTGTGGTATATGTCGGGGTTGACAAAGTATAGGTTCCCAGTTTTATCCGAATGCACCATGATGTCATTGGTGTTATCATACTCTGTTAAGTTGCTACGGAGTTTTTGTAGGAATTGGTTGTGTCTGGGTTTGAATTTAAGCTTCTTGACCAGTTGGAAGAGGTCATTCTCGAAGGGTGAGAGCAAAGGGTTCGGGGGGGGGGGGGTGATTTGTAGGTAATAAATCCGAATCTCTCCTTGGTACCGAAGTCCTGATTGTCGCAGAATCTGTCGTAGAAAAAAGTTCTACATCTAAGTCTTTTCGCAAATATATCGATTTAAATAACCCTACAAACGTCCCTGACCCAAGTTATTTTCCTGGACGTTACCCTCGATCTCAATAATGACCTGTACTACCCATACAGGAAACCCAATGACAACCTGCACTACATCCACCGCCGATCTAACCATCCTAGGAACATCACCAACAACCTGCTCAAAAACATCTCCCTCCGTATATCCCGTTTGTCAGCTAATGAGAAGATATTCGATGAACATGCGCCTTACTACAACCAGGCCCTCAAGCGGTGTGGTTTCCGGGAGGAAATATCCTACTGTCCAGCTCCCATTAGCGGAACCAGCAGGCGACACCGCCGCTCACGCAATGTAACATAGTTCAATCTTCCCCACAACGCCGAGGTGACAACTCCCATCGGGAAAATTTTCTTTAGGCTCATTGAAAAATACTTCCCACCACAACACCGCTACCACAACATAATTAACAAAAATACCATCAAACTCTCTTACAGCACTACACCTAACTTCGCACAAAACATCGTCTCCTCCAACAACAAAAAACTCAACCCCGATGGAAGAAACAACCTTAATAGCAGTGGAGAGCCGACCAGGAGGTGCAACTGTCCTGATAGATCCAGTTGCCCCCTCGACAACAGATGCAGAGACCGTAATGTGATCTACCAGTGCAACGTGAGCACGGACACCTCCAACAAAGCTTATATAGGATTAACCGCATGCGACTTCAAGACCCGGCTATACCAACACAGACATACCTTCCGAAACCCGCCCCGGCGTCACGCCACTACACATTCGGGCCACATATGGGACCTCAAGGACAACAACATTAACTATGATCTCACTTGGAAATTACTGTCCAGAGCCAACTCTTACGCGGGAGGACGCCGTCCGTGCAATTTATGCTCGGAGGAAACATTACAAATGTTGTTTTCGACGGACCAACTCCTAAACAAGAAAGATGAACTGGTTACTGCATGTAAACACCGATTACGTAGGACTTACCTCGCCCTCAAACCCCATAATGACCCGGGGGTGGGTACACTAGGGCTATAACACCCCACTTGCCTATTTTGTAATGGGTAACCCCTGCTTGCCATTGGATACGTAAGATCTTCTTTTACATTCTTTTATCGCTTCCTCTATATTTCCTCCTTCCCCCATCCCTCCCTAGTCCTTCTACCGCAGTTCCTTTTCTTTGTAGTCGTCTTTTTCTCGCCCACCCGAGGTAGCCCATCAGTCCCTTGTAGCTTCAGCACCCCACCCCCCCTCCCCTATTCTATGATAGATTTGGCTTACTCCGCTTTTTATAGCAGAGTTGTTAGACTTCGGATACTCGCCCCCTTCTCCGACCGCAGTCCTTTTTCCGTACCTTCTATATTTCTTAGTGGCATATTTGCTTTAATTTCTCGTTTATCCAGTATTTCTTTCTTGTTTTTCCCTTTTTTGGGGGGGGAGGGGGTGTTCCTGTATTAATTTTCCGTTCTTTACTTTTACTTCGTACGATCTTTCATGTAGCTTGTATAAGACTTTTTTTGTTTCGTGGCGGTACCCTTAGAGTTAGCACTAGTATTTTTTTGCGGGACCCTGAATTATATTCTCGTACTAGTTTACTTTCTTGCACTGGGTGGTTGCTGGCCCTGTGATTGGGGTAGACACCTATATTATTTCGTGGTAGTCTCTTTATTATTTTGCCCTCCCCCCCCCCTTTGTTGCCCTGTCACCGTACGATACACGCACTTATACCTCGTATAAGGGTCCCTTTATTTCCGTCCCACCTAGTTTATTTTTATTATTATTATTTATTCATTTATTCTTCATTATATATATATATATATTTTTTTTTTTTTTTAATTCATTTATCTAATCTTTTATTCACTTATTTGTTTATTTATTTATTTATGTATTTCTTAGCCTAGCAATAGCGAGAGACTTAAGTCTTAGTAACCAGACTTTGCTTATTTTTTTTTCTCTCTCAGTACCTTTTATAGTTTTACCCTTCATTGTTCTACTTACCATTTCGACCTCCTCCCCCTCCCCCTCCCCATTACCCTCTTTGACCAGCTGTAGCTGGCACTACCAACGCATGAATGGGTCTACTACACCCCCTCTCCCCTTTTCTCCTAACGGCTGGTTTAGCTACCCCTTCCCCCACCAATTTGCCATCACAGATTTACTACTAACTTGAGATGTGACCAATCCTGGTGATTGTCTCTTTGACCATATATGGAATTACCCCTTGATAAGCTCGGCTATTTAAATACCAGAATAAATTTTCATTCAGTACAGAATTAGCCGTCGAAACGGCTTGAACTCAGCCGTCGGGGTCTTACTTGTTCCTATATATATTATATATATATATATATATATATATGAAAATTAAAAACGTGATATAACGATATTTGTATGCTTACATTACATATTTGATGTTCTGATATCTCACTAAGACTATACGATTTCTACATGGTATATATATATAAGCAAGAATGTGTTGGTAACATCCAGTACTTCAGTATGCGGATAGGGAGCACTCAACGAAGATATAAGTTCCGGAGTTATAATAGTGACGAAATATAAGTCAATCGCATGAACTCATAATCCTCTATTTACTGCTATATATATTTCGACGATAGCCATTGAGTGTCTACGACCTCATCAGGCAGTTAGTCAGTTCTTAGATATGACTAACTGCCTGATGAGGTCATACCCACTCAATGGCTATAATCGAAATATATATAACACTAAATAAAGGATTATGAGTTCATGCAATTGACTTATGTTTCGACACTATATATATATATATATATATATATATATATATAGGGTTATACTCTGCTATGTATTGAGTACTTTACTTACTGTGGTTACCTCCGACTCAACCCGGGAATAACTTAGCTATATATATATATATATATTATATATATATATTGGATTGATATTTCTTTCATAATTAAAATTTCATTTCTACGTATGGATTTATTCAAGCATATAAAGGGTATTATTAAAAAAGAATATTCCTATTTTCTTTAATCTACAGAAATACTTTAATGCCGTGTTACATTCTTTAAAAACAACGGTGATATTGAGTTAGTGAACATTTTAATGCACGTTCAATTAAATACGTTTTCTTATGCATTGCCGAAATTCTCCTATAAATCTTCCTAGGTTATTCATTTAACTTGCCATTCTTAAGGGACAGGCATTTGGCACTTTCACAACGCTTAATGCTTTGGAACATCTCATAAATTAATACGATAGACATTATATGAAATCTTAAAACATTGAAAAGTCTTTGAATTCAGATTTCCAATTAAGTGGTCATTAGAAAAACAGCGAAATATTAATTAAGTGAATCTCAAACACTTCATATATCGATATCATGTGGAGGAGCTGAAAATAATTATATAATCCAAAATATGTTTGGTAAGGACCAAAGTAGGAAATCGTAAACAATAGGTGTTTAAATCATTTAATAAAATAACTGTCTGCACATGTATAGTGTTATTACAAGGCGAATGTGCGAATCCTTTTATGTTACAGGGAATATGTTTAAGTATATTCCATCAGATATATAGGAAACATGTGTTAACTTTTGAAAATATTTCATATTCAAGCGAATTATATATCAGGACAAATAGCGGGGACGAACATTCGTGATCAAAATTATAACAGGAGTTAATATTAAATTGAGTTGACAATGTTTCTGTAATATGATTGTTATGTCCCTTGTTTTGGTGTCGCAAATATTATGAATACTCTTTTTAATTAATATAATCTATACCCACATTTCAGAAAATATATTTCATTCATTGATGCATGGTGAAATAATTTAATATACCTGAGGCACGTGAACATTATTTTGTATTAAATATACTACGGACATTTAATTCATAACCAATCAGGTACTTCCGAATGACTTTTGCATTGGTGAAAATGTTCATATATATAAACAGAGTAGTGAAGAAGCTTGAGCATTCAGATGGTTGCTACATGTGTACACAATATTATAATAACGCTAAACTGATTGAAACGATGTCATATATATTAAATATACTGTACGATATATACATATAAGAAAAATCCAAATTTATCTATGATGTTTAATATAATATTTTTACTGTTTTTATACATTATTCAGTTCAAAACATAAAACATGATGTTGGTTTTAATTTGATTAAATCATAGAAACCTTTAATTTTTCTATTTGATTCAAAATTCAGTATTTGATTCAAATTGAAAAAATGAAACACTTGCGCAGATATAAATATAAGCAAACGTATGGAAACATTAAAACATATAGAAGTAGAGAAACGATATAAAACCAAAATAAAATTAAACTAAAAGAATAAACAAAATGAAGAAACTGGAAAATAAGTATTGTTAGAAATAAAATTGCACACTGTCTGTTTGTATTGATTTTAAGGTAATTTCATTTGATTAAATTTATATGTTGATGAAATTCTCTTCGTCAAAACACGTGAATATAGAAAAACGAAGACAAAATATGAAATATACAAGCAATAACTTTAAACATACAATGTTAGAAAAAATACGTTAACAAATTACATTTGAAAAATAAAGTTGTTTAAAAAGAGAAATTGAAGAAAAAATTTAAGTGAATTACTTTCTATTTGTTTGTCAAATTTATAATGTATTGGTATTCTGGATGCTCACACACACATATTTCCATATATATATTCATCGATATGCATACAGCAATATACAGATCTGTATATATCGATGTCTACATCGCTCACTCCCACTCCCACATTCTCTATGTATTTAAATATGCGTGATGTATCTCAGAGTGCAAACTTATTTGTGTGTATATATGTATTCACGTTGAATATAATCACTAACAATACACGGTTATACAAAAAAATAATGTATATACCCACGTATTTATATCTATGTTCTTATATTTACAAGTGTACATACATGCAAACATAAAAATGTTTTATATTTTCAGATTCCGTTGGAAGCAGGCACACATACAAAGTTGTACATACGCTGTATTTTAATATAAATAGGTATTAGTGAGGTGTGGTCAGAGTGTTACAGGATGTATACGATTAAATACTATCTGATATAGCAAAAGCTATACAGAGTTTCATAAATAAAAATTGTTTTTGAGTAACTATATACAATCCGAGCACTTATACATATATATATATATTCTAAAACCCTACACTAATACATTCTTTTATATAATTTCGTACTTATACGACTGACGCACGATTTAGAATATGATTGATATATTTCAATATGATCTCCTAATGATTATTTTCCTTAC
>OZ024742.1:81812596-81845096 GCA_964016885.1 Eledone cirrhosa
GATATAGAAATGATGGGGGCATTTCAGAACTCTTTAAGTATAAAGGTTTGGCAATAAAACACTCGACGGCTTCCCTATGAAAGTAACAGCTAGGTGTTATATCACTTAATGTTTAAGGAAACGACCTGTAAAGGTCAACATTTCCTGGATCCCACAAGTGATGAATATCTGGTAGATCCTGACATGCTTCGTCCTGGAATGGAGTGTAAATCTTTTGGAAGTGAACTGATTATTTTGGCATTGCAACCGACGTGCTAGCTGTGAGAGAATGGTACTGAATCATTTATTCGATACGAAACACGGACTAAGGCTCGTGTTGTCACAAACGAAAAAACGATAGTTGTCTGATGGGTCTGAGTGTTAGACGCGCAGTGTGGCAGTACAACCATAATTCCGTCTTTGATGGAGCAATTGCTAATGATGCTCGATTCAAAGCAGATATGTGCGGTTTTTCGACAGCAATTTGTGCAACATTTTTGTTCGAGAGTAGGGTGTCGCAGACGGATGCACACAATAATTCCTACCTCAACGGACTGCTGAGACTATCGGTGATTGATGCGGAGGGCTGCAAATATCCGATAACAACAGCTGCTCGGAGCCCATATAAACCGGTTTAGGATATTCTGCCCAACGAGCTTTATGTAGATATGACAAGATATTTATCCGATGTCCTCGAATCATTGTAGTGCAACTGACAACAAAATAGGAGAATTCCCAGTTCTGTGAGTCGGGGTGCAGTAAAGCTGATGAAGAAATACGAAAATAATTGAGACGTTATAGATACTCCCCAGTCTATATCTCTGTTTATCACAGAATCTACGCGTTCGGCCAAACTGCGAGCTACGAAGATCGCGCTTGAAACAAGGGTCTTGTAGGAGAGGGGTAAACATATGCTAGTTTGATTAGCTCTATACATGACAGCCTCCAACTCATGGGATACAATATATAGACGGACGACGAGATTGCTCGTGTTTACGTTGAGGCTATGTTCTATTGAAATAAACAGAAATATTTCAATAGAGTCGACAATTGATACACTGGTGCTCCGTCTAGAAAGCCGGCTTTGGTCCCATTTTCCGAGGTTACACAGTGGCTCGGTAGTCAGAGTAAATGGTCACAGATCGGATCCCTTCAACTCACGTGCTCGGATCGTCAAATTCATCCTCTTTCCTTCGTTTCGCAAACTGAGGTGTACAGCAATATTCTAGAGAAATATGAATGTTTACGGAAGCAACGATCAACCTGAATATGTTCAAGATTGGTGGTGTACCTGAGTTGTCCCTGGGTGCTTCTCCGCATTATTGTCATTGATTTTTTATGCATTTTTATACAGGATTTCATTGTAAACCCCCACTATCCCTGTCTTTGTATTGTACCCTATATGTGGCCTCAGTGCCCCATAAAGTAAATATTGTTTTGTTTTTTGTTAGTAGTAGAAGCATTAGTAGTAATAGTTGTAGAAGCAGCAGAAACAGCAGTAGGCGCAGCAGCAGTGGTAGTATTAGAAGCAACAAAGGCAGTAGTTGTAGTATCATCATCATCATCATCGTAATCAGCAGCAGCATCAATAGTAGTAGTAGTAGTAGTAGTAGTAGTAGTAGTAGTAGTAGTAGTAGTAGAAGTAGTAGTAGTAGTAGTTGTTGTTGTTGTTGTTGTTGTTGTTGTTGTTGTTGTTGTTGTTGTTGTTGTTGTTGCTGTTGTTGTTGTTGTTGTTATTTCAGCAGCAGCATTAATGTTAGCATTAAGAAATCATGAATAATTCTAGATATTCACAGCTACTATTTTAAATATATTAGATTAGTCAGACACAGGAACAAAAATATTTTTCCATGAATATAGTTTGTCCAGACTCTTTTATAGTTTTCATCTTAGAGTAATCATCATGAAAGTATTCTATGATTTTGTCTACCTCTTAAATTCGTTAGGTATATAGTTAGTGATTTAAGTAGTCTAACGCATTATATATATTTCAAGCAGAGCGAAGCTAATGTTACTTTTACACAGAAGTCATTAAAAACATACAACAACAACAAAAATATTATAATGTAGCGTTACTAATGTGGGTTTCACTGTTATAGCATTTTAATCAGCGTGTATATATATAGAAGTGTGAAGAGAAACAGTCATATTATGCAGAGACACATACACACACAAAACCATAAGGAAACAAAAACTATCACAATCACACAAACGGAGACGTCGTCCAGTATTCTTTTATATAACGGAGACATACGAGATGATATAGATATACCCAACGATCTATCAAATATAATAAATATAAATGCCTACATTATTTCTTTGGATGTTGTGAAGCTATAGTACACGTTTCAAAGTACTAGGGAATCAATTTTATAAATTAGTAGCTAGAATCATTCACTTATGAGCCAATAGACCGTATTGATATAAAATCCATTATAGGTGGTCTTCAAAGACAATTATTTCAAATTTGACAAAACCGAGAACATTCAGGAACAGGCACGGCAACAATACATGCCAACCTAATCATGGAATATCATGAATTGAAATCTACAAAAAAAAACATCACAAATTTATGTGGGTAAAACTGGAAAAGGTAATAAAGTCTCATATATTTGGAGGGAAAACTTTAGAAACTGAAACGAAATACCATTAATATATAAACCTTAATACCCAGAGCACCTTTTATATATACTAATTAAAAAAAAACAAAGAAGAAACTAAAAACTGATATCTATTTCAAATATGCATACTCCATTTGAGATGCACTTATCCAAATCACACTCGACACAATATTCCAAATTGTGCAGCTGTTCGAATCAGCAAATTAGTCTCAACACTAGCAAAAAGAGATCACCCTCTAGATAAAATGAAAAGCTAATCAACAAGAGAATATGTCCTCATAATGTAATCAATAGATTTATCCAAACATCAAGAGGGATAATATCACCAAGCAAGTCCTAGAAACACAACTAAATAAAATATAAGTTAATAGTGTAGATTTCAAATTTTAATCTCAAGAAAAGCGAAATTTATACGGACATACATCTAAAGCTATCTCCATTCTATTAAATGGAAAACAATGAAACCCATAACATAAAATTATTCAATTATAAATAGTACAGCGCAGGCAATGTCACTCAATATAATTGTGTCGAATGCAAACCTGGATACGCTTATTATAAATCCTGAGTTCAGAAAGCAAAATCGATCAAACTGTGGAATAGGCCACTATTTGTTATAAACTCTAAACCTTTACTTGACAGAGGGAGCAATATTCAAAATTATAAACTACTTCTCCTGCAAATACTTTAAACTTACTGCGTTTGAAAACGTATTCTAACTAACGATAAAATAATTAGGACTGGTGATAAATTCTCAAGTAGTAATATAGAATGTGATTTGGTTGGTTGATGAGAAGCTTTTGCTTTTTAAAAGATTACTTCACATATAAGAATAGTAAATGCTGTCTGTAGGGCAGGCAGATATCTTATTGCGAGCAACAATTTCAATTACATCTCAAATATTAATCCAAATATGATGAAGGACTTACGTCCAAAAGGTTAAATCAGCTTTCCGACAATATCAAGTGTAAAAATAATAATTTATGTTTTCATAGTATTCTGTCATTCGCCTTTGGCACACATATACACGCATGTAGACCCAACCGCACATACACACACACACCCAAATATATATATATATATATATACATATATATATATTTATATATATATATATATATATATATATATATATATATATATATATATATATATATATATATATATATATATATATATATATATATATATATATATATATATATGTATATATATATGTATATATATATATATATATGTTAGAATTGGAGCTCTGAAATAGCAATATATATATGGATGAATATATAATGTATTTTGCAATACACTTTATGCTTAATTAAAAGCATTTTGAAGACAGTATGCTATTGTTTTAGAGTAGTGACAAATTCACTTACTTTAATCTCAGCAAACATGGGAGATAAGCCAACAAGGCCTTGTTTCGCTTTTGTTGAAGCTTATCAAGGCTAACTACCCCTCCTATCTACTGAGATTACTGATGTTATATTCTTATAGAATTCTAGTAAATAATCAGGAACTGATTATACAGAGCGATTGTTGGTCAGGCAGAAATTAAAAATTAGAATTGGAGCTCTGAAATAGCAATATATATATGGATGTATATATAATGTATTTTGCAATACACTTTATGCTTAATTAAAAGCATTTTGAAGACCGTATGCTATTGTTTTAGAGTAGTGACAAATTCACTTAATTTAATCTCAGCAAACAGGGGAGATAAGCCGACAAGGCCTTGTTTCGCTTTTGTTGAAGCTTATCAAGGCTAACTACCCCTCCTGTCTACTGAGATTACTGATGTTATATTCTTATAGAATTCTAGTAAATAATCAGGAACTGATTATACAGAGCGATTGTTGGTCAGGCAGAAATTAAAAATTAGAATTGGAGCTCTGAAATAGCAATATATATGGATGTATATGGCAGGAAGACACAAGTACACTCACCCTTTTCAAGAATATGATTAACAACATTAACAATAATATACAATTCACAATGGAATCTAACTCCAAGGAATTAGACTTCCTGGATATTCTAATTTTAAAAACAGATGGAAAAATAGAGACAGACATATATTACAAACACACGGACTCCAAACAGTACCTCATATTCACATCAAATCACCGAAAACATACAAAACTTAACATCCCTTTCAATGTAGCCAAACGTATATTCTCCATTATATCAGACCCAGCTAAACGGAAGCAAAGACTAAATGAACTCAAAAACACACTCACCTTAAAAGCCATCCCACTTAACATAATTAATAACGGTATAGATAAAACAAAAGATGCAAATGTTCATCAACCCGACAACCCAAAACACGGCAACACAAACAATACCTTACCATATGTATCCACGTTCAACCCCAGAAACACCGAAATATTCGCCATCCTACACAAAAACCTCCTCATTCTATTTAAAGATGAAAAAATGAAAAAAATTCTAAAAACACACAAGATCATCAAAACCAAAAGACAACCAAAATCACTAAAACATATCCTCACAGGAACAAAGACACAAACATATCCCCAACCTTATGGTAACAAAATGCGGAAGAACGAACTGTGGAACATGTCTATACTTAATTGAAGGGCAAAATTTCACGTTCAAAGATGGCCAAAGTTTCAGAGTGAAAAACAACTTCACTTGCAACTCGGAGAACCTAATCTATGTAATCACGTGTGGTGGTTGTCAGCATAACTATATAGGACAGACGGGTTTTCATTGCGAAAAAGAATGACCATCCATCAATTACAAATACGAGAAGCAAACACAAGGAAAATACCCTTAAGCAGCCACATTGCAGATTGTGCAGGAATGACACTCCCCAACTTTAAAATCCTCCCCCTTTACAAGTGCTCCGATTCTTTCACTCAACAACAAACAATAAATAAGGAAAAACTATTTATTAATAAATTTAAACCAAAACTAAATATGTAATCACCACCATTAGACCCCTACCCCCCTCACTCACACACACGTGCGCACTAAACATTTTTTTTCTAATGTTTAAACTGTTGGATTCTGAGAACACTTTGGCTCTTAGCCTTTAACTTTTGACAATTTTCGGAATTTTGTGGGAAAAAAGGTTTACTTAATTCCCTCAGTGGGTATATATTTATGTATATATTTACCTATTTACTCATTCATTTATATATATATACACGCACTGTGTCTCGATTTTTGAATAATTTTTAGAATCTTTTAAGAATGTCTATTTAAGAATGATTTTTTGGAGAGAGAGAGTTTCTTTAAGGCTCCTTTTGAAGAGTTCTTTTTGAAGTTTTTTTTTTTTTGGAAGAGTTCTCTTAACTTTCTTAACTCCTTTCATTTTTAAATTCTTGGATTCTGCAAATCTTTTGGATTTCAGCTCTTATATTTTGCCAATTCTCTGAATTTTGGAGAAAGAATAATTTTTTCTTTGTTCCCCTCTACAAAAGTAACTTTAACAGACAAACAGTAAGAGCCCACACACACAATTTGCGGAATTTTGTAGAAAAAAATGTTACTTAATTCCCGCTGTGTATATATTTATTTATTTACTCATTCATTTTTATATATACACGCACTGTGTCTCGATTTAAAGATCTTTTACAAATTTATTCTAAATAATTGATTTTTTTTGGAGAGAAAGACTTCTTAAGGTTTCTTTTGAAAGGTATTTTTTGAAGTGTTTTGGGAGAGTTCTCTTGACTCGCTTAAATCTTTTAATCTTTAATCTTTAATTTTTAAATTTTTTGATTCTGGGAATCCTTTGTATTTCAGCTCTTAACTTTTGCCAATCTTCTGAATTTTGAAGTAAAATAACTTTTTATTAATTCCCCTCTGGAAAAGTAACTTTAACAGATAAAGTGTAAAAACGCACACACACTACAACCCCACAAATATATACGCACACATATTTATGCATACATATACGCACACACTCACATGTGTGAACTGTTGTATATACACCCTCGCCCTCTCTCTATATATGTGTGTGTGGGTATGTACACATACCACCTACCACAGTAGTCAGCTCCTACAGCAGTAGTCAGCTCCTACATCCCCCTACCCTCTTTTCAACTATTGACCACTAGATTAAACAAAACAACTTGGCCTCATTCCATGCCAACTTTTCAGAAGGCATGATGGAAGAAATTTTGCTCAAACATTCGTTTTTGATTTTAATTTTAATTTTAAACACTTTTTTTACTCCCTTTAAATAACTTTTTCACTGAATTTTAAAAGATGCATTTTAATACTACGAAACGGGTAATTTTTCCATACACATTATAACTCCATTAAAACATTTTCAAAAACGTATTGTCGCTCTCTTTTTAATAACACTATATTTTCAATGATGTCACTTTGACGAATCAAAAAAGAAAAACAGACCCTTGAACCATCTCTCGCGCCATTTCCAACTTCAAATTTTCTCTATACCCACACTTTTGTATAGACACTCACTTCTCTTTTCTAATATATATATATATATATACATATATATATATATATATATATATATATATATATATATATATATATATGAAAGATGTAAAATAAGAAAATTATAAAAATTAACTTACTTACTAAAATTTCACTCCAAATAATTAGTTTCTGAAAGTGAATAGACATGGTTTCCGAATGGAACACATGGAGAAGGCCTTTCGTCATCAGGGAAGTCTATTCTCAACTAAGTTCCCAGGCAATGCGTGGACACAGGGAACTTATACAATAATAATTCAGTGGATGGAAAAAAGTATAGCGTGGACTAAGTTTATAATAATGTCAAACCTGCTCGCTCTTTCAAAAAACATTCTTAATATATATATATATATATATATATATATATATATTATATATATAGTAATAATAATAAATTTGAAGACTAAAATACAAAGGGGGCTCGATAAGGATAAATATATATCAAATATATAATAACCGCAGAGCAAATACTCTACGCCAAAGACCACATCTTAAACAAAAAATCTGAGCCAATTTCGGCTTGTAAATATAAACTGCACAAAACTTTCCTGTATTACAGCCCCACATTATACCCTAATGGATAGTACGAACTATACGCGGATATTTTACTTCTTGGTGTGGTAGCTAAGTATATCTTATGTTTATACCATTACTTATTTGTATAGGTAAGTATATATTACCTTTATGTTTTGTGAAGGTACGTATACTTTCTCATACGTATATTTGATTGTATATGTTATCGCGTATATATTATTTTTTTCTGTTACATATGCTTTTGGTTATGTGTATACGTGAGGTTTGCGTCTGTGGGAATATGCGGGTTCGTATGTATGTAGGGGGTGTGTATATGTGTACAATGTGTGTTGATTGACGTACGTCTCCGAACCCATTTACGGGGTTTTGTCTTTCCGTGAAAGTGTTCTCCCCGCTCCACATATGACGTATTATCTTCGTTTTTTCCGTTCATTGCCAGAAAACGTCTTTATGAACTACACAATAGAATATTACTCTACGACTTCTTTTATACCATAAACGTAGTTTTGTCTTTGCGTGTAATTGTTTTTCACCGCCCCAATTAATGACGTATTATATTCGTTTTTTCGCGCTCTTTGCCAGGGAACGTTTCCACGAACCAAAGTATCGTCTTCCGGTGCAACGTTTTTTGAAATATTCACTTCTGCGTTCACATATTGACTTTGTTAGTTTCAGAAGATCCCGTTAAGGGTGAAAGCAGCGATTCTTTGCTTAAATTTTAATCTGTTATTTTAATAAATATATTATATATATATATATTATCGGTGATGAATATCATTCAACAATAATTAATTTGTATGTGGAATTTTAAGTGAGACGATGTTCATTGCATCAAAAATTATATTGTTGTATTCTAATTTTTGATTCCATCTGTTCACCAATATAAAGTACTCTAAAGCATTATTAACCAACACACACGTACAAATAGAGAAACACAACCATCTTTATATATACAGTGCATATACACATACACACATACACCCACACACACCCACACCCACACACACACACACACACACACACACACACACACACACACACACATATATATATATATATATATATATATATATGTATATACACACAAAATATAGTACAGCATCATCGAAACTCTGTTTGCAGCCAAGCTAACGAATGCAATCTCGGTGTGCAGCTAACCACTCAACAGGGTATATTACCCTAGAGTTATAACATCACGTTTAGACAGCTTTGCAAACTGAAGACAGCGACCGTTAGACGGGTTGCAGTGACCATAGCGACGAAAAAAACTGAACTCAGGATAAAATTTGACTAACCTGGACCGTCGCGTTGACCTCATACACAACAAATGATATATACCATATGATATACATCACATATAATATATAATATCTCCGCTAGGTTTCTGTAAATCCGAAATCGACAAAGTCCACTTGCAGGGGTCTGCAAGTTAATGATTTTTAGAATATAGAACAATGAATTTACTTCGTCAACAAGTTTTTCGTTCTCGTCCGCCTGGGTGTGAATGCTAGCAGTAAGCACTGTTAGAAGGCACATGGTTTTTCCGAAGGGGTGTAACCCCCGGTTTTGGCGATCAGTTCAAATTTGGAACAAAGGAATATAATTCCTTTACACAAACAGAATTAAGCACTGAACTAGAAGTTATCAAACAAACATAAACAATTAATCAATCAATAGAATTGTCTAATTAAATAATCAATTAATCGTTAATTCTAGGAGATAATAATACAGAATTTAGTACAGTATCATCGAAGCTCTGGTTGCAGCCAAGCTAACGAATGCAATCTCTGTGTGCAGCTAAGCACTCAATAGGGTATATTAACCTAGAGTTATAACATTACGTTTAGACAGCTTTGCAAATTGAAGACAGCTACTATATATATATATATATATATATATGTGTGTGTGTGTGTGTGTGTATGTATATACACATATATCTATATCTATATATTAAAGGAACGATCGACTTTCGTCAAATCGGACCGAGGGAACAATGTTTCCGTTGGTCTTTCCAATTGCTAATACTATCTATCGGTCGCAACTCCAGGTAGAAGGAGCAAGTGAAATAAAGTTTCTTGATCAAGGACATAACGCATCACCTGGTCCAGGAATCGAACTCACAACCTTACGATTGCGAATCCAATTCTCTAACCACTCAGCCACATGCCTTCTACCTGGAGTTGCGACCGATAGATAGTATTGGCAATTGGAAGGACCAAGGGTTACATTGTTCCCTCGGTCCGATTTGACGTAAGTTCCTCATATCTCTCTCTCTCTCTCTCTCTCTCTCTCTCTCTCTCTCTCTCTCTCTCTATATATATATATATATATATATATATATATATATATATATATATATATATATATATATATATATATATATGTAAGTATGTATGTATACGTACATACATTTATTATAATGTTCGGTAAACTGATGCGTACATATATATATGTGTGCCTGTATATATATATATATATATATATATATATATACATGCTACTGTACGTCTGTATACATATATGTATGTACGTATACATACATACTTACATTTAAGTAAGTGCCGTATTAAGAGTGAGAAATGAAATTTCGATTCATTCTATTCCATTTATCGTTTTCGGTCCGATTGAACTCACTCGATATGCAAATTAGGCTGCTCAGCAATTAATTTCCATAGGGAAAGTATATACTTTCGAACGTTCAACCATCTGGCAGAAAGGTTCAGTTTGAACCCTATCCTCTTGACCCTGCCAACCATCAATATTACCAGCAACAGCAATGCACACAGTTATTCTCTATGATGGAGAACTCCAAACGAATTTTAGCAAATAGTGATTGTGAACCCAGCCCTGAGGTAGTAGAGTCTTCAGATGATAAAAGCAGCACAATGGCATCATCATCATCAGACAATTAAGTTAAATCAAGTATAGTAACAAGTAAAAGTGCTGAAAAAATAGTTGCTGCTTCAAGAGGCAGTCACTCCTTGGTTCCTACGAGTAAAAGTCATGAAAACTATCTACAGTCAGGCACTGATATTACATTAGTAAGCATTGATATAGATGATGATAAGTTGGCTTATTCTCTAGATACTCTTGCATATCAGAGTTCTGGATCCACCCTGGAGAAACTAGAAGGAACCAAATAAATATATATTTAAAAAAAAAAAAAAAACTCCAGTTGCATTTTCGATTTCCTCTCTTTTTCTTTATACTTTCACTCGTGTAGGACACCTCGGTTTTTTTTTCAATTTGTAAAAAAAACGTCACTTTCTAAAATATATATATATATATATATATATATATATATCCGGGATAACAGGTTATCGTTATAGGCAGTCAACTTAGATGTAATGCAGTTAGAGTACACTGTTTACTGGATAGTATTAACGTGTAGCTTAGTTTGCCTCAAGAAGACGTTTCCATAGTGATGCTGTGAGTTCGCGGTGATTTCTATGTAGTTTATACTTTGAGTAATAATAATTCAAGAAAAAAGAGTGACATGGTTCGCTATACAATAAGGGCTTTATTCACATTGCTGGCAATTGTTTCTTCGATCTGGCAGGTCTAGAGTTCGCTACTCGCCTGATTTTGCATCAATCCATCTCCAATATTTTTGTTTATAACCAGTCGTTTTCATCGGAGCACGCGAAAGTGAAGAATATACACAACATTGGCTTTTATATAGGAGTGGTATTAAACCAGAACAATAATATCAATAATAAAATAAAATAACTAGATAGTAAATAGCTAAAATAATAACATCAATATAAGTAAGAAATAGAGTATAATGATGAATCTAGCATTTTAAACAAATTGATATGGTACAGATATATGAAATAGACATGTGAAAACTGCTATAGGGTACATTAGGTATAGTGTTAATGTGGCGACGAGATAACAGTAACAACTAAAATGAACTTGGAGACATGCTGTTGCTGGCAATAAACCGGAGATTTACTTATTGTTTGATAGATAAACATTTTCGTTTTATCAATTTAGTGAGGATGATAGTTTTTATGTAGTATTAAGTGTAGTTGTAGATTCGTTTGTTAAGTTGCCTCTACTATAGATGGGGTTGTTAGTTCGAATCAAGGGGGTTTAGTTTTCACAGCATCAATACAAATCGTGTATAAATAAGACAGTAATAACAACAATAAAGGTTATAAACAATGTATTGGAGATCGATTGACGCAAAATTAGGCGGGTAGCGAACTCTGGACCTATCAGATCAAAGAAACAGTTGTCAGCAATGTGAATAAAGCCCTTATTGTATAGCCAACCATGTCACTCTTCTTTCTTGAATTATATATTTATATATATATATATATATATATATATATATATATATATATAATTATGTATACGTACATACATATATGTATACAGACGTATTATAATAAATGTTAGGTGAATCCATACGTACATATATATATGTGTGCATGTATGTATATATATATATATGCATACAACTGTACGTCTGTATACATATATGCATGTACGTATACATACTTATATTTAAGTAACAGCCGTACTAAGAGTGAGAAATGAAATTTCGTTTCATGTTTTCCAATTATATATATATATATATATATATATATATATATATATATGTGTGTGTGTGTGTGTGTGTGTGTGTGTGTGTGTGTGTGTGTGTGTGTGGCTGTGTGTGTCTCCATGTGTATCTGCGTCATTAAAAAGTGAAAGTGCAAACGTACAGCAGTATACTAACAGATTTCCTTTTAATGCGCCAAAATGAATAATGTTATAAGTTTTGTATTAAATATAACCGGTTTCAAACTGTTATAACAGTCCTATTAAATTTTAAATATAAAATATCGAAATAATGTTTTTGTTTCCTGTATTCTGTCTGCAGCTTGAATATATTTGAATTTTCTATCGAAATTTCTTCTTTAATATGTTCTTTATGAAAGTTCCGTCGTGAATTAGGAAGTGGTGTTCAACAGATCATAATTCAATTGAATTAACTTGTTTCGTATTAAAAATGTCCTTACCGTCCATAATAATCGACCAGATGTCATTTTTTTGATGTGTGGGTTTTGTGTTGATATTATGGTAGGGTTCAATTGTGTCGAAATGTCAGTATTTGGGGCTTATGTAACTGAAATAAGTTTGAAGTGGATATAAATGTTGTCATTTACCTTGTAATATGTGTGTGTTTGGATGTAACACTTGTATCGAACGAAAGATCAAAATTATATTGAGGGGTTGCAGATAAATCCATGTATAAAAATATAAATATAAATATATAGGAATAAACATAGTTGAATCAGGACATTTCAATCGGTGCACTATTGCTGGATTAAAAGAATACCGATGTTGTCCAATGCTTAAATCCCTTGTGATAAATGTGGAATCCTGTCTTTCCTAAGGAAACCCGATGGAAATTCAAAGGCTAATACAGTTTGCATAGCTGCTATATACTGCAATGAGTATTGGGCTAAAATTCCAAATGTATATCTTGATATGTGTAAAGGTTAATCACAATGTTGACATTCCTCTGCTCATGAATATTTGAGTGCAATTAGTCATGTTTACCATCTTCCTTATAATTTTACATATCACTGCTGCTGCTGCTATGGTACTGCTACTACTACTACTACTACTACTACTACTACTACTACTACTACTACTACTACTGCTGCTGCTGCTGCTGCTACTGCTACTACTTCTACTACTACTACTACTACTACTACTACTACTACTACTACTACTACTACTACTACTGCTGCTGCTGCTCTGCTACTACTACTACTACTACTACTACTACTACTACTACTACTACTACTACTACTACTACTATCTGAGTTCAAATTCCGCCGAGGTTGACTTTGCCTTTCATCCTACGGGGTAGATAAAATAAAGTACCAGTAATGCACTGGGTATTTGCTGGCCTTGTGCCTAACATAGAAACGATTATTATTATTATTATTATTATTATTATTAATATTATTATAAGTAGTAGCATTAGTAGTAGTTGTATTAGTAGTACTAGTTGTATTAGTAGTACTAGTAGTATTAGTATTAGTAGTAGTATTATTATTATTAGTATTATTATTATTATTATTAGTAGTAGTAGTAGTAGTAGTAGTAGTAGTAGTAGTAGTAGTAGTAGTAGTAGCAGCAGTAGTAGTAGTAGTAGTAGTAGTATCATTATTTTTTTTGCTATTGTTTATTTGCACAGGTATGATATTTTTTTAATAACGGATCATATAAAAACTTCCTAACATATTATGTAACCTTAGATTTCACAGGATTATTACCGTTCACAAAATATGTCGTTTATTGCGATATCTTAAGTATGCCACTGATTCTAATACCATGAACATCCTACTTTTACTCCCTTCCTTTATTTTCAACTTGAGCGTGTCATTCCATACGATTCCTTGTCCTCGATTTCTCAGCCATCAGTATATCTTTGTAATTCTCTTTACTTCCAATGTTTTCAGTGTATAGGCATCTGCTTTTGGCAACGTCTTAAAAGTAATTCCTCAGTACTGGCTAAATACGTGTCTAAAGAGCTACATTCTTTACCCTCGCAATATTTCACACTTACCAATCCCCGATCACTTACATTCCGTTGTGTGCATAGCCTTATGCATTTGGCCTTTGGGTGTAATGAACCATTGAAAACCATATGCTGTTCCGTTAGCTTATCCATCTTCAATATTTCTTCTGTCATCTAATTCAAAAATCAGCAATATAGTTAATAACTGACAGAAACCACACAATGATAGTGGTAATTAAGTTATTTCCATTCAATTTCGTTTTCAGTAGCATTTTTATCCTATTTAGATACACTATCTTCACATTTCCTTTCTTCTGCTTATTTAGAAATTAGTCAAATAATAAAAGTTGATGATATTTGTGTCCACAGTACTCAGGATACCCCATCGACTCCCCATCAAATAACACAAACCCACCACTATCAATCTTATTAGTCCAGGTTCTGCACATTGCAATAGCTAACCCCATCCATATACCCCTGCAATACCAGAGGATAGTTTTGACCAATAAGACATTCCTGCCAAAGAGATGCAGATAATCCATGAAAAGTATATAGTTGATCTTTGGTCCACGCTCTTCCAGTCAATAGCCAATGTCGGTATCTCATAAGGGCATTGAGTGTTCGAACATGGCAATCACAAAGAGCAATGTCGAGAAGGAATCTCCTTGGAATATTTCTCATCGTATATTGACGACACCAAGGTGTATATTTCCACAAAGGCATGCTAGACTCCATCACATTAATAACACAGCCTGATATACGAAACAGTTTCAATCAATCCAATAACAATCAATGTGTTATCATGTTAAAGAATTTCTTAATATCTATCGAAGCCATGCCTAAATTCTTTAGGCTTCATTTATTTTAGTCATGGTCACTTTGTTTATAGCATGATGGTATTTAGGTCCATGGAAACGTTTCATATAGCCCTTTCTTTTCGAGAGGCAGCATCTCATTCTGAAGCAAATGATCATGCACCTTTGCAGCAAGGATGCGAGTCATAAGTGTCCAAAACAACTTCATGCAAGCATCAACCCGTAATGTCCACCTAACAAGCATTTC
Source organism: Eledone cirrhosa (assembly GCA_964016885.1). Classification (NCBI taxonomy): domain Eukaryota; kingdom Metazoa; phylum Mollusca; class Cephalopoda; order Octopoda; family Eledonidae; genus Eledone; species Eledone cirrhosa. The sequence goes on from OZ024742.1 coordinate 81,827,780, forward strand.
GTTTTATCCCTCATTATCAATGTTGTATTCCCTTCATCCATCGAACTTGAAAATTATCCTTGTACTACACAATCATATTAGCGCTTCCCTAGCCTTGAATAAACAATGTTTGAATCATTTCAACTGGAATCACGTCCAGATTTCCAGTTTTGCCTGTTCCTAACTTGCGCTTGAACGTCTTCCTTTGAAATTCATTCCCATCTCTGTTTTGGTTCATCAGATAACTACTACTCAAATTCATTAATCCACCTCATATATTTGCTCTACTCTTTTAGATTTCCCATAGATTCATATAAAATTGTAAGAATTGTTTACACTAGGTGCAACATCTGCATCATTTTCCTTTGCCATTTTTCTAAAGAACATTTAGTCGTTTGTAGAGAAAATCTGTTCTATTTGTATTGTTTTTGTCTATTTGTATAGCACCTAACTCATTTATGGTTTGCCTTAATTCGCTGCTTCACTACTTCCATCACTACATTCAAACGTTTTAATTTTGTTTTACACATCATATCCATGCGTCGTTTCTCCTTTGGTGTGGGCTTTTCTTTCAATTTTACTCTCTGCCATGCATGTATATTCCATATGTCTTTTCTTAGATGTGTTATATCACCCTCCCATATTATGCTCCATCATAATTTCTTACATTTATTCCTTTCTCTTTGATTTATAATTTATCGATCACCCATTAGAAGCCCGACAGTGCTAGGTTTCTGATGCGTAATACCATCGGTTTCGATGTATATAATTACATGGTTTACTCTGGCTGTTGCAGTTGCTAAAATAACTCTCTATATTTCTTCAATTCAGCAGCGCCTTAATCCATAATCATTAAAGAAAGCTCTAAATCTTGTGATGATCAATCTTCTTTATTTATCTTCTTCATTTTCATTTTTCTTCAAACTTCCGACGTCCATATCATTAGTCACATGATTACACCACCCCTCCACATTTAGTCATTCTTTGTTTTCTCACTTGTCAACAATTTGGTAGGCAAATTCTTCCACAATTGATTCATTATGAGCTCTGTTTCCCACTTTTCAGCATTCAGCCTAATTCCGTTAGAGAGTGTACACTTTTACTCTACGACATAATTTACCTATGGAGGAATTCATACACACTAGGCAAACAGATGAAATATATACAAAAATCGTTCTACCCGATGCTTTAACAATTCCATCAATCCACTACTCATAATTGATATATGATTTTTTTAACCGTGAATGGATGAAAAGTAAAGTTGCCATCAACTGAACTGGAACAGGAAATGATGACTAGTGAAACAAATTCTACAAGTCAGTTTCTACCGGGTGTTATTGATTTTGCAATAGATTATTATCTAAGAAATGCTACGCTGAACCCTAAAGTAAATAATATTGACGAAAATAATGCAAAGTTTATTTGTTTGGCATTGTGTTGTTTTCACAAAACCACAATGCTAATTACTTAGAAGAAAAAAAAATGTTGAAGATATAGAGTATTTAAGTAATAGATGTTCATTCTTCCTAATTTCGATTGTTTATTTTTCATTATCTAATTCAATACGTATTTAATATTCATGTTTTAAAATATATTTCTCGACCTTCCACTTGTCAAATCATGAGATTAATTATGTATTTCACGTATGTGAACATTTTAATCTAATAAGTTTAATTTTATTCATAAAACTATCGAATTACTGAAGTCATGAATTTCTGTACGAAACATTGTATTTACATTTTTTTACAATTATCTGCTAGCTAAATATGAGTTATTAACATAACATTTCATTTTATGAACTAAGGAAATTATTTTTACGTTATTAGCATGTAAAACAATGTCGTTCGTCAATGTTTCTTCAAAACCAGAAATAATCATTTTTTTTCTGTATTGGATTGAAAAAAAAAAAGTTTTGTATCAATTTGTTCTGACGCGGAACCATTCGTAAGGATAATAGTATTCATTTTATTTAAAACATTTTGGTTAGCTACTGAAAAATATGTAATTATATACGTCACAGTCACGCTGTTACAGCGCTGTCTGTCCCCCACGGCATCTTACTCTAAATGAGAACTTAAAGCTGGCCTGGACGCAGCTTCAGTCATCGGGGCTGGACGAGGGCACGGCAAATAGCTTGATGTCATAACAATCTTCCCGTTCTGCGGGAGTAGTCTCTTCATCTGGGATGCTACATGTTGTGACACCTTCTCCAGCGATAACCTGGTGTGTTCGGCTACTAGCACATCTCTGCTGTTCACCAGCCCAAAGAGAGCAAACTGTGCAAGAATTGCTACTGGAAGAGCCTTTAGCAGTGTAGACTTCCGGCGTTCTTGGACCCCGGACCTCATCCTTGTTCACTGATATCAGAACGAACTTGGCTGCTTGCAGGTTAGAGTCCCACGATTTAAACTGGCTGTACCAACGCGTCTTCCAACGTCTTCTGGGGTAATGCATTTTCCATACTCTCGGTCGGTAGCGTGTGGAGGAAGGTAAGGAGAAGGAAATTCGTTTGTTTGTCACACACATACACACATACATAAAATAGACAAAAAGAAACACTATTTTCAATAATTAAATTTCAACGAAATGGTCAAAAAAAAAAAAAAAACAACAAATGGTCGCCCTCCCATTTATATTTTAAATCTTCTAATATTGCAATAATTTCGGAGAGTACGGATAGTAAATTAGAGGCGGATCATTGAGTCAGTATTGCCAATAAATGAGTAACCGTAATTCGAAATTGTTCCGCCTACTTCTGTATGATGATGTATATGTAATTATTGGTGGATGTAGGCGTTGTCGATTGAATGACAATTCCGGGCATACTCTCATGAGAGTAGGCATTCGATTTCAATGCCTCTCATTTTGGGTGAGTATATTTTATCATAGCATCAACCTGCTTTAAATATTAGTGTATATAGGAGAGATGAAACCGTACTGCATTTTAACAGAATTTATTACATCTATTCATTCTTCCCGATGATTAAGTTATGGCTAGAATGTTATGTAAACAACTGGGCCAAATACTCTATAATTCCATTATTATGTAGTTGAGCTAACTGAACATTACAATAATCATTGTCGAAAACAACCAACTTATATATACGTATGGATTCTATCAACACGTCTTTGGGTTTTACGCTGAATTATGTGCTTTCCCAGATTTCCAGATAGGATGAAATCATATCATTCATACAGCTAATGCAGTATTTTTCCTCACCACCTAAAGCAATAGGATTGATAACAAGTAATTATGATGAGTTATTAATTGCTCACAGCATTACATATATTGAACGACCGAGGGCTACGTGTCTTTGTTGAGATAAAATATTTTTTAAATGTGTGAAAAGGGAGAATAAGCGACGTTCTAACATTGTTGTCAAAATAATTGACAATTTTAGCTGATTCTCTAATATCATAAAGGTGGAAAATTGTCATTATTATCAGAGCGGTGGATTGGCAGTATCGGTAGAGGGTCGGGCGCCATGCTTTGAAGCATCGAGTTACCTCCCTTTATGCTCTGAGTTCAAATCCCGCCGAGGTTAAATTTGCCTTTCATCCTTACGGGGTCGATAAAATAAAGTACCAGTAATGAACTGGGATAATTGCTGGCCTGGTGCCAAAAGTAGAAACAATTATTATTAGAGCGTCGCCATGCTTTGTCGCATAGAGTTACGGCCCTTTGACGCATACAGTTACGGCCCATAGAGTTACGGTAAGTACCAGTAATGCACTGTGTAATTGCTGGCCTTGTGCCAAAAGTAGAAACCATTATTAGAGCGTCGGATAGAATGTATTACGGCATTCGTTTCGGCTTTCTGCTCAAATTCCGTCGAGGTCAACTTAGCCTTTCATCCATTTGAGGTCGGTAAAAATAGTACCAGTCTTTCCTATACATCTTCTTACTCCTCCTTCCTCAATATATCTACATCTTCGCTGGCAGAAATCTGCTGTATTCTTATCAGGAGCAGCCTTACGACACAATCAGTAGTTACAGTAACATACCATACCCCCCCCCCCCCCCATTGTCATACTGCCAAAGTATTGAACATGTTTTACAAGAATTAACGAAATTCTCTCATTCTAATTAGTTGCAATACGTAGTTTTATTGAACATTTTGAACATATTGAAACATTAGCAGACACTACTTTGACGAAGCAATGTTTTTCTCTTTATAACAAAATACGCAGTAATTATTTAATATTCAGGGTAGGATCTGTAAAATATTTATCGATAGAATAATGTTTGAAATTTAATTATGAACTGTAATTGTGCGAAATTGCAGGAAGCGTATTTGAAATTTGAAGGAAATAAATATAGTTTTCTATATTCTATTCATTTGCTATAGCGATGAATTATTGAGGCCACGCTAAAAGCGATAACGTGTAAATAATAGATATATTAAATTAAACACGCAAACCGACATGGATCAAAATCTAAATAGATTAGTGTCTGATAGATACTTATCAAATAAATCTTACGGTATATACGATTGAAAGAATACACACCCAATGTATTAATTAATATAAACATGTATATATATATATATATATATATATATATATTATATATATATATATGAAATGATAGTTGATAATAACATTGAAATAATGAGTGTCTGCATAATTAATACTTTGTAGATAGCAGCTGTTTTCAGGTTATATAACTGTTATTGAAACACGTGTCAATAAATTCCTATTAACTGAACTGTATCCATTTAAATCCTTCTATTTTCTCCGGATTACTCTTGAAACTACAACTGGAACCGTCGAGCAAACTCTACTTGAGCTGTCCATCTACTGTGTGTAATATTCATATTACAACACTACGGACAATACTATATATTTACCTCCTGTAAAGTTGAGCAACCCACACAGGAAATGTAACCACAACAATGGAAAAGCACTACCTGGATATGTCACTCAAAAACATACCAACCCAAGGTAAGAAGGAATACTTATTGAGTATGATACAAAAAACAAATGAATTCATTCGACGTGTCAGGTGGAAAACGCTCCACTATGATAGAAGCCGTATGGACTCACCATCAGAAAGTGGTGTAAACAATAAATTTGGTTTTAGAACGTGTAAAAACCCACCCACTAACCCACTATTAGATGCATTTGAGTAGGACCTTATGGACTTAATCCTTAAAATTAAATTCAAAGGAGGTAACACCAACAACAAACTGCAGAAAGATATTAAAAAACTATTGGACGACCTTAAAAACACCAAAGGAATTGTAGTAAAAGCGGACAAAACATCTAACCTGTATACTATGGACTGCACTACATACAACAACTTCATTCGAAAAGAATTACATAAAAATATAGAAAAACGAGTGCAGTAGCCCTTAAGCACATCAATGATTAGGCATGCGAAATAGTGAAAAATCTCGGAATCGAAGATAGGACAGGACCACTCGTACCGGCGGTACCCACCTTCAATCTTAAGGACCATAAGGTAAACTTTGATAATGACCCTAAAATTAGATTAATCTGCCCCTCTAAATCAGATATAGGTAAAATAAGCAAATATATCTTAGATAGAATCATCCCCCAAATTAAGGCTAAGGTTAACATTAAACTCTGGGGAAAGACCCCAGAAGCAATAAGATGGTTTAATAGCATTAGCAATAAGAATAAATCTAAGTTTATCCAGTTTGATATCGACGAATATTACTCATCGATATCACCTGAAACTCTGAATAGAGCCATTAAGTTTGCTAAGGATAACTCTGACCTTACAAACGAAGAAATTAAGATTATATTAGAAGCTAGGAAAACTATAGTCAAATTTGAGAACAGTTATTGGGTTCGTAAAGATAGACCCTCCAACTTTGACATAACAATGGGCTCTAAGGATTCAGCGGAAATAACTGATATTGTGGGGTTATTTATCGCCTTTAGACTCCAGTAAAAATTCAATAATCTCCACGGTGGAATATACCGCGACGATGCTCTCCTCCTAGTTAAAAACCTAAATAACCAAAAACTAGAAAAACTACGCAAAGAAATAAGAAAACTACTACATGAAATAGGACTAACTATAACATATGAATAGAACCTTAAAGTAGTTAACTTCCTGGATGTCACACTCAATTTAAACTCTGGTCTGATTCAACCGTTTCATAAATTGAATGAAAATCTCAAGTACGTAAATGTTGGGTCTAACCACCCCATCTCTATAATTAAATCTATCCCTAAAAATATTTCCCTTAGAATCTCGGGTCTATCTTCTAACATACACGTATTTAAGGTACACGCTGAGTACTACGATAACGCCCTTAGTAAAGCAGGCTACCTCAACATAATAGAGTATATAGATGAAAACAATCAAAACACCCAAAATAAATCCCACATAGGTAGATATAATAACACAACACCAAACCACACTTACTACCATAGCATACACACCAGTAAAGCAACAAACAAAACTAATAGAAAGCGTTGCAAAGAGTACTTATGGTATAACCCTAAATACAATAGTTCCATTAGTACAAATTTACCAGTCCTCTTCTTTAAAATAGTTAAGAAACATTTTCCTACGTCACACAAATACCACAAAATCCTAAACCCTACCACTATAAGACTGTCATACTCTACAGCGTTAAACCTTGAACAACACATAAAAAAGATCAATACTAGAAGGTTAAACGAAAACACTGAAAACTTAAGAACAAAGAACACAAAAAAAACAGTAGACAATACACTACAGAACATAAATAAACCACACCTAAGTTCGTCGCAATACAACTCCAGAGTAAACCTAACTACAAAACCAACGTACACAATTGTAACTGCACCTATCCTGACAATTGCCCCCTCGGCAATAACTGCCTTGAAAAAATATTATTTATAAGTGTACCATTAAATCCGGAGGCAACGAATGGTATTACGTGGGATCAACGCCAACATCGTGTAAATCTCGATTATATAGGCATTCTTACTCCATAAAACACCAGAGCCAAAGAAATGTAACAACTTTAGCAGAAAAAGCTTGGACACTCAGGGATAGCGATCAAAAGTTTACCCTAAAATGGGAGAAATTAGCTAAAACCCAAATCTTTTCCAGGAGCCAACATTTCTGCAAATTCTGTAATCTTGAGATTTATTACATAATCACACACAAGAAGAAATTGCTTAATAACAGAATTGAACGAACATTATTCTGCCGTCACCGAACTAAAACCCTTTTTTCCCACTACAAGCTGAATATTACATAAACGAGGGACATCCTCCCAACTATATAAATCCTCAATCTAGTTAGAAAAATATAAAAACAATCTTTTCTCAACATATATATGTACTATTAATAACATTAAATTATCACACTAATAATGGATAAATATGGTGGTGAGAATAAGTGCGAATATGCTATAATGAATGTGTCTAAAAGCGACCATATGTATGTATATATGTGAAAATGTATATAAATAAGTAAATAAGTGGGTGAATGTATATAAATAAGTAAATAAGTGGGTGAATGTATATATATATATGTTTGATGTGTATAATTAAATGTATGTGTATTCATGTATAAGAGTGTTTATATATATATATATATATATATATATATATATATATATATATATATATATATATATATATATGTATATATATATATATACACATAGACAGGAACATGTATGTATATATGTGTGTGTCTATACGTGTGTATATAAAGATAAGTTGAGTATGAAAGTGTATATACATGAATGCGTATGTATGTAGATATATATATGTATATATATATGTATATATGTGCGGGTATATATGTATGTAAGTATGAGCATGTAAGTATGTGTATGTGAATGTATGTATTTTGTAGAGGTGTGCATATATGTTTGTATGTGAATGTGTGGGCGAACGGATACGTACACTTAAAAGAAAAATTCAAGTCTGTATGTGAATTAAGTGCAAACACAAAACCAACAATGCAAAGCTTTACTATCTCTAATCCTTCTATAGATTTAGAAAAAAATAACCAATGCCAAATAATGTATTCTATAAAAATGTCAAAACAACAGATGGGAATTTAATTACTCACTGCTACCAAAACTGTATCTCTGCTATCAAAAATGTCTATCCACACCCTTAACTATTCTTCTAACAACTTCACCCCTCCCTCTTAATATTCTCTATAAAAACCAATCAAGTTCTCAATGGCCTTATTCTGATGAAATGATAGTTGATAATAACATTGAAATATTGAGTGTCTGCATAATTAATTGTTTCTACTATTGGCACAAGGCCAGAAATTACCCAGTACATTACTGGTACTTTATTTTATCGACCCCGTAAGGATGAAAGGCAAAGTCAACATAATTAATACTCTGTAGATAGGAGCTGTTTTCAGGTTAATTAACTTATTGAAACATATGTCAATAAATTCGTTTTAACTGAACTGTATCCATTTAAATCCTTCTATATATATATATATATATATATATATATATATATATATATATAGGACGACTAGGACACCGACGGCTGAGCTCAAGCCGCATCGACGGCTAATTCTGGACTAAATCATTTAGTCCAGAATTAGCCGTCGAAACGGCTGGAGCTCAGCCGTCGGGGTCCTACTCGTTCCTATTACCCACTCTACTACCCTAAGTATTGAGTACTTTGGTGCGTTATGGTCCACCTGGTTCCTTACCACATTTCCTTCGTTATATATATATATATATATATATATATATATATATATATATATATATATATATATATATATATATATACATATATATACATATATATATAGATAGATAAATCTCCCAAAATATACAGTAGTATCCAATCCGTATGAAGAACTTAATGTAATCCAAATATCATGAAAAGAGAAGATGCATTCAAATTTTTTCGATGAAAATCACAGGAAAACAGAGTCAAGATAAATTAATAAAAACAATGAATACAAACAAAGAAGAAGTTCCTTATATTAAAAAATTCATTATTTTACGATCGTTTCTAGGATATATATATGTGTTGGTATGTATATCATATAGATCTATGTAAGAATATTACAAACTATCAGAGGAAATATACATACCTTCACATATATAATTCTTCTGAAGACAGCATATATATGTGAAGTTATGTATATTTCCTCTGATAGTTTGTAATATTTTTACATAGATCTATATGATATACATACCAACACACATATATACTCCGGGTCCCTCGCTCTACTTGATTTCAGACTGAACATCTATGATAGCGGTGAAATCCACACCGATTTCTACCGCAAAGTAACCAGCGGAGTCCCGTTTGTTCATTACAAATCTTATCTCCCCAACAGCTCTAAAAGAGAGTACACCTTCAACTAAATGGCTCGCATACGTAACCGATGGAGCGACGCTGATACTAGAGCCACCCATATTAGACGATTCCACAAGGTACTAGAGATTAAATACTACCCAGCTTCCTTCTCCATCCCACGACGAAACCCTAGACCCATAGACCTGACCAACACAGAAAACAGTTGCTTCGTCAAGATCCAACATGTCAGTGAGGAAACCACGCAAAGCCATCAGAAGAGAGGGCCCCAATATCAAAGTGGCTCACTATGCACCTTCCCTGCGAAAATTCCTCTCCACATGCCCCCCCCCTCCCTACGAGTTCAACGGATGCACCCTAGCCAACTGCCCCATCTGCAAGTTTAATTGTTGGCTATGTACCTACGTAGTATACAGGCTAGAATGTAACAAGTGCAATCTATTTTACATAGACAGCACTATTCGACTGTTACATATCCGTATTAAAGAGCATGTTAACATCAACTCCTGTTTCTTCCACAAACACATCATCAAATGTGGAAACCGGGACAACATTATCACCACAATCATAGCTACCGAACTCAGTATAGGCACGCTGACAATTAAGGAAGCCCTCTTAATCAACCAATTAAAAGTTAGGGTCAATAATGGAAAGGAAAGAGTACACTAATTTAAAAGCCTGTATTCCATCATCCCAGCAGCTAGTTTCATTCCTTCTTTCAAATTAAATTAAATCTATGTCTTCATACACACATACATATATCGCACACATATTTTTCCCGTTTTATTATATACATATTCGAATACGTCTTTCACTACATAAACTGATATTCATGCTCACACATAAACACATCCCACTAAGCACGCTTACAAACTTGCTCACACATACATATATCACATATTTCACAATACGCACCCTTGAAATTTAACGTCTTTTCATTTGATTTAACTTAAATCTGCTCTCCAAACAAGCAATTCTATCCGATCGATTGTTTAAGTCTCTCATAGATTTACTCCCTTGATAATTGGTTTTTAAACCCGAAAATATTTGGGATCATTAAATTTTCAAATGTAATGTTCTTCCTACCACATTGTTTGGGTTTTCAAAATTATATATATATTGGCAACATGACCCTCCCAAAGTATAACAATATATATGTATATATATATATATATATATATATATATATATATATATATATATATATATATATACATATATATGTATATATATATTTTGGTTTTCAAAATTATATACATATATACATCTATATATATATATATATATATATATATATATATATATATATATAACGAAGAAATTGTGGTAAGGAACCAGATAGACCATAACGCACTAAAGTAATCAATATTTTGGTAAGTAGAGTGGGTAATAGGAACAAGTATTACCCCTATGGCAGAGCTCAAGCCTTTTAGACAGCTATTTCTGGACAGAAATAGCCTTCTAACAGGTTTGAGCTCTGGCGTCGGGGTCATACTTGTTCCTATATATATATATATATATATATATATATATATATATATTAAATGTATAAATTGAGTTAGGAACTCTAAATAGTCTCTTACAACAAAATAACTCTAAGAAAGAGATATTTCTGAGCCGTATATTATAATGGAATATAAAAGAAAAGCGAACACAGATATATAGATATATGTGTTCAAATCGTAAGGGACCTGACTCGCTAAGGTGAAAAGAATACTAATTATAGACAATTGGATTAGTATTTCTATTCACAATTAACTTTGCGAAACAACAAGTTGTCCTGGTGATTGGTAGTTACCACGATTCCGGTTTTTTTTATTTTCTTAATTTTTTCTTAAACTGAGACAAGCGAACCCGATTGTCTAAAGTTAGTATTCATTTGACCTTAGCGAATCAGGTCCTTTAGAATTATATATATATATATTTTTCTTTTTTGATTTTCAAAATTATATATATATATATATACATATATATATATATGCGTATATATATATGTATATATATATATATATATATATATATATATATATATATATATATATATATATATATATATGTATATATATATATATATATATATATATATATATATATATATATATATATATATATATATATATACACATATCTCTATATACATATACATATATATATATACACACATATGTATATACATAGCCATATGTGTATACAAGTGTCCATATGAATGTGTGTATGTACGTATATATACACACATGTCTATATATATATATATATATACACACACTCATTCATATTTGACGCTTGTATACACATATACATATGCTTACATATATGCACATAAAATAGGCGGAAATATGTAAATGAATATTTGCTGACACACGGGCATGCATGTATACACACAGTCAGTTAACTTCAGATGCACACATTCTGTTCTACATTGTATACGCTACTCATATTATATGGTATTTTGTTCACTACGCTATTCAGATCGCTGCTGATATGCAATAATCCAGCACACACTGAAAATACGATTCTCACACTTCCTGGATATTTCAGACAACAACACAGATAATAATATATTTATTTCAAGGTGTGCAATATCGTGAGTTAAATTAACCTTCTAAATTATATTGAAGACAAAATCAATGTAACATGTTATTACTTAAACAAAACATAAAAAATGAAATGATGACATTTGAAACTATAACGAACGACATTATTCAGTTTGCCTAAAAATCCTTGAACACGAACCATCGTATTAATATGGATATATATAAAAGAGAATGACACTCATATTAATTAAGATATTAAGGAAGGGTATCACGATGCAAAATAGTATATCAATATTCTTACTTAAACATTTCTGCCAAATTCATGCATAGTATCAGATATCAGGTTGTTTTTTTCAAATCTGTATGGCCACAATCATTTTTCCGACACTGAAACAATTCTGCCAATCGAGCAACCTAAGTATCAATGTCTAAATGATTTTCTCTACTTCGTTTTATCGTTTGATAGTGGAAATCTGTAATAAAGTCGAGTTATAGGTTAAATGCCTAACGAATCTACTCAAACCTAACGCTGATTAATTTGGCACAGATTAAAGAAATGGATAATTATATTTATGCAAATATGAATATTTGTATTGTATAATTCGGTTTAAAATACGAAATTAATTTTATAAATATGGTTTAGTATGAGTATTTATATATATTATGTCAGATGTTAAACCTTATTCCCATGCCTCATATAATTATTATGAATGTTTTCCTTGCCTGCTAACTCACTAGTAGCATCAATCAAAAGCTATTTCTCAAATTTGATTTTGTGTGTTATAGACTGTGTTTCCTAAGTTGTCCCTGTAGATGCATGTATTACAATGTCCCGAGTACAGATTTGATTACACGGGTATCGTAGACAACATCAATTTCATCCTTGGCTCTATAAGGCGAGGAGCACTAGATGCAGACGGTGACTATTAACGTGATGAAGCGTTCATACATTGTTACTGTCATGCTGAGATATCGCACGTGGTCACAACCTTCCCTGACGTTACCTTCTTTTCGGAACAACTTATGGTTTGGCACTCTGATTTACTCACGATGTGTAACTCTGATCTCCTGTAGGATTGTGATCTTAATATTAAGAATTGTTATGTTTTGATAAAATACAGCACCTCTAAACCTGCAGATATTCTTAACTGATTGGGATCGTCTTGTAGCATGGTACAGGCAATCCAGTTCTATAGGAGATGTGAGAATATCATTAATTTGCTTCTCCTTATTGAGTGGATAAATCTGGTGGATGAACAAACATCAGGCTATCTTACATGATCTTACGAAGGTTTTTAGACACACGGATATATTTTTCCTGATTTTACTTATTTTGCATATGTTATTATATCTCTAGTGATAGAGTATTGAGTGTAATTACTGGTTTATACCAGTGTTTCTCACCGTTTCAAATTGTTCTTTAATTCTTATAGAAACACGTGTAACGTCTATAAAATATCTTACTTTATTTCATCTGCGATATCAATCCATTAGGATTTATTTCCTCTGTACATTCATATAACCCTCCACTCACTCCTTCTCTCTCTCTCTCTCTCTCACTCATATATATATATATATATATATATATATATATATATATATATATATATATATATATATATATATACGAAATCAATACTGACTAATCTTTAATAGACTGCGTTGATTTTCAAATTCCTGCGGTGTTTGGGTTTTTGCATCATTATTTTCTGGAAATAGTTGTATTAATGGTATAAATAACCATTTATATCAGATCTATTTTCAGGTTGTTATCAGGATTATTGAGAAAAAGAAATAATACAAAATGCGATACATTAGTTGTATTGAAATTTCACACTAAATATCGAATTAGACTATAAAGAATTAATTTTGGCACCAATAAGAAAATAATCAATACTATAGACTACATCTGATATTTTAAACCCGTAATCTAGGAATTATCCACCTAAGGTAAATTACCTTGCTCATTTCGAGTCTGACCATTTTAATTTAGCCACTAACATTTCTTTCCACACACACTCCAAACTCTTTTAAAACAAATTATATATAGACATAGATAAAAAAAAAACTTTAGATTCCCTGAGAAATTCTTTGTTCTATCTGATCAAACAAACAATCTTAATTAACTTGATCATGCTAACAACAATCCACTTCTGCATAAGACGATAAAGTTTATATACAAAAGAAAGTCACCCCTGTTACTTGACATATCAATGTTTAGGCAAGCATATAGCTACGATCTTCAAAGTCGATAACACCAAACTTGTTGCTTCGAGCACAAATGAGGATCTGACCGACCACTTTTTCTTTAGAGCAGTTTCCATCGAGGTATCAAATCTCCTTAATCCCCGCTCTGCTGATATTTCCCCGTAAGATCGGAAAGAGAGTAACACGTATGAGAAGAGATGGCTGAGGGATTGCTCAGACCGGGATGTAGTGACTATCCTTACCACTTGCCTTTCACTCTTTAGTCTTTATATCCATGTGTTGTACATTTCATTTATGTAACTAATAAGAAGTTTTAGAAGTCCGTGGCCTTAGAACTCTTATATAGAGTCAAGATTCTACCCGAAATCTCCCTTCACAATAAGGCAGAATCAAGTTGGTGGTATAACCCAATACAATTTAAACATCTGCATATTCTACTGATGAAATTGAATTGGAGTCTTTAAGATGTTTCAGTTACAATAATTTATAACTTTAAACAGATTTACATGTTTCCCGTTTTTCAAAAGATATGGACACATGTGTGGCTATGCCAACTTGGAATTCGCATCTACATGATGTTGGGAATTTCTTTCAGTTTTATGGTAGAAAATTGGCTGAGATTCTGATATGTTTCAAGTAATATTTGAAGGGTTGAGGAAGATCTCCTGAAGAGATACCAAATATTTTCGTAATTTGGCACAAACAATCAGGAGGGCCATGGTTCTTTCAGGTTTTTGCAGAAAGGTGATTGAAATTTAAATAATACGTTGTTTGTGTGAGAGTTATCACGTGATTAATCACCATGTTTGGTTGTAGTTTCTCGCCAGGAAAAGTGGGTGCCCTGGATTAATGATTGGGGATAGAAGCAATGTATGAATGTTGTATTCATCAGTCAGTGGCTGTTGGTGTCGTACCTGTGGTAATCCCCCCAAAGGTATATGAATTTTGTTTAAAATGTGTGTGATTGTGTGTGCGTGTAGAAACAGTGATTTATTCGGATACAGAATGTAATAAGATAACAGTAATAATGGCAAAAACAATGACAATAATTCCCTATATATATATATATATATATATATATATATATATATATATATATATATATATATATATATATATATATATATGTGTGTGTGTGTGTGTGTGTGTGTGTGTGTGTGTGTATGTAAATATAAATGAATATATATATATATAGAGAGAGTGATAGAGAGATAGAGAGATATGTTTCTTTAGACAGATACACACATGCATACACACACACACCTCACACACATATATATATATATATATATATATTATATATAAGTATGTATACGTACATAAATATATGTATACACACGTACAGTAGTATGTATATACATACATACATGCACACATATACATATATATATATATATATATATATATATACGTATGGGTTAACCGAACATTTATTATAATGTTCGGTTTTTTGTAAACAAACAGCCCGAATAAAGCCGTACAGTGTTTCGCAACCATAGTTGCTCTTTTGTTCAACTCAGACAAAGGGACGATGAACTAGTTTCTAGCTTATTAGCTGTTAATATGCACACGGAAATTATATATATTCAAACGTTCAATCATCTGACAGGATGGTATACGGTGCTGATGACAGCTAATAAGCTACAAACTAGTCCATCGTTCCTTTGTCAGTGTTGAACAAAAGGGCAACGAAGGTTGCCGAACACTGTACGGCTTAATTCGGGATGTTTGTTTACAAACAAATCGCACATTATAATAAATGTTCGGTAAACCTATACGTACATATATATATGTATATGTGTGCATGTATGTATGTACATACATTCTACTGTACGTATGTATGCATATATGCATGTACGTATACATACTTTTATTTAAGTATCAGCCGTACTAAGAGTGAGACATGAAATTTCCTTTTTTCCATTCATCGATTTCGGTACGCCCGGCTGACTAACTCACTCGGTATGCAAATTAGGCTGCTCAGCCGTTAATATGCATAAGGAAAGGATATACTTTCAAACGTTCAATCGGTTCACTGGAAGGTATACGAAGCTGATGTTAGCTAATAAGCTAGAAACTAGTTCATCGTTCCTTTGTCAGTGTTGAACAAAAGGGCAACGATGGTTGTCGAACATTGTACGGCTTAAATCGGGCTGTTTGTTTACAAACAGACCGAACATTATAATAAATATTCGGTAAACCCATACGTACACACACACACACACACATATATATATATATATATGTGTGTGTGTGCATGTATGTATGTATATACATACTACTATACGTCTGTATACATATATGTATGTACGTATACATACTTATATTTAAGTATCAGCCGTACTAAGATTGAGAAAAGAAATTCCATTTTTTCCATTTATATATATATTGTTAATTTGAAAATGCATTACATTTCGTAGATAGGAAATATAATTTAATCGATTTCTGATTTTATGTTAGAACGTTGATATGAACTGAAATAACGTAAGCATATTGAGTTAAGTCAAATACGAAAAAGCGCCTGTTTATTTACAATGTTGAGCGATAAATTACAGAGTTTCTCGAAAAGCAATAGGATAAAAGATTCATAAACGGAAGCTCTACTTATGTCCAACCACTGACGTTTAAGGACATCCTTAATAAACTGACGTATAAGGCATCGTTAATACACGGCATCGTGCCTAAATTTGGAGTAGAATGTTCCATATGTATTTCCAACTGCAGGCATATTTCACAAATCTTTACACTGATTTTCTATGAAAATATGCTGAATTTTACAAATATGTAGGGTGCTGAAATGTAACTATATTTTAGAATATCAAGAATAATCACTAGCCATATTTTAAAGACATAAATGTGATGACTTCGGTGTGCTATAATATCTGTGACTTCTTTGTGAATTAATTGGATTATGTCACGTATAACAGTATAAAAACTCCTTAAGAATATGGAGCATTATTTGGAAAATATATTTGTGTCGCAAATAAATCATAGTTTATCTAGTGCTGACATGGCTGCATTGACTCAACAATGCGAGACGAACAAAACTCATGGATGTTAATCAACCATATTCCTCGGGGTCTACCACGATATTTTCTGCGGGTTGGTTTTTGCCCATAACATCTGCCCGTGATTCTTTCCTGAGACATGTCCAAATTATTGTGGTTGTGATATTTCAATTCATCGAAGTAGCTGCTTTATCTCGAATGACTCTCTGCTTCTAAGCTACGCACTCTATCGAGTAACGTTACTCCAACGACATTTCGGAGGGACCCATTTCGGCCGCTTCATTTCCCTCATTACACAATATACAC
>OZ024742.1:81850096-81910096 GCA_964016885.1 Eledone cirrhosa
TGCTTTATTATATGCAAATTCAGCTTCTACACAAACGAATGTCTCCTTTATTTAAAAAAAAAATCTCAGAATTGTAATCTCATGAATGTATGGGTAAGAGATATTATTGCTATTTGATTGTTAATCAGAGACCAAAGCAACATATAACGCGCGTATTCTCTTATACACATATTAAGGATATCCGTTTGATACGCATTCTAATTGTAAGGTAGTGTGCGATATTAAATGATATTTGCGTTACAAGAAAAGTTTTCGAATGTCAAAGACAAAACATGCCTTTCTATTACAACTATAAATATTAAGATGAATTTCTCGTGCAATAGTAGTAGCGTTATTTATCAGTTATCCCGGATTTACTCACTGATTGTAAATGACAATGACATGTGGATATGTGCTGCTGATATGAAGCATGAAATATATACGTGAAGAGCAGAATTAATACGTATATATTGTATCAGCGAAGTCTCTTCTAACAGCTTCCTACGTAAAACTACTATCGTGAGTGAAAATATTTGTTTCGTCCGGGTAGATATGTATGTGTATGTGTATATATATATATATATATATATATATATATATATATATATATATATATATATATATATATATATATAAAGAATTAATATCTAGTAACATATATATACATACAGATGCATATTAATGCTAGCAAATATATAGGTTTTGTCTTAGTAACTTTGTCGTTCAATGCATGGGGTTGCAGAACAATAATATGAGAGACGTAAAATAAGAAAATTATAAAATTAACTTACTTACTAAAATATCACTTCCAACTAATTAGTTTCTGGAATGGAATAAATATATTTTCCGAAGAACACATTGAGAATCATTCCGTCGTCAGGGAAGACTATTCTCATCTAAGTATCCAGGCAAAGGGTGGACTCTAGAAACTTATTAAAAAATAATTCAGTGGATAGAAAATAGCAAAGCGTGGACTGAATTCCTAGCCATTGAGAAAATCCCTGCCTCTGCGTCGGTGGCAAATTCAAAAAGAATCAATCACGTGACATCGAGGTCAAACAGTGGAAAGTGGTTTGCTAATAAGACAGCGGCATGCCTGCTACCATAGCAGCAGTCATGGCCAATATTGCTCGACAAATAATTTGGAGATAATTATAAAGAATTAATATCTAGTAACATATATATACATACAGATGCGTATCAATGCTAGCAAATATATAGGTTTTGTCTTAGTAACTTTGTGGTTCAATGCATGGGGTTGCAGAACAATAATATGAGAGACGTAAAATAAGAAAATTATAAAAAATTAACTTACTTACTAAAATATCCCTTCCAACTAATTAGTTTCTGGAATGGAATAAATATATTTTCCGAAGAAAACATCGAGAATCCTTCCGTCGTCAGGGAAGACTTTTCTCATCTAAGTATCCAGGCAAAGCGTGGACTCCTGAAACTTATTAAAAAATAATTCAGTGGATAGAAAATAGCAAAGCGTGGACTGAATTCCTAGCCATTGAGAAAATCCCTGCCTCTGCGTCGGTGGCAAATTCAAAAAGAATCAATCACGTGACATCGAGGTCAAACAGTGGAAAGTGGTTTGCAAATAAGACAGCAGCCTGCCTGCTACCATAGCAGCAGTCATGGCCAATATTGCTCGACAGATAATTTGGAGATAATTATAAAGAATTAATATCTAGTAACATATATATACATACAGATGCGTATCAATGCTTGCAAATATATAGGTTTTGTCTTAGTAACTTTGTGGTTCAATGCATGGGGTTGCAGAACAATAATATGTGAGACGTAAAATAAGAAAATTATAAAAAATTAACTTACTTACTAAAATATCCCTTCCAACTAATTAGTTTCTGGAATGGAATAAATATATTTTCCGAAGAAAACATCGAGAATCCTTCCGTCGTCAGGGAAGACTTTTCTCATCTAAGTATCCAGGCAAAGCGTGGACTCCTGAAACTTATTAAAAAATAATTCAGTGGATAGAAAATAGCAAAGCGTGGACTGAATTCCTAGCCATTAGCTATTTTCTATTCACTGAATTATTTTTTAATAAGTTTCCAGATTCCACGCTTTGCCTCGATACTTAGATGAGAATAGTCTTCCCTGACGACGGAATGATTCTCCGTGTTTTCTTCAGAAAATATATTTATTCCATTCCAGAAACTAATTAGTTGGAAGTGATATTTTGGTAAGTAACATAATTTTATAATTTTCTTATTTTACGTCTCTCATATTATTGTTCTGCAACCCCATGCATTGAACCACAAAGTTACTAAGACAAAACCTATATATTTGCTAGCATTGATATACCATCTGTATGTATATATATGTTACTAGATATTAATTCTTTATAATTATCTCCAAATTATTTGTCGAGCAATATTGGCCATGACTGCTGCTATGGTAGCAGGCAGGCCGCTGTCTTATTTGCAAACCACTATCCACTGTTTGACCTCGATGTCACGTGATTGATTCTTTTTGAATTTGCCACCGACGCAGAGGCAGGGATTTTCTCAATGGCTAGGAATTCAGTCCACGCTTTGCTATTTTCTATCCACTGAATTATTTTTTAATAAGTTTCCAGAGTCCACGCTTTGCCTGGATACTTAGATGAGAATAATCTTCCCTGACGACGGAATGAATCTCAATGTTTTCTTCGGAAAATATATTTATTCCATTCCAGAAACTAATTAGTTGGAAGTGATATTTTAGTAAGTAAGTTGATTTTATAATTTTCTTATTTAACGTCTCTCATATATATATATATATATATATATATATATATATATATATATATATATATATATATATATATATATATACCAAGAGATGTCAACATGAATGGATCTGTTATTTTAATCTACAGACGTACTTTCTAATTCCATCCCGGCCGTCACTTCAACCTATCTTATTTCGCATTCTTTCTTATGATGAAGGGCTAGAGTCCGAAACGTCAAACCCTATTCCAGCTATTTCAAGCGTTAACCTAACCTGTTCCATTACACACACACACACACACACACACATATATATATATATATATATATATATATATATATATATATAAAATCAGAAGATGGTTAAAAGAGTTCCAAATATTTTATTATGCGCATTTCAAAAACAAATATCATCATGGGATGATATCTGGGTTTTCATCACATAAAATAGGGATACATGATATGAAGCTTAAAAAGCACTTGTGAATAGTGAAGTTTTAAATAAACATATGAAAAATAATTTAAGATTGATGTATGAGATTGAGAAAAAGTGAGGGGGCTTGGAAAAGGTAACGAAGAGGAGGAGATGGTCCTTGAAAGACAAAAATATTAACTATAACATCTCTTGGAGAAAAGTTTGTCCTGCCTCTGCCTACTTGAATGCCTCCCTATCCAGAACATGTAATCCTTGCCTATCTGAGAAATGTACCATTATATCTAATCTCAATTCTATAATAAATAGACGCACTGATTTATTTTCTCTCTGCTTGCATAAATTCCACAGAACATTCCATAAAGTATACAGCTAATATCTAATACCTTACTAGTTTAAAATCCCTTTTCTCAAAGGCTTATATATCTTTTAAAAATATACATATCTTTCTACCTTATTTCAATATTATTTATTATATATTATATAATACAAGTTACTCATTCTATATTATTCCTCTTTATCACTTTCCTTTCTTCCTCTTTTCTTTTTTAATTTCTAACCTCTAATCTGTACTTTTTCTTCCTAACTACTTCTCAATTCTTATTATTACTCACCACAACATTGTCCATTCTTCCATCTTTCTTCGTATCATTGGCCATAAACATTATTATTTTTTTAATACATTATAGTATTACCTTTAATAGTCCTTCTTAAACATAAACATTTCTTTTTTACGTTAGATTTTTCTTCCTTAAATTCCTTATCTCTTACTTTCATGCTCATTTGACGTTTACATATTACAATACATAAAAACAAACTTAAACCCTAACTAATTTCTTTTAATATATTATATCATTACCATTAGGAAATATTTCGTAAACATATATATTTTTTTATGTTAGATATTTTCTTCCTTAAATATTCTTTTCTTCTTTGCTTTCTGCGCTCTTTTTTAAAAAAAACTATTTACGTACATATATTACGCACACATATTACATTACATAAAAACAAACTTTAACGCTAACTAATTCCTCTAAATTCATGACTCATTCATCCTTCTACTTCTTTTCACATTATATCCTTAATAACATTAATATTTTTATTTTAATAATACATATTAATAATTTCTTTTCCTCGCACATATTATTAAACCCTTCAATATACAAAACTTAATTTAATATTATTCTTAATCGGTTTTTCTCTTAATGCATAAACCTCATTAACTTTTAATTTCAAATTCTTTTAAATTATCTATTATCTTCCAACGGCTTTTTAACTTCTCTCTGTGAGACAATATATTTTTTTCTCAGTTGTAAAGGCTATCTGTCTCTCTCTATCACCCATCTCTACTCCTCTCTCATCCTTCCTTATTATACTCCTCCCCCACCATTCTTTACTCTCATATCCTCCTCTTCCTTACCTTTTCCACCACAACCCTCACTTTTTCCCAATCTCATACATCAATCTTAAATTATTTTTCATATGTTGATTTAAAACTTCACTATTCACAAGTGTTTTTTAAGCTTCATATCATGTATCCCTATTTTATCTGATGAAAACGCATATATCATCACATGATGATATTTGTTTTTGAAATGCTTATAATAAAATACTTGGAACATTTTTAACCATCTTTTGATCTTATATTATTTATACTCCAGTCCTACAAACTGTAGAGTGCTACTTATCCGATATCTGCATTGCTTTATTGTGCTACAATAAAACTCACCTCATACATATATATATATATATATATATATATATATATATATATATATATATATATATATATATATATATATATATATATATATATATATATGTGTGTGTGTGTGTGTGTGTGTGTGTGTGTGTGTGTGTGTGTGTGTGTATATACAAGAAAATGTCGCTCTACATGGCTGAATACAATAAATGCTCGTGAACAGTGAGCTGTACTTATGAAGGGTGATACCGAGAAACATTAGTGTCTGCAGTCCTGTTCGCATGCCAACATAGGAGAAGAATGAAGTGTTCATTCTACTTACATGGCTATAAAATAGAGGCTTGTTTGCAAACGAATCGAGTTTTACTATTAATATTCTAAAAAATCAGATTACATTCATTGTATTCAGCCATGTAGAGCGACATTTTCTCTTTTATCTGAATTTGGGAAAGCCGGCCATTTATCGCTCATATACAGGAAACTGACTGGCCAGTCTGCTGATATGCACATCTGGCTGATCAGTGGATCTGCTAATATGCAGAACTGACTGATCAGCCAGTCTGCTAATATGCCAATCTTCTGATCAGTCACTGTGTATTTTTGATAATAGCATATATTTTCACTAGCTTCGACAGTTTGGCAGCTGAACAGTGAGCTGTACTGATCAAGGGTGATACCCAAAACATTAGTTTGAGCAGTTCTGTTCGCATGCCAAACATAAGAGCAAGAATGAAGTGTTCGTTCTACTGACATGGCTATAAAATTGAGGCTTGTTTGCATAATTGCAAACGAATCGAATGTTATTATTAATATTCGAAAAACTCAGATTTCATATATATATATATATATTATAAGCGTAAACATGTAAGTATGTTTTTTAAACGGTGCGCGAGTTTGAAATTAGAAATTAGAAATTATAAGCTTTCTCCGTATTTTAGACTAAATAAATTTCTAGCCTGATAGTGGGGTTTATAACCCTCGGAGAAATGGAAAAAGATGAGTGTTGCCGTACATGGGAGTCGAACCCACATCTTTGGTTATCCAGACCACTGTGCTACCATTACACCAATACACATCCCATCTCTTTCCATTCGAATTAGAAGCTATGAACTTAGCAAGTGAATGATAAACAAGCAAATTATAAGCGTAAACATGTAAGTATGTTTTTGAAACGGTGCGCGAGTTTGAAATTAGAAATTAGAAATAAGCTTTCACCGTATTTTAGAATAAAGAAATTTCTAGCCTGATAGTGGGGTTTATAACTCTCGGAGAAATGGAAAAAGATGAGTGTTGCCGTACATGGCAGTCGAACCCACATATTTGGTTATCCAGACCACTGTGCTACCATTACAGACCACTGTGCTACATGTATTTATATATGTATGTACATTTATCTTTCTATGTGCATGAGTATGATTACATATATGTGTGTGTGTGTGTTTGTGTGCGCGTGTGTTGTGCATGTATGTGTGTGTGTGGGGGGTGGGGGGTATGTGTGCGTCTGTCTATATATACGTATCAGTATGTATATATAATTGATTAACTGCAGAAATACGTATCAATATGTAAACGTATAAAGCATGAGGTGAAATGGTCAGCAAGAAATTAGGTTTAGTGCGTCTCTTTATCGCACTATATCCCTCTCTTCTTATGTTTATAAGTGTATGTATCATATACATGTGGTTATGTGTCTTTGATCACATACTATTTATCTTTGATCACATACTATTCATCTGTTTATTATAGCCTAGTTAAGGTGTGTTAAGCTGTAAAAGATAGCGAGCTGTGGTGACAGAATATAATATATTTTTTCCGTGTTCATTGTTCTAAATGGTTCTCTTTTTATAACTAACTTTCATTATCTTCAAATATCTAATCATTCTTCACATTCTTCTTAGTACTGTTTATGTTATTTTATATATTTTCCTCTACATATGTTTTCTACTTGTATTTTTATTCTTTTATTTTTCTTTGATTGTGAATTCTAATAACTTGTATGCTATATTTATTTATTTATTTGGGAACGTGTCCAGTTAATTATTTTCAAGAATTTATATATCATACGAATAAA
Source organism: Eledone cirrhosa (assembly GCA_964016885.1). Classification (NCBI taxonomy): domain Eukaryota; kingdom Metazoa; phylum Mollusca; class Cephalopoda; order Octopoda; family Eledonidae; genus Eledone; species Eledone cirrhosa. The sequence goes on from OZ024742.1 coordinate 81,857,020, forward strand.
GGTTATAGTTCATAGTTTCTGAAAAAGATTGTGAGATGGATGCAGACATTGAGCCTAATGATATGTGCTTATATATCCATTATTAGTTAGTTAATATATCGATTAATCATGATCAATCAAACTTCTGAAGCGGTCGTAAAAAAAATGAACAGTTTAAGCGCCTAACTTCGCCTTTTGTTTACATTGTTCAACACACATAAAGACACACACTGATATATATATGTATGTGTGTGTGTACGTGTGCTTGTATGTGTGTGTGAGCATGTGCATGCGTGTGTGTGTGTGTTTGTGGGGGTGGAGGAACAAACTTAAGGTGTAACGTAAATTATCGAGACGGAGCGTTGGTAGAATGTGGAGTTCATAGAAAGAGAGAAACTCTAACGCAAGAAATAGCGGTTTAAACAGCCGAATACCCCTAACATATCAATAGTTTATGATTTAGGCACGGGTACAACAATTTGTTGTGAGTGGTATCGATGGATTCCCTCGGATTACACTGCCAGATATTTTGTTTCGTGTTTAGCTTGTGTATATATGCCCCAATAGGAAGAGATAAACAAGGAGAGAGAGAGAGGGGGAGATATAGAGATGTTCCAGTATATATAATTTCATCCACACACTTGTCATATTGTAGATAAATACAAAACAAAAATTCTTGCGCGATAAGTTCTTTCACCATCGATGTTCCTCCCACTTGTATTAAATAACATCATATTAAATCGAAATAATTTGTTTAATACTGAACATTTCAAACTATATTAAGCTATTCCTCTTTTCGTGTTATGATATAATTTCATATTACAAGACAACGTTTGCATAAATTGATTTTGGTAGAGATTAATCTAATATGTAATTTAATAATTTGAATATATAATGCACGAATGCATTATTTGGACTAGGGGAAATTTCTATTTTGGAAATAGTCTTACATAATCGTATTTTAGATATATAACTCATTAACCATCACTAATATTTCATCTGTTTTCTTTTATTTATCATTAGAGGTTTAAAGTAGCAATGACAAGTAATTATTTTCACTATAAAAAAACATTTCAATTTCCAGATAAATTTTGCATAAATCCTCTAAATTTGACGTAAAAAAAAATTACTTATTCTACATCATATATTATTCTCATGTATACCAACATTTTATTTCATAATTACTGAATAAACTGAATGCAAAACAAAATGAAATGACATATAATGGTTTTTGTGTTGCAGATTTTAACCTCAGATAACCCTAGAGAATATGCTAGTGCATACGTGAGGAATGATGGAATTATTTCATTATTTTGGCTATATTTACATGTCGATATGAGGCCGATTCTCCTGCAGCTAGGTGGTATGGTCCTGAATACGAACAACTACTCTCGTAGTGGTTCTCTATCACTGGAAGCCATATTGCCTACGAGGTTGTGAAGCAATTTTCTGAAGAAGATATTTCTATTGGGAAACTAAAATGAAATCAAAGAGGTACGTTGGCATCTTATAGGTAAGCACGGCAAGGGAGGCACTTCAAATGTCAAATAATAATGCGTAAGATTTATATATAACTAAAGCAGTGGTTCTTAACCTTTTTACTTGTTCGCACCCCATTCAATTCACCAGCCAGTTCTCGCACCCCCTTCCAGAATTGATGAAAAGCAATATTGATATCATAACCATAATGTGTAAGTAACAAAACAATCATGTATTTAATTCTTTATTTACAATACTGACAACAAAATAATGCATTGCAGGATTACAAAAATCAAGATTACATTCATACTAGTAAAAAAACGAAATAACATTGTGCTTGTACTATGCATGGTGTGCTGTGAATTATTGTGGCTGAGCTCCAAATTCAGTGACTTTGTTGCTGTTGCTTTCCATTTATGATGGCATCAAATCTTGGTGTATTGGTGCTGAGTGCCACTCGCATGTCGTGTTGAGGATCCAGCCGATTTCGGCTCTTGGTTTTGATGTGAAGCAGACAGAAAAATCCAGTCTCGCAGAGGTAAGTAGTCGCGAAAGGCGTGAGCACAGTGAGAGCCTTCTTTGCCAGTGCAGGATACGTTTCCAACTGAGAAGCCCAGAAGTGCTCCAAGTGACCATCGGTAAACTCCATTTGCATTCCACGATTGTTTCTGAGTTCGATGAGATCTTCCTTGATGTTGCTATCATCATCAACATCTTCCATATTATGCTTAAAAGGGTGCCGGATCCAGTCGTCACAGGGTTTTAGCTCTCCACACGAGAAGTAGTCATCAAATGAGGTGCACAGTATCTGCAGATGTTCAATAATTTTTGAAACAAAATCTTGATGTAGGCAAGCATCCTCTGTTACTGTTTCTTCAAGGGAAGGAAAATTTGCCAAGTTCCCTTTCTTTAAACGCCTAATCCACAAAACAATTTTGTCTTTGAATGTAGCCAACTTCTCACTTGCAATCAAAATGTTCATCCCCTTCCTTGTAGTGAGCGATTGAGCTCATTGAGTGCTGTGAACACATCAGCCAAATAGGCAAGCATTTGAATAAATTCAGGATCATCAAAATATCCAGCCAGTTCTTGTACCAGTCCGTGGAGAAACTGCTGAATTTCTTCTCGCAATTCAAACATACGAGATAGCACACGCCCACGTGACAGCCACCTCACTTCGGTATGGTACAACAGCACAGTGTGTTCCTGACCCACTTCCTCACAAAATAACTGAAACTGTCGATGATTCAGAGCACGACCACGAATCATATTCACGATCTTCACACAAATCTCCAAAGTCTTTTTCAGGTATGGGGGCAATGTTTTTGCTGCAAGAGCCTGCCGATGAAGAAAGCAGTGGGTAATCTTCAGTTCAGGAATTTCTTTTCTCATCAATGCAGCAAACCCTGAACGATTGCCTAGCATGGCTGGTGCACCATCAGTACATATGGAACCAATCTTGTCAAGATGAAGTTGGTATCTTGTGAAGAATTCTTTTATCATACTGAACACATCTATGGCTTTAGATGTTGTGTTCAGTGAGTTACAGAAAAGAAAACTTTCTTCCACTTTATTGTTCTTCACGTACCGGACTAATACCAATAGCCGACAACAATTTGACACATCTGTTGACTCATCCACTTGTAGGCTAATCTTTACTGGACTGGCCTTGATGTCTGCAATAACTTGCTCCAGGATATCATCACTCATGTTGATGATTCGGTTACGGATCACATCATTTGATAAAGACACTTGTTGCAGTTTCCTCGCAGCTTCCTGACCGAGAACAGTCTTTGCCATTTCAAGGGTACACGGCTTGATCAATTCCTCGGGAATCGTATGGGGCTTCTTTGACTTAGCAACCAGGTATGCAACGTGATAAGAAGCATGTAATAAAGGTTTCGCTGTTGGTATAAATCCGTGTGTCAGCAAAGTGCCGGCACGATCAAACCTAGCTCTTTTGACTCGTAATGTTGCAAGATCATTCTCTGCATCCTTGCCACCATGTCTGTTCTTAAAATGTTCGTCAAGCTTTGATGGCTTCAAATTTGCGTTGGAGAACATGGTGCTGCATAGGATACACTGTGGACGTTGTGTACCATCCTTCTCATCAGTAACACACGTGAAGCCATACTGAACATAGTCATCATTCCACCTTCGTTTTTTGGACATACTGATGATAAACCTGGAAAACAATAATTTTTATGAGCAAAAGTGAAGTTACAATAAAAGCATAGTGTGCATGTCTGTGATACATGTCTATACCAGAGGCGCACATCCGGGAGGCGAGGGGGCGAGATCATTTCAGGTGTGGCGAAAATGACCTTCGCCCCCAATAATTTTCAATGAAATGGACTCTCTGGCCATGTTTATGACAAATTTAATGAAAAAAATGCAAAATAATTTTATAAATTATCCCTAATGCCAATTAGCACAATGACTTCTTGATTTCCAGAATTTTTCACTTTTTTCGGTTACCCGACCATTATTCTCGAAAAATTGTAAATTTACCCCAGGGTATCCTCGCACCCCCTAGGAAGCATTCTCGCACCCCTAGGGGGTGCGAGTACCCCTGGTTAAGAACCACTGAACTAAAGGGTAACCAATAATTTTCTGAATAACCTTTGATGTTGAACAACGATACCGAGCCACTCATGTCATATATGAATTACAGCTTTTTTGTCAGCACACAATGATATAGGAATCTGTGCATTGTTTCAAATTGAAGACAACATAATTCTTACAATAGTTGGCTATATGTTTGAACAAGAGAGGATCTACAGAGAAACTCCTAAACCTGGGTACAGAACACATCGTCCTTGTTAGAGAATACTGACAAAGTCCCACAAGATCTGAACAAAGAAGCTGATGATTCATGCTTTCACGATAGAGGACGAAACAACTGGGTTACATATATATATATAATACTATAATGAAATGACAGGAGGCTGGATTTGCGTAAATCCTTGAAAGGTTTATTATACTATGATCATTTCAATGACCGGGTTCCGTATGAATCCGTTGATATCATCAGGTATTCAAAATATAATACGTGAATGTAATAGATAAAATCCATGGGGCTGAAAATGGCGGACCCGAAGGCGACCGCTATCCAGCACCTTCTACCTTAGCCGGTCACCTTCGAGTGACGTGGCTAATACCTACAATGTGCTACTACCGGTCAGATAAAGGAAAACAGAAAGGGATGGGAACATAAGTTAGCGTTAATCTCATGCCACAAGACAAAAGAAAGAAAGAAAGGAAGAAGAGAGAAGAAGGGGGAAGGAAGAAGAAGAGAAGCCAGGGTTGATGTCAGCTATAAGAAGAAAGACAGAAAGAAAGAGGAAGAAAGGTCGGTATTACAGTCAGGCCAGGATTGTCGCGAAGAATTTTTTTTATTCTACGGGACCCGTATCTAAACAACTACTACCGGTCAGATATAGGCAAACAAAAAGCGGAAGGAAGATAAGTCTGCGGGAGGAAGACAGAAAGAAGGTAGAAGAGAAGGAAGAAAAGGAAGAAGTAGAAAAGTCAGGGTTGATGGCTACAAGAAGGAAGATAGAAAGAAAGAGGAAGAAGGGTCAATATTAATGTCAGACTACAGTCAGGCCAGGAGTGGCGCGAGAAAATGTTCACAGGGACCCGTATCTTAGCAGAGGTAAATATAGTGAGGGTCAATGTGTTATAATGTGTGAGTAGAAGATTGGAACGTTACGTTTTTGTTTAGACTTATAGGAAGAAGTTAAAAATTAATAATCAATATTCAATATCAAAGGAATTAGAAAATTCAAAGTCAAACATTTCTCCATCTTACTCCAACACCACTCTTGTTGGTTTATTTACATATTTATATTTATATATTTATATATTTATATATTTATATATTTATACATTTATACCTTTGCTTTCCACGTATTCCACTTCTATGTATCCATGTATTTCTACTCCTCCTATTGGGACTTTTGCTCACGTGTACCCATTAGCACAGGACACTAGAATGTCGCACCCTGAGAACAAAAATAAATATTACCCGACTATATCCCTTACTCTACATCCCACTAGGATGAATTATAGATCTACATATTACAATTAACGTTTCTTCATAAAAGACTCTCCTTAATTAAACCCCGCAACCCAAAACCTTAAAAAAGTTTTTTTTAAATGTTTAATTTTCAATTTTCTGTTTGTTCAATTCTCAATCTTCTTACTCTTTAATTTTATAATGTTATTCTGAATTCTTTCAACTTCGTCCTATAAATTTAAACAATATTTTAAAGTTCCAACTTTCTGTCGGACTGTCGGGTGGGTTTCACTGGCGGCGCGACCGGCCCCCTGGCGCATGGGCCTACCTTGAGTGCTTGGAAAAATAAATTTCCCCTTCTTTCGGTAAATGAAACTACTCGGAGTGACTTAATTCGCCCGGGCGCCCGGCGCGTGGCCCATTTTTTAACCGCCACATAGTACCTTTAAATTACAGATCAAATCAGAACTATTAGATATATCAACCTTAAAATGTTAGACGGTTTAACTTTAACTTTTCTAATTTCTTTAATATTAAATATTAATTATTTTTAACTTCATCCTATAAGTCTAAACAAAAACCTAACGTTCCAATATTCTGCTCACACATTATAACACACTGACCCCACTATATTTACCTCTGCTAAGATACGAGTCCCTGTGAACATTTTTAGCGCCACTCCTGGACTGACTGTAGTCTGACATTAATATCGACCTTTCTTCCTCTTTCTTTCTATCTTTCTTCTTGTAGCCATCAACCCTGACTTTTCTACCTCTTCCTTTTAATTAATGTTTCTTCACAAAATACTCTCTTTAACTAAACCACGCAACCCCAAACCTTAAAAAATTCTTTTTTAAATGTTTTTTTTTTAATGTTTAATTTTCAATGTTCTGTTTGTTCAATTCTCAAACTTCTTACTCTTTAATTTTATAATGTTATTCTGAATTCTTTCAACTTCATCCTATAAATTTAGACAGTATTTTAACGTTCCAACTTTCTGTCGGACTGCTGGGTGGGTTGTCCCGGCGGCGGGACCGACTCCCTGGCGCATGGGCCTGCCTTGAGTGCTTGGAAAAATAAATTTCCACTTCTTTCGGTAAATGAAACTACTCGGAGTGGCCTGATTCGCCCCAGGGGCCCTGAGCGCGGCTGGTTTTTAACCGCCACATAGTACCTTTAAATTACGAATCAAATCAGAACTGTTAGCTATATCAACCTTAAAATGTTATCTGTTTGACTTTGAATTTTCTAATTCCATTGATATTGAATATTGATTATTCATTTTTAACTTCATCCTATAAGTCTAAACAAAAACGTAACGTTCCAATCTTCTGCTCACACATTATAACAAACTGACCCCACTATATTTACCTCTGCTAAGATACGGGTCCCTGTGAACATTTTCTCGCGCCACTCCTGGCCTGACTGTAGTCTGACATTAATATCGACCTTTCTTCCTTTCTTTCTATCTTCCTTCTTGTAGCCTTCAACCCTGACTTTTCTGCTTCTTCCTTTTCTTCCTTCTCTTCTCCCTTCTTTCCGTCTTCCTCCCGCAGACTTATCTTCCTTCCCCTTTTTGTTTGCCTATATCTGACCGGTAGTAGTTGTTTAGATACGGGTCCCGTAGAATAAAACAATCTCTTCGCGACAATCCTGGCCTGACTGTAATACCGACCTCTCCTCCTCTTTCTTTCTGTCTTTCTTCTTATAGCTGACATCAACCCTGGCTTCTCGTCTTCTTCCTTCCCCCTTCTTCTCTCTTCTTCCTTTCTTTCTTTCTTTTGTCTTGTGGCATGAGATTAACACTAACTTATGTTCCCATCCCTTTCTGTTTTCCTTTATCTGACCGGTAGTAAAACATTGTAGGCTTTAGCCACGTCACTCGAAGGCGACCGGCTAAGGTAGAAGGTGCTGGATAGCGGTCGCCCTCGGGTCCGCCATTTTCAGCCCCATGGATTTCATCTATTACATTCACGTATTATATTTCGAATACCTGATGATATCACCGGATTCATACGGAACCCGGTCATTGAAATGATCATAGTATAATAAATATTTCAAGGATTTAAACAAATCCAGCCTCCTGTTATTTCATTATAATATTTAACTCCGTAATAGCACCACCAACTACAATAACAAAGACGGTTGAACTGCTTTACGTTGAGTACTCTCTATATTATTACATTGCGATTGACTATACGGAATAGACCAGCTCTATCCAGTGGTGAACCTCAAACCTGAATATATATATATTAGAATTGGTGCTCTCAAATAGCGATGTATACCTGAATGTATATATAGTATATTTGGCATATATACTGTATGCTTAATTAAATTCATTTTGAAGACCTTGCGCTATTTTTTTAATGTAGTGAATCTGTCACTTACTTCTTTTTTCAAAAAAACAAAGTGAGTAAGTGATATGGTCAATACATTAAAATAATAGCGCAAGGTCTTCAAAATACTTTTAATTAAGCAGACGGTATATTGCCAAATATACTATATATACATTCATGTATACATCGCTATTTCAGAGCATCAATTCTAATTTTAAATCTTTGCTCTCCGGCAATCGCTTTGTATAATCGGTTCCTGATTATTACTGGAATTCTATAAGAATTCAACATTTATAATTTTCAAGAGACAGAGCCAGTACTAAGCTCTGATGATTACCAACAGTATGAAACAGATCTGTCAGCTTATCTCCCTTTCTTTGTTGAAAAAAGAAGTGAGTGACATAGTCACTACTTTAAAATAATAGCGCATGGTCTTCAAAATGCTTTTAATTAAGCATACAATATGTTGCCAAACATACTATATATTCATTCCTATATATATATATATATATATATATATATATATATATATATATATATATATATATATATATTTATATAATTATATATATATATATATGTTTATATATATATATATATATATATATATATATATATATATATATATATATATATATATGATTATATATATATATATATATACCAATGATGGTTGGCAAATCACTGACGAAGGACTATTTTATCATATGTAATCCATGTGCAAACAACGCAGTATTCTTCTTTCTTCTCATGTTTTTTTATATATATTTACCTCGGCTGCGTTTGTCTGCTTCTCTCTAACTGCTTCCCCGCTCTCTCTGTTTCTCTCACCTTCTTTCGCCTCCTCGGTCAATTACACTTTCTCTCGACTGACCGCTTCCTCGCACATCCACTCCTCACTCTCTGTTTCTCCCCTTCTCACTTCCTCCCGTTTGGCTAACTGTGGGTCTTTTCTTGCTTCCATCTCACTCACGTCGGACGTCTGTACTAATCGCTTATGAAATCCACCCAGGTTATGCTGACTAGGACTACCATGTTGCTTGTTTATTTCCTTTCTTTGGTTTGTTTTTACCCTTATATGTTGTTCACTTGTCCCTCTCTCGCTTTTCGCGAATATTGGTCCCAATAACTTGTTTTAGCTTATTGCTCGAACCAACCTGAGGCATCTGATTTTTAATGCGATGAAATACCAATGATGGTTGGCAAATCACTGACGAAGGACTATTTTTATCATATGTAACCCATGTGCAAACCACGCAGTATTCTTCTTTCTTCTCATGTTTTTTATATATATTTACCTCGGCTGCGTTTGTCTGTTTCTCTCTTACTGCTTCCCCACTCTCTCTGTTTCCCTCACCTTCTTTCGCCCCCTCTGTCAGTTACACTTTCTCTCGACTGACCAATTCCTCGCACTTCCACTCACCCACTCTCTGTTTCTCCCCTTCTCACTTCCTCCCGTTTGGCTAACAGTGGGTCTTTTCTTGCTTCCATCTCACTCACGTCGGACGTCTGTACTAATCGCTCATGAAATCCACCCAGCTTATGCTGACCAGTACTACCATGTTGCTTGTTTATTTCCTTTCTTTGGTTTGTTTTTATCCTTTTATGCTGTTCACTGGTCCCAATAACTTTTTCAGCTTATTGCTCGCACCAACCTGAGGTATCTGATTTTTAATGCGATGAAATTCCAATGATGGTTGGCAAATAACTGACGAAGGACTATTTTTATCATATGTAACCCATGTACAAACCACGCAGTATTCTTCTTTCTTCTCATGTTTTATATATATATATATATATATATATATATATATATATATATATATATATATATATATATATATATATATATATATGTGTGTGTGTGTGTGTGTGTGTGTGTGTGTGTGTGTGTGTGTGTAGATGTATAGTATATATATTTAGGAATGTAACGTCAGTTACTGTAGGTTCACCAGTGGGAACTATCGATGCGTAGCTTCCAGTAAGTATTGAGGTATACTAAGCAGAGTGTAATAATAATACTAAAAAGGATGATTTATTATGTCTTCTTTACATTTATTGAGTAGTGAAGATCGGTTAACAATCGATCACCTCAAGGGTCGATCTTAATTGATCTAGCCCAACTCTGGAATCCAAAGATCATCAGCCGTCTGTTATGGGAATGAGAACAGAGGTCCGACGAGCTTTGGATTCTTGATTTGGGCTGGATCGATGGAGATCTAACTTTGACCTGATCGATAGCGAAACGCATGTCACTACTGATTAAACGTTATGAAGACATAACAATCCATCCTATTTATCTATTATTAAATCGACTTCCCCTTCCCCCAAATTACTGGCCTTGTGCCTATATAAGAAACCATTATTATTATTATTATTATTAACATTTGTCTAATCGGACGTATTTTCCCGCTCCCAGTAAGTCGCTTTATTTGCCTGTTAATATTATTTGTTGTTAAATATTTATTTTTGTGTAAGGGATATAAGCCCTTGGAGTTTGCCCTGTGAAGGGGAAAGTATAATATTTGGGCCTTTTGGCCCAACTATTTGAACTTTTTTTACATTTAAAAAATTTACGGAGAAAAAAAAAAACATGGCTGAGCCACGCCCCCCAGCGATATGTCTGCTGTTGTGCCACAACGACGTAGAAGGTCAGAGGAGCGCTACAGCGAAATTAACACAAATTGATAACACAAACAACACCACAAACAATGTAAACAAAGACACCAATGATACCAATGAGGACTCTAATTTTGAAAAAATTGACAGTAACAGCGGCACCGAAAATACAGATAACAAAAAAACAAATGACAAATGCAACAACAATATCAACACCACTAACATGAAAACAAATAGCGACAACACCACAGCAACAATACCAACTGCACCGAGAACAACGGTGGCAACAAAGACAACAATGATAACAGCGACAGTGATAACAACAACACCAACAAGAACAACGAAAACGACAACAACAACCCCAACGAAAACAAGAAGAGCACTTTCGCTGCGGCAGCAGCAAAAAAGAGGCGATGCTTCAACATGGACCTCTCAAACAAAGGAGAAAAGTTGGCCCTGGCATGGAAGCTCTTCAAGCAAGAACAAACCTGGGCCAACTTAACTGTCCCGGTAGAAGCTATTGAGGCAGTGGAACGCAGAACGGTGCATTATAGATGCATATCAGCACAAACCAAAAGGGCAGCTTTAATCACACAAGAAGATGTCGAAGTCGCGCTGAGATGCATCAGAGAAGACACCGAATACATAGAGAAGGGCAGACAGTACGGCACCTTTCGGTGTTGTTCAAGTCAGAATCCCTCGCTATAAAACACGCTATTACTCCTTGCAAAACCAGCAAGGTCATACTGTACCCCTCCCACATGGGGAAAAAGAACGGCCCGTCTCCGCATTCCCAGAATCCCTGGGATGTGTGATTGTGGAGGGGACGGATACCGTCCCTATAGAAGTGACCAGAACGGCCAGAGAGGACTGGTCCGGGGTTGACCTGAAGATCCTTCTCCAGATCTGGCCAGGGAATGTGAAGCCAATCCCGGACCACATCCGCCTTCAGAATGGGACGATCATTCACATTATGACCGAAGGCAAAAAGCCGCAGTGTTTTCTTTGTGTGGAAAAAACCCATTTGCGAGCCTTCTGCCCTCAACTGCTAAAAGAGGCAAGGGGTCGACAGGCTCCAGTGCTGCCGACGCCGGAGCGAGGACCACAACCAACACCAGCACCGGCAAAACCACCAACAACAACACCAATAAAAAGACCACCAACATTGACCACCCAGGGGGGAAACGAGGAAAGATGTCAAATTCCCCCTCCCCCCCAAATACACACACCAATAAAACCATAAACATACATACAGACACACTTACAGATACACTTACAGATACATACCCCTCAACTACCAGTAGTGAAGATGAAGGAAAACCAAAATCCCCCAAAATACAAAAAAAGGAAACATAAAAAGAAAAAAAAAACTCAACAAAGCACAAAGTCACCCACAATGAAAAGCGCAGACACCACCCACGCAAACATCTCTCCAATAACAGCAACTACAGCACCACCATCACCATCACCAGACTCCCCCAAACGCAAACAACCTAAACAAACGCAAGAACAAATATACACACAAACATCTGAAACCACAGACACCGCATTCACAACAAACACAGTCAAAACCGAAACAACACCACCAAAACAATCACCACCACAACCACGCAAACAAATGAAATCACACTAACAAAACATACAAAACGTTGTGCTCGTCAGGAGGACCAACAAGGAACTGATGGCCCTCGTAGCACGAAGTGAAAATATACAAAAAGAGGGGGAAATGTTTAAATCGAGCATATTTCGCGTGTCGGAAGATTTGGTTCTCGTGCGAATGTCGATCGATTAATACAAAGACATACAAGACAGCTTTCCTCGGGACGTGGGAACCCCGAACGTAAAACCCACTTCAAGACTTTTAATGGGGCTCCCAAAAGAAACCCCACAAATTATGGATGTCGAACAAGCGCCCGGAAGGTAAGTAAACCTTTCCTCTCTCGCTTTTTAACCTGCCAACATGGCCGTATTAAGAGTAGGATGTTTAAATGTTCGAGGCCTGGGATCGTCCTGGAAACAGGGTCACCTGCTCAATGACCTCAGGTCACTAGAAATGGATGTAATTGCCGCACTAGCTTCAATTTTCGACGACTATCAGATCTTTGCATCTGTTAGCCAGCCGGGAATGGAAGGCGGGGTGGCAGTGCTGTTTAGGAAATGCTTGGATCACGAGGTAAGATCAATCTTCCGGGACACGGATGGGAGGTTTGTGGTCCTGGACGTGAACAATAACGAAGATAGTGCCTTTAGACTGGTGGCCGTCTAGGCTCCTACTGTGGCAGGACGGCAGGACTTCTTTAGACACCTGGAAGCCTTTCTGGGTACGTCTCGCCCTTTAGTGTTAGAGGGGGACTGGAACGGCATCTTAGACGCACGCTAGGACTGTGTGGGAGTATCCGAGAGGAGCGGGGGGTGCAACGGCTTCAAGAACCTGATCAGCCAGTTCCAACTGTCTGACAGGTACTGACTAGATTTCCCTAATGCGCCAGTGTGGATCTGGGCTAACCGCATAGGGTCATCTAGATCGTATATAGACAGGATATTCATTAGGAAAATAGACAGAAATAGTGTAATCTGTCCACGTTTTGAAACGGTCACCTATTCAGATCACAAGTGTGTGATCTGTATGGTCGACCTAGATAAGACGCGTAGGTTAGGACCTGGTTACTGGAAGCTATACATGTCATTTCCGGCACGTAAGGCTTACAGGGACCAGGTCAGCAATTTAGTGAAGAAAAAGTTGACAGGGGGAGTCGTCAACAATAGATGGTGGGGGGCTCTCAAAAGAGAGATTAGAGTAATGTCGATAGAGTTTAGCAAAGAACTAGCGTTAGAAAAAAATAGAAAGGAGGGGGAGTTGGTAGATAAGTTAGACGAGGCTCTTGGTAGTGGCATTGCAACTGACGTGCTAAGCGGCGAGAATGGTATTAGACCATTTCTTCAATGCGAAACACGAACGTTGCATTCAGCGCTAAGGCGCGTGCTCTGAGATACGAGGGAACCATAGCTGTTCGATGGGCCCGCGTGGCAGAGGCGCAGCGTGGTAATAAAACCACGATTCGGTCTTTCAGGGACCGAGACGGACACGAGCTGAGCGATTCCAAGCAGACGTGCGAGGCATTTCGCCAACATTTAGCTCGGTTGTTCGGGGGAAGTGGCGAGTCAGGGATGCTGGTGGACTTCAGTCCCTACATCGATGGCTTGCCGCAACTCTCGACGGCTGACGCTGGGCGCTGCGAAAGGCCAATTACTTCAGCCGAGATTCAGAATGCCCTTGTCGGCTGCATGAGGTGCGTGTCACCCGGTTTGGATGGTCTTCTCTACGAGCTTTTCGTAAATATGCCAGACTTGTTCTCCAACCTCCTCGAAGCCCTCTACTGCAACTGGCAGCAAAACGGGAGTATCCCAGATCTGTGAGCCGAGGGGTAGTGTCGCTGATAAGGAAAGACGAGAACAAAAGGGACAGATTAGACAATTTCAGGCCCATTACTCTGCTCAACACAGAGTTTATGATTTGGGCCAGGATGTTAGTGAAGAGGTTGGCGCTTGTCGTCGGGGTTTCGGTTGGGGAGGCGCAAACTTTTGCAATCCCCACCAGGTCCATAAACGACAACCTCCACCTAATGTGATACATCATAGAGAGGGTTGGGTGTAAACCTGGCTTCGGTGGGGCTCTGATCAATTTAGATCAATCGAAAGCATTCGATGGGGTCGAGTATCGGTACCCGGAGGCTGTTCTCAAGGCGGCTGGCTTCGGCCCCATCTTCAGAAGCTGGATCGCATCAATGCACAGCGGCACCTGCTTGATGGTTAAAATTAATGGCCACCTCTCGGAACCGTTTCAGGTCTCCCGATCGGTCCGCCAAGGATGTCCTCTCTACTCCCTTATGTATGTATCGAGCCTTTACTGCGGAAGCTGAAGCTGTTGCAGGGCATCCCGCTCGAACCGGGACGCGGAAAAGCTGTGTCGGCTTATACGGACGACATCACCGTGATGGTGTCGCACACCTCAGAAATCGAGGTGGTTGGTAACTTATTGGAGGTATATGAAAGGTTGACGGGAGCAAAACTTAACCCGGAAAAGTCGGTGGGCTTGCAACTCGGCACCTGGAGAGGAAAGGCCATGGCGTCCAACAGCGTCGTTAGGCGCTGTTACGGACGGACCGGTAAAGTTGCTCGGGGTTTGGTTCGGGCCAGACCTCCAGGTGGATAAGAATTGGGACGAGGTGACGGGCAGGGTAGACAGTCTCACCCAGAAATGGGCTGGGATGAAGCTATCACTGAAAAGTCGGGCAGAGGTGGCGAACGCATGCATCGCGTCCGTCATCTACTAACATCTGACGGTCGTCCTTTGTCCCTGTTCGCGCCTCGCCATCTTGGAGCGCCTCCTCTTTAAATTCTTGTGGAGGGGTCAGGTTTCGCTGGTGAGGCGGTCCCTCTACTGCCTGCACCCTCTACGTGGAGGGCTAGGCATGCCGTGGCTAATGATGCGCAGGCACACCCTGAGGCTGCGCCATCTCCAGATATTCTCCCTAAACGTTGAACAGGTGTGGTCGCCGTTTGTTAGACCTTCCTTTCCGCAGCTCGTTTCTTTGACTGAGCTGCAGTCCTGGGGCAAGAAGAGACCGAGACTGGGTGACTGGCATCTGAAATGTTGCCAGGCACTCACTGCTCTCTACCAGGCGGGCAATGCGGTCAGTGGAACCTCCACTCTCGAGTTCTATAGATGATTAGTGGTTGGATGTGCGACGACGCACTCGGAGAGGCTCTGGGATTCAACGATGTCAGACTGACCAGTCTGTACTGGAGGACTTTCTAGCAGGGGACGATGGATAATTTCCAAAAATCCCTCGCTTGGCAGTGCTACCGGGGGCACAGCCGGTTCGAGATAAACTCTAGAGGCACGGAAGAGCTGTCAACGGACCTGCCCTAGATGCACGCAGAGCGACGAAAGCGTTCTGCACTTTTCTCTTAGGCCAATCCCTCATCAACTTTTTCAATTTTCACTTGGAAAGGAAGGTGAGGGTGGAGAGAGAATGGCCCATGTGAGTGGACCTACTCTGGTCATGCAGCTGTAGGTAGGTAAATTTGAGGAGGAGAGGGGGTGCCCTGCCAGGGTGCTCTCGAAGCGTCTGGTCGTTCAGGATTGGTGGGGTACCTGAACGAACCCTGGGTGGTCATTACCCCTATTGGGGAATTTTTTCTTGTAATTTTATTGTTACTTTGTTATTGTTATTCATATTGTTTACTCAATTTTTCTGTAAACCCCACTGTCCCAGTCTTTTGTATTGTCCCCTATATGTCGGCCCTTGAGGCCAATAAATGAAATCATTATTATTATTATTATTGTTGTTCATTGAGTATCAGTCATTGATGTTATTTAACTGGAAAGTTTGTTGAAATGAATATCAAGCCACTACCTGCAGCCTCAGATATTTAGGACGTATCGGAGGGCTCTTTCTGTTCCTAGCAAGCATGCCTTTTGAAGCGTTCCAAAGCAGAGCTGGACTAATCTTCTTTAACCATCCTTGGAAACTCTTTCAGATAGTACCTAGTGACGATCGGCACGACCTTGATTTCATGGCAGTTCCAAATCCTTTTTAACTCCCACTTTAAATCCTTGTATCGGTTAATTTTCTCCCTCTCCTTTTCTTGCACTCTCGTTTCAAATGGGCAGGCTACATCTACAATCAGGTACGATTGTTTTTCCTTGTCCAAAACCACCAGCTCAGGCCTATTTCGTTCTAATTTCTTGTCTGTCCGTCTGTATCCTAAAATCCCATAGTACCTTCACCTGATCGTTTTCTATCACCGACTCCGGCTTATGCTGATACCACTTTTCAGAATGTGGTAAATTGTGTACTTTGCATAGATGTCAGTGGATCACCCTGCCTATCACATCATGTATCCAGCCTTTATAGTGAGTCTGGGCTAGGTGTTTACACTCGAATACAATGTGAGCCTCATTCTCCTCTTTCTCTCTCCATAGATCCTACACAGTGAGCTAGCCTCGTCATTGTCAATATGCTGTTTCACCCACTTCGTTCTTAGGGCTTGCGCTTGCGCAGCCATATGGATTCCTTCCGTAGCTATTTTAAGGTCACCTCTTTTTAACCTGTTCCATATATGTGGGTCTCTAAATTCCGTTTTCTTAAATAATGTGCTATGAAGGGATTTTTCATGAAGGTTGCTCTTCCTCATTGTTGTTATTTGCACCTTGGAGATCCCCTGGTATATTTTATTTTCCTTCAGAACAATTTTGAACATTAGGTCCCTACTGTCAGTCACATATTAGTGCAGGTTTTCTTCTCCATCTGAACACAGTCCTCTATGCTGAAAAGACCTCTTCCACCTTCAGATCTCTTTAAGTAGACTCTATCGATACCACTCCTCTTGTGGAACATGTTGTAGATAGTCAATAGGTTCCTAGTTTTCCTGTCCATTTCTTTTTGTTCAGCAACATTCCATTTCATAATTCCCGCACTGTACCTAATAATAGACACAGCTCGGGAATTTACTGCAATTATGATATTCCTACTATTTAGATGTGATTTTAATACGCTCCTTCCTCTCCGAATGTACTCAGATCTTATTAATTCCTTCATCTTTTTGTTCTTGATGTCATCTGCCTCCAGAACACCTAACTATTTGTATCCTTCTTCAGTGTCAATTTCCGTTGCTTCTGCTCAATTTACCCCTTTTCATCACTAGGACTCCACACTTATTAACACAAAATTGCATACATATATCATTGCTGAAAATACGGACAGTGTCAACAAGTACATCCAACTCCTTCTCACTCTTCCCAAAGAGTTTAAGATCGTCCATGAAGAGGAGGTGGTTGCTGCTAAGCTTCCCCTCCCCAACTTGTATCCTGCTCTCACTTTTCGCAATATAACGGAGAGGGGTTCGGGGCAAGGACAAACAGCAGAGGGGACAAACTATCTCCCTAGAAGATACCTCTCTTGATCTTCACGCCTTGCAAGGATTCTCCACCTGATGTTTAATCTGTTTCTCAGGACTTACTACTTTTGCATCCTTTCTGTTCGTCCGGTAACAAGTTGTTTATGTGGAGGTGATGGTAGATTTCCTCAGACACAATGCTTGTTAACAGTTTCCACATTACGGACAGACATGTGATAGGCCTATAGTTGGTAACATCATTACCCTTGATTCGTTCTTTTATTACCAGAACTGTGGTGCCTTTTGTCAACCACTCTTGTACTTCATCCGACATCAAGCATTCATTGAACATGCTTGTCAGTTTCGGGTGGAGGGATGTTATATTTTTAATCCAATACCCTTGCACACCATCTGGGCCTGGTGATTTCCAGTTTGGCCTCCACTATTACAGTTTCAACTGTGATACTCAAATCAGGTTGGTGGTGTGCTTGTTCACTACTCTCCTTTTGAACTGTCTCAATCCACATTGCCTGACTATTATGTTCAAAATACTGCTCCCATATTCCTCTCCAGAATGTCTTAGTCTGTTCCGCCTCAGGGATCACGGTGTTGCCTCTTTGTTTCCCTCCAAGCTGTCCAAGCAACATCTTCTGGTTGTTGTCGAACATGCAGTTCTGTCTATACTGACTAACTGTGTTCTCATACCGCCTAATCTGTGCACTCTTTGCTACTATGCGTTGCTTCAGTTACTCTATGATAATAATTAGCTTTTTGCCCCTAGTTTTGTATTTTATTTTCAATCTATCTTTAGTGTCTTTGTTTTGTAATGTCCCATCAAGTAAGGAGTCAAGCTTTCCAATGTCTTTTCTCATTTCCTTGATTTGACCATTCAGTCGTTTCTTCCATAAAGGTTCTGATCTTTCTTGTTTGTTGTTTCATCTCGTTTTTCTGCCAAGTAATTTCGTCACTGCATTTGAGGTTGCCTTGTGGATATTGTTGTATTGGTGAAGGTTCCTCGCCTCAAGGTATGGGGTGACATTTTTTACCTTAGCTGTTGTTTCCTTTAACTTTTTTCTGCCTACAAATCTTAGGTTCATATGTTTCCCACTATAATTGTTCATTTCCTCTACCACTAAGTTCAGGATGTCAACCAAATCTTGCCCTAGCCCGTCAGTATTCATTTCCTCAATGGCCGTATCTCTGTTCCAGATGTTATTTATTTCAGCATTCAGATCATTGTCTGCTTCGGATGCTTCCTCAGGTCTCCCAACCTCTTCACCTTCTTCTCCATTTCCAGCTTAATTTCTCTGCTCAGTTCATCCAGTTCCAATTTAAATAGACCAATCTTATTCCGTATGTCATGCATCCGTTTCCTATAGCCTTCTTCCATGGGGTTACTCTTCAGGTAAAATTTTATGACAGTTCTATTCGATTCTTTCGTACAGTTGGTTCTTGTCCCTTTCCTTCTTCTTCCTCCAACAACAGCAGTATCTGGATGACAGCCAGGTCCCTGCTGCTGGGACAGGGAGCACTTGCTGGGTGCGAGTCTTTCACATGACGTTCCAGCTGATATTCGAACTGTTTAAGTTCGACATTTAAACCCTCATATCGAGGATTGGTGAATGTATGGTTACATAACCAGCGGTGATTTTAGCGTGGCACCATCACGGTGTAGACGAACATAAATAAATAAAAATAAAAATATTTATTTTCTGTCTGTATCCTAAATTCCCATAGCACCTTCACAGGTTCTATGGGATTTTAGGATACAGACAGTCAAGAAATTAGAACACAATATGCCTGACCTGGTGGTTTTGGACAAGGAAAAAAGATTGTACCTGATTGTAGATGAAGCCTACCCATTTGACACGAGAGTGCAAGAAAAGGAGAAGGAGAACATTAACCACTACCAGGATTTAAAGTGGGAGTTAAAAAGGATTTATTATTATTATTATTATTACAATTGCATTTATCTTGCTTTATGTTCATACGAGTTATCACCAAGTCACAACCAGTGACCTCAAGAGACAACAAGGTCCACCATGTTCAAGAAAGAACATACATACTCACACATGCATCTTTAGTGTTTAGACTTGTGATGTACTTATATTGACAGCATCTTCCTTAGTATATGGGCAGTTCCCAATAGTACTATCTTTTGTATTTCTCCTATACGCGGGTTTCCTGGGATTGACGATATGTAATCATTAGACCCCTTAGGTATCATTCACAGAGCGCCTACAACCACTGGTATTGTTTTAGTTCTCAATTTCCACATTTTTCCAATTTCTATCTCCAGGTCCTTATACTTGCTCAATTTTTCAAATGTTTTTATAGATACATTCTTGTCTATTGGAACAGACATATCAATTAGCAGGCATACCCTCTTTTTAAAGTCCTTCAATATTATATCAGGTCTATTTGCATCTATTTTTCGGTCTGTTTGGATGCTAAAGTTCCACGAGATTGAGATGTGATCTTTTTCAAGTATGGGAGGTGGTTGATGCTCCCACCAATTCTTTTGATGGGGCAGATCAAAATGCTTACACATTATCCAATGTATGTATTGTGCAGCTCTGTCATGCCTGTTTAGGTATTCGGTTTGAGCTATAGGACTGCACATTGAAATTATATGGTCAATGGTCTCTGGTTGTTTTTTGCATACACGGCATAATGGGCTGCAATTCATTTTTTATTATGTTGGCTTGGTAATTCTTTGTTGGCAGACACTGATCTTGTGCTGATATGATCAGTCCTTCAGTCTCCGATTTCAGTCCAGAGGATGCCAACCACTGATGGGTTAAGGTTTTGTCAACATCAGCTTTGTTAGCTCGCTGTGGGTATTTTCCATACTGAGGCTTTTCTTGCCATTTCTTAGCCAGTTTCTGTAGCAGTTCTTTCTTTGCAGTTAATTTTACCTGCTTTGTTTTTTCTGTGTTTTCCATTTCAGCAGTAAATGGGACTTCTGAAATTTGTAGTCCATTACTGTATCTTTGTGCATCTTTTGTAATGGAATATGATCTTTTGATGCTTTCGTGTTTCAAAACGAGTTTGATCATCCAATCATGTGATTCCCTTAGATATGTAGATAATCCAATTGTTGCAGTTTTCAACGCAATGTCTAACTGGTTTAACCCACGTCCTCCTTCTTTCCTAGGGAGATATATACTATCTATATCTGCCTTAGGGTGATGCATTCTGTGCATGGTTAAGAGTTTTCGAATTTTTGTATGGAGCCTACGGATCTCTGTGCTTGACCAGTTCATGATATTGTAACAGTAGGTTACTACAGGTATGGCAAGCGTGTTTATGGCATCGATCCTATTCCTTGCATTAAATTCCGTTCTTAAGATTGCTCCTACTCTGCGGTAACATTCCTTCCTTATCCTTTCCCTCATTGTCGAGTGCTTGATTCCTCTCCTTCACAAACACCTAGATATTTGTAAGTTTTTCTTGATCAAGTTCTCTTATCACGTTCCCCCGATCAAGATTAATGTCTGAACTCTTCAGCAGCTTTCCTCTGGTGAACGTTGCTTTGGCGCATTTATCTAGTCCAAACTCCATTTTAATGTCATCACTGAACTGCTCCACAGTGGATAATAGCCCTTGCAAATGTTCATCATTTTTTGCAAATAGTTTCAGGTCATCCATGTAGAACAAGTGATTAATGGTTTTGTCATAGACTTTATATCCATGTTTTGTTTCATTGAGCATTTTACTTAATGGTATAAGTGCGATGCAGAATAAAAGCGGTGATAAAGAGTCACCCTGAAACATTCCACAATTAATATTAACTTCTCCAGCTTCCAGTGATTTTGTTTCACTATGCAAAAGGAGTGTCGTTTTCCATGTCTTTATACTGAATGACAAAAACCTCCTGACGACGGGGGATATTTTGAAAATCTCTAAACATTTTTCAATCCAACTGTGTGGCAAAGTATCGAATGCTTTTTTATAATCTATCCAAGCAATCGATAGATTTTTGTGTCTATTATGACAATCTTCCAGTATCATTTTGTTAACCAGAAGCTGATCCTTACAGCCATATGATCCTCGTTTACACCCTTTCTGCTAAATGGGAAATTGATCATTTGTTATCAGGTGGTCATATGTGTATTCAGTTAGGACTGATGTTAAAATTTTATACATTGTGGTCAAGCAAGTTATCGGTCTGTAATTTTTGGGATTGTTTGTCTCATCATTCTTCGGAAGCAGGAATGCAATGCCGTTAACTAGCCATGATCGTATCTTTTCTGGCTCCTTAACTATTCCATTGTAAAGTTGGGCTAACTGCTCATGAGACTCTGTGAAGGCATTTATCCAAAAGTTTTGTATTTTGTCTTTTCCTGGGGATTTCCCTTTGCTGATTTTTCTTAAAGCCAAGCGCAACTGTTCAACTGTTATATTTTCCCATATTTGTTCCTCAAGGTGAGCTGTATCTTTCATTTGTCTGTCTATCCATGGGGCATGTATGTTATGAATTTTTTCTTCGGCCCAGATCTTTTCCCAGAATTCTTGCACTTCCTCTTTCGGTGGTATTTATTTAGCAGTTATTGTTGACTTACCTATTTTTCTGTAGAAGTTTCTTTGGTTGTTTTTGAACACATTATTGTCCTTATAGAATCTAGATCGTTTTTCAAAGCGCCTTATACGAGCAGCTTTGGCCGACACTTTTTGCTTGATTATTTCTATCAGCATGTCTATGTCACTTGTTGATTTTATACTGTACTTTTCTTTCAATTTTCTAAGTTTAGTTTGTTTAACATGTTCACCTACTTTATAGTTTGTAAACATTTCTATGTCAGATCGGAGAAGGTTTATTTGGCGATTGATGTTCTCTTGCCAAGTAGATTTCTTGTGGGATTTCCTTTGATATTTCATCTTCACTCCACATAAGTGAGTGGTGACTTTAGCTGATGCATAATAGAGATGATTTAAATCAGTAATGTTTAGTTTGTTTGTGATGATAATGTTTTTAAGAATTATGTTAGTCTTGTGTATCATCTTTTGTTTCTGTTTGGAGTTCTGGATCTTAGGGAGGGTGTCTCGTTGCCCCATGTCAGATTCTTTCATTTTCATCCATTCGATCATAATTTCATCCTTCAAGTTGGCAAGTTCATTCTCATTCATTTCCTTATCATTTACGATCTCATTATTTTCATTTGGAGTTTCATCCTGAGCATGCACTCCCTCCACTTTTTCGATCCTTTCTTTAATTTGTCTGTTGCCAGTGATTCCGCCCCAACCCTGGGATTCGAAGTGTTACAGTTTACCTCGTTTTCACTGACACATGTTTCATTTTCCCTTCGCTGACCTTGTGCTAATAGCTTGATCTGATCAATTTCTATATCAGTAAGTAACTTTTTTCTTACAATATTTATTCGTATATTGGCTAGTTTGTTACTGTCAATATAGCCTCTGTTTTCGGGATGTTTCTTTTTCCAGTTGATATATGTCTGTTCTGTATTCGATGTAATTGATGGGTAGTACATGGCAGTGTAGAAAGCCTCAAGGACTTCTTTATTATCTTTCCTTGACCATTTTTCTCACTTTTTTTTGGATTTCTTGGTGGTGAGCATGGAGGGCCAAGAGTAGGAGTATTCCGGTTATGGGAGGTCTCCAGCTCCGAAGTGATGGGAAGGTTTGAACCATTAGCTGATTTTTCGACCCCAGTCTGGTTCCTCTCTGAGCTACGCGGCCCTTTTTTACCCGGGTGACGGCTGATCCGGTATGAGATTTTATCATTATACATTTACTTTATTTTTTCGCGTTTTATCCTTATCCGCCAAGGGGTAATCATTTCGTCTTTCCACTTCTAGAACGAATGTCAACCAAGACTAGAGGAGTCGTTCTCCCCTAGAGACACGGCTATTCCCCGCCGGCCGCCATCCCGGTATTTCTTGGTCACGGGGTTTTCTTTTTGTTGTTTTTTTTTAAATTGTTATTATCATGAGTGGTTCCTTAATGTGAGCATTGCGTGGCTTAAGAATGAAATTATTAATAATTGTCTCCACTCCAGGCACAAGGCCAGCAATCACCCAGTGCATTAAATAATATAATATACTTTTTGTTGTAGTTGGCTGTTATTGTTGTTGGCTATGTCGGTGGTGGTGCCTGGGCTTTTTATATTGTTGGTGAGGAAGGGGTGAGCCAGCAGTCCCATATTTGTTGATATTGTCGTTTGGCCTTTGCCAGGTCACTAAATCAATCTATATATATCTTTTGCTAGCCTCTCCCTTGTCTAGTGATACCGCCACCTTCCCCTTTCTCTCTCAAGTTAACAGGGGAATAGTGGTGGTAGCTTTGAAGGAGTGGTGGCGGCGGGGAAATGTGGGAGACACTAGCGGCGGTATCAATACTGAGACAGTGGTTGTGGTGATGTCGATACCGAGGCAGCTGTGGTGGTTACGTGATCGTATTACTGTAGTGATGGTGTTGTAGCGGTGGTAGCAATGAAGGAGTGGTGGCGGCGGTGATGGGATAGTGGTGGTAATGATGGCAGTAGTGAGTGGTGGTGGTGAAATTGCCGTTATCTGGCTGTTGTGTTTAGTGTACACAGAGAGGTGATGGGGTAGGTGCTGTATCTAGTTTCTGGTGTTGTTTGGCTGTTCTATATAGCGTAGACAGAGGAGGGGGGGGGGTCTTCTTCCATTTATAGCCATTTTCTTTTTTGAATATACAATGTACAATACAAAGTTGAATATTTGAATATTTGAGCCTTATAACAATATATTTTGGATCCGAATGTTTTGGGGGCTCAAGCCGGTTGCTTTACGTAGCATTTGTACTAAGAGTTGTTATTTCACAAATGATTTAAATATGTTAAAAATTCAAAACTTACGGGAGCGATTTCATGACCTTCTACCACCTCGTGCGTCTTCTTCCCTTATTCTTAGTTCAAATATTTGAATATATATTATTATTATTATTATTATTATTATTATTATTATTATTATTATTATTATTATTATTATTATTATTCGTCTGTTCGGACGTTCTTTTTCTCGCTCCCTGTAAGTCGTTTTATTTACCTGTTATAATTATTTGTCGCTTAATTTTTCTTGTTGTATAAGACCTTGGTCTTTGACCTGTGAAGGGGAAAATATAATATGTGGGCCTTTTGTATCAAATATTTGAACAATATTTGAATATTTGACTTAATAAAAAAAACATGGCTGATCCACGCCCTCAGCAATATGTCTGCTGTCGTGTGACAACGGCGTACGATTTGAGAGGAGGGTTACACAAATTGATATAACAAACATCACCACAAACAACACCGAGAACACTAATGTTTTAAAATTTACCATACCAGCTACAACAATAACAGCGACAACCAAATACAGACAACAGAAAAAAATGCCAACACTGAAAATATAAGTAATAGCAATGGCAATTATTTAGATTTGTCACATACAAACATGGATTTCCCGCCATTACAAACGTCTACACGCGTTCCATGCGCCATCCCCACCACCACAATGTCACAAATAACAACCAACACCACGGATACCACCAACACCACCAACACAAAAACAACTGAAAGAGAAATTAATTATTTTCTCGTGATATCGAAATGGATTCTCTGAAAATCGACACTTCCACGCACAACGCCACTGACACCACCACCACCACAACTGAAACTGAAAATAATAATAACACAAATAACAATAACAACAACAGCAACAATAAGAATAACAACAGAAATATCAACAACAGGGGAAAACCCAAATGTGTCATTTGCTAAAGCGGCAAACAAAAATGAAACGGTTGAGGTAAGCCAGGAAGAATTGAATGAAGCCAAGCGAATGATAAACAAATATGGTTACAGGGTCAGCATCACTCCCCCAGCTAATACGTTGGAGCATCGGCGCCTATGCACCGTATCATATCGGACGATAAATATTAAAATGCACCGCGTGGAACGCACATCCGAGACCCAGATACAAAAAGCTTTGGGACATGTGTGGGCACAAAAAAGCCACATCACGTGGGCAAAAATATGGAACCGTGGACGTGTCCTTTGGAACCCCACACGAATCCAGAGAGCACTCCATGGCACCATTAAAAAGTAACGAGTTCACACTCGTCCCAGGCTATTGTGGTCAGAGGCTGGTAAGGATGAGGGTGGCCCAATTTCCGCTGACCAGTGAAATTCCCTGGCTAGTGGCTGCTGTCCTCGCTGACATCGAGGCCGACACTAAAGTAATTGAGGTGATAAAAGTAAAGTAGGAGAACTGGTCCGGATCTGGGATGGATTGAAAAAACATGCAGCAAATTCCAGAGGTGATAGACCACAATGACGGCAGCCACATTACCGAAATCGTTGAGGGTAGAAGGCCAAGGTGTGCCGATTGTGCAAAGGAATCCACCAAAAGACTTTCTGCCCTCAGGCTAAAAAGTTGAGCCACCTCCCTTACCCACCCTATTGACTCAACCATCAACACCAGCACCAGAAATGGCAGCAGCATCTGTAGCAGCAACAACAGAAGCAACTGAAGCAGCAACAACCCCAGCAACTGTAGCTGCAACTGTAGCAGCAACAGTAGCAAAACCAACACTACAACCACACACCGCGCCAGAATTAGCACCAGTGCCGCCACTATCCACCACGTCACAACCAAAACCAACGCCTTAGGAGGATTTTCCCCTCCCCGACCTATCGCAACTGGAGACAGATTGTGACGACGAGGAGTGGGAAACTGTATCTGGAAAAAAAAAAAAAAAGAAACCCAAAAAGAAAAAAAATTCTCTTCCTTCGCCCTTCAAAAACAAAATGCAGTGCGAAACAAACAAACAAACTAACAAAAAGGTTAAGAAAGCTATGTCACCGCACACACCAGCATGACCACAAACACCAACACCATCACCATGATTAACCCCATCACAACCATCACCAATAAGCGAAACAGAAACAAACCCACAACAAACGCAAACAAAACAAACCAACGATACACACTACACAGCATGAAATTTGAACCACGACCAATTATTACACTACATCCAACACAACACGAGTATCACAGAAAAAGCCTATACAACACCCCCAAAATTAACACCACCACCACACATATAAATCACTCGCACCAGCCAGAAAACGTACATGGCACTAACATTAAAATGTCCCAAGGACATCGGAGACTTCCGACAAACACTCTCCAGGAGAATTTACAAAGATATCCTTTGAAGGGGGCCAGAAACAGTGAGCAGGGCGGAAAAACGATCCTTCCTCCACAAGAAGTGAGGAAAGTGGTCTTTCTCATCTTTTTCCACTCCTGTTCAACATGAACTCACTCAGAATACGCAGCATAAATGCGCCTGGCCTGGGGTCACCATGGATGCAAGGCCACCTGCTCAACGACCTCGGGTCACTAAACATAGATGTGGTGGCCATCAGCGAGACCGGAATCTTTGAAGCACGAGCCTTCGCACCGATCTTCGGCGGCTACGATGTATACGCATCGCATCACCCAGCCGTCCAGCATCGGGGGGAGGTGATGCTGTGCTTTTTGGGAGAGGCTTGGATCTCGCCATACGGGCTATTTCCTGGACACAGAAGGTATGTCGGTGGTGCTGGACGTGACCGGCAGCGAAGGCCATGCTTACATAGACCTGGTTAGCGAATTGGTTAAGCGTGCGTTAACGGGTGTGATCGTCAACAACAGGTGGAGGTTTACCCTGAAAAGGGCTATTAGAGTAGAATCGATAAGGTTTAGCAAGGGAGTAGTGATAAAGGAAAATAGAGTAGAAGGAGAGTTAGTTAGAAAGCTAGAAGAGGCTTTTAGGACAGGCATCGCAACCGACGTGCTTGCGGCGAGATTGGCACTCGATCAATTCTTTAACGCAAAGCATGAAGGCTGCATTGTCAGAGGTATCGCGCGTTCTCTAAGACACGAGGGGACGAAAGCCGTTCAATGGACTCGGGTGGTGAAAGCGCGACGTGGTAACAAGTGCACAATTCGGTCTTTGCCTGATCAAAACCAGCGCATGCTGCTCGAACCCGAGCAGATGTTTTCGGATTTTCAACAGCACTTTGCTCAACTGTTCGGGAGAAGCGGCGAGCCGCATCGGAGTATAGACTTCGGAGCACACCTCCACCGAATGTCGCGGCTCTCGACGACCACAGCAAACTGCTACGAAAAGACGATAACAGCAGCTGAAATACGGGAAGGGATGTCTGATTGCATGAGTGGTAAATCGCCAGGTTTGGATGGTCTGCCCTGCGAGCTTTATGCGTATATGCCAGACTTGTTTGGCGACCTCTTGGCAGATGTCTACTGCAACTGGCACCAGAACGGGAGCATTCCCAGTATTGTGTACCGCGGACCTGTGGTGCTGCTGAGGAATGAACTGAACAAGGGGGACGTTATAGACCACTTCAGGCCCATACCTCTGCTAAACGCAGAGTTCAAGATTTTGACCAATACGTTAGCAAAGAGATTGGCGCGTCGTCGGTGATCTGGTGGGAGTGGTGCAGACATTCGACATACCGGACATATCCATCCACGACAACCTACATCTCATGCGATACATCATAGAGAGGGTGGTTGAGGAACATGTATCAATCTAAAGCATTTGATAGGGTCGACCATCGGTACCTGGCTGCGGTCCTTGAGGCGGACCTCTTCGCGCCCGTTTATAGGTGCTGAATCGCTGCGATGCACAGCGAAATCTGCTCGATTCTGAGGGTGAATGGTCACCTGTCGCAGATATTCAGCATCATGCGCTCGGTCCGCCAGGGTTTCCCCCTCTCGTCCCTATTGTACGTACTGGCCCTCGAGCTGTTACTGCACAAATTTGAGACGATGAGGGGGGTCCCACACGAACTGGGATGCGGCAGATCCCTGTCAGCTTACGCCCAAGATGTCACCGTGGTGGTGTCGAGTACCAAACTTCTCCAGATGCTCGGCATCGCTCTCACGAAGCGGTGACAGGAGCAAAAATAAACCAGGAAAAGTCGGTGGGCTTGCAACTCGGCACCTGGAGAGGCAAGTCCATGACCTCCGACAGCGTCGTCGGGCACTGGATGGAAGGACTGGTTAAATTGCTCGGTGTCTCGTTCGGTGCGAACCTCCAGATGGAGAAAAACTGGGGCGAGGTGACGATACGGTCCGATCTCTCACCCAGAAATGGGCCGAGAGGAGGGTTATCTCTGAAAGGTCGAGCGGAGGTGGCGAATACATACATTGCGTCTGTCATCTCCTACCGCCTGACCGTCGGAACTTTCCCCCCGTCCAACTCTGACCAAAATAGATGAATTTCTCTTCCGTTTTGTGTGGAAAGGACGCGCTCCCATGGTCAGACGATACATTTGCTATCAACACCCGTTGCGTGGAGGACAAGGTATGCCGTGGCTGCTGATGTGCAAACATACGCTGAGGCTGCGACATCTCATGCTTCCTTGACGTTGAACAGGTGTGGTCGCCGTTTGCCAGATGCGCTTTTCCCCAGCTCGTCTCCTTGACGGAGCTGCAGTCCTGGATCAGGAAAAGGCCGAGTGATAGCGCTTGGAAGTCGGAATTTCTCCAAGCGCTCACCGCCCTCTATCAGTGGGCACTAGTATACGTGGAACATCCATCTCTGGGTTCTGTAGAGCGCTAGTGGGGGTAAAGCGACGACGTTCTCGGGGAGACCCTGGCCGTCGAAAACGATCAGCTGTTCGCTGTCTTCAAGAGAACTTCAAACAGGGGCCTATGGACAACTTCCAGTAATCCCTGGCCTGGCAGTGATACCAAGGAGCGTTGCCGCTTCTGGATAAGCTCTACAGGCACGGAGGTGCTGTCAGCTGAGCCTGTCCGAGATGCCGCCGGGCGACGAACCGTCCTGCACCCACTTGTGGGGCTATGTAGAACAGCTACTGTCGTATGTATGACTGATCCAGTTATCGACTGAGTCCATTGTGCAGATTTCCCAGTCATCCTCCTTTAAAGAGGAGGGAGAGCAGGCAGTTTTCCTCTGCCTGGTGGCCATGGCCATGGAGAGTGTGTGGTGGACAAGGTTGAAAGGGTTGAAGACGGACACATTCCAATCGGGCCAATCCCAGATTAACTTTTTCAAAGTTTCACTTGAAGAGGAAAATCAGGATAGGGAGGCAAGTGCTGTATTCTAGTAAGTTTGTTGTAGACTGGAGAGTGGGAAAACTGAGAGAGGACTCTTGCGCTGGTGGCTAGGGTGGCCGTGGTCTTTTGTGTGGTTTTCGCCACGAGTGACTCTCGGAGGTTTCACCCTTTTTCGGAAATGTTTGATTTCTATCCCAATTTCTATCTTGTATAACCTGTTTACATGACCAAAACCCACTTTGTATCGTCCTGTGCTGTTCTGTGGCATCTGTAATGGTTTTCTTCATGTCAGCTTTTGTGGCCATTATTATTATTATTATTATTATTATTATTATTATTATTATTATTATTATTATTATTATTATTATTATTACATATATATATATATATATAGTGGTTACACAACCATTTTTTCACCATACCGAGAACAATTGTTTCTACCACTACGGATATTACCTTCCTGTGTTCTGCCACTATATATATATATATATATATATATATATATATATATATATATAATAACTAGAAATTGATCAACATATATATAAATAAATATAAACATGAATAATCACAGGAGATAATTTTTACAAGCGTGTAACCACGCATGGCTTGTAAGTAACAAATAAATAAAGTTAACTAGAACTTCAAAAATAGATACCTTTTAATGATTAATATACTTCATTAAAGAATATATTTCACCAATTAATCAGATGGTAAGTCACAGAAAGTGGATGTTATTGGATTATCAACAAGGAAGAACAATATACAGCAATCCGTGTTTGAATTCATTTAATTTATCTTAAAGATATAGATATATAAATACGGCTCCTTAATTGTAGAGCTAACTCTGTTGAACGGAATTGACTGCTATTTCTAGTTGTCGAATACCTATTCACAGCAGCTTGCCAGAATGTTTTGCCAAACAATCTGTTCAATTTATACTAATTTAGTGTCCGGCTTTCTGTACACGTGAGAATATGGAAATCACACACCCTAATACCACTACAAATATTTTGTCACATCTTCTAATAAACATCACACAATTGTTATCTCATATTTCATAGAAGACGAATATAATCATTCCATTGGTGTACATGTTGTTGAGAAGATTGATAAACCGATAACTTTGAAGGAAATCACTTAGGTTATGATATGAATTCACATTCCTCTCATAACAGCCCTCATATTCTTCCCGTTGATATGCATCACATGTTTTTGTCCCACAAGAAACTTGTAACCCAATGTTATTCTGATAACTATATTTGTGAATTAAATATGAGAATATCATGTCATTTTTCCTGAATCTTAGCTAGCGATCCTAAGTGAACATGTGCATTGTTTTATTCTTTTGTTTTTTAGTTTTATTTACCAGTAACATTTGTATTTCAGCTGTTATTTTATATGTTTGTTATATCAATGTAATTTTTGAAAGAAAAAAGTTTCATCGAATTTCGAATCCAATATACTTTTAAAATGAGAAATTTTAGGAAAATATATATAATTTTCAATATATGTTTTTTTTTAGTTTCTTACGTAAGTTCATGTGATAGTAAAAATCATAATGATTCTATCTGGAAATCTTGATTCTCTATGTGTTTGTTTATAAGTTTATGAGAAAGTGACAGATGTGTTTTAATAATAATTCGGCACGAACTTATATTAATGAACGCATATTTTGTAAATAGGATTTATTTCGTTAAAAACAAATTCTCCAAAGCAAACAAATGTAGAAGGAATATACATAATTAAAAGGAATGTATTCTCCGCGAAAATGCAATCTTCGTTAAAGTGGTTATATGGTTTGAGTCTTCCCTTCCATTCTCATTGGTGGTATATTGCCTGGAGTGATGAAAAGAGAGTGATGGTTGTCCTTTCTAATTCACTGTATTTCACGTTGAAATATTAAATGTAATATTTCACGCAACAATATATAGATCAACGAATGTATTATAGCATTTTTGAAATAATATAGAATAGTATAATAATAATAAAGATAATAACAATAGTTTCATTTATTGGCCACAAGGGCCAATAATAATGCTTTCTTTATTAACCACAAGGGTTTACACAAAGTAGACATTAAGGACAGTACAGGACAATACTGGACGGTACAAAAGAGCATTTCTGCGTGAAAAAAATCCCCAATAGGGGGAGACTTCCGAGGGACATTCGTGGAGAGAGCTCATTAAAAAGTCACAGTGACCCTGACCACCAAGGCAAGTGCCCTCTCCCAGTTTTCCACCTTTAATTTACAGACACATAGTCAGAGTAGGCCCATAAACTCGGGCCATTCTTGGCTCTCTCACACATCTTTCAACAAAATGCTGGGAAGAGAGAATTTCCCTCTCTACCCTGATTTTCCTTTTCAAATGAAATTTGAAAAAGTTAATCAGGGTGTCATCGAAAAGGTAAGTGCTCAGCTTCAGCCATTTCAAACGTGTCCACCATACTATATCTTTCGCCATGGCCACCAGACAGATAAAAACTGCCTGCCCTTCCCGGCTAAAGGAAGAGGGCGGGGAAATCTTCACGATGGACTCAGCTGATAGCGGGATCCGTCCTACACGCGACAGCAGGTCTTCTACATAAACCCACAAGTCAGCAATGCGCGGACACCGGACGGGTGCGTGCAGGACGGTTTAGTCTCCCTGCGCGCATCTCGGACATGCTCGGTTGACGGTACCTCCATGCCTGTAGAATTTATCCCGAACTGGCAAAGCTCCTCGGTAGCACAGCCTGGCCAGGGATTTCTAGAAGTTATCCATAGGCCCCGGCCCGAAAGTTCTTCTGAAGAGATTGGCTAGATGATTTTCGTCGACGCCCAGAGTTTCCCTAAGTACGTCGTCGCTATTCCCCTCCACTAATCCTCTATAGAACGCCAAGGTGGAGTTTCTACCGATCACATTACCCGATTGGTCGAGAGCTGTGATCGCCTGAAGACATTCCAGTCTCCAAGCGCTCCCTCTCGGTCTTCGCTTGACCCAGGAATGCAGCTCCGTCAGGGAGACGAGCTGGGCAAAGACGCGTCTAGCAAACGGCGACCACACCTGAGCACGGTCGAGGAAGAGGTGAAGATGTCGTAGCCTGAGCGCGTGTTTGCGCATCATCATCCACGGCATGCCCAGCCATCCACGTAGCGGGTGTTGACAGCAGATGGAGCGCCCGACCATCGGAGCGCGTCCCTTCCCCAAAATGCGAAAGAGCAAACTCTCCAGCGCAGTCAGGCGGGCTTAGGAGAAGGTACGACGGTGAGGCGGTAGTAGATGACGGACGCGATGTACGCGTTAGCCACCTCCGCTCAACCTTTGAGGGATAGCTTCCTCTCCGCCCATATCTTGGTGAGAGAAGCCACCCTGCTCGTCACCTCGTCCGAGTTTTTGTCCGTATGGAGAGCCGGACCGAACCAGACCCCTAGCAATTTAACCGGTCCGTCCGTCAAACGCCCGACGACGCTGTTGGACGGCATGGACCTTCCTCTCCAGGAGCCGAGCTGCAGGCCCACTGACTTTTCCTGGTTGATCATTGCTCCTGTCACCGCTTCGTATTCTCTTAGTGTAGTGCCGATCGCCTCGATGTGTTTGGCGTTCGAAACCACTACGGTGACATCGTCCGCATATGCTGACACGGATCTTCCACATCCTAGTTCGGGCGGGACCCCCCTCAACGTCTCCAGTTTGTGCAGTAATGCCTCGAGAGTCAATACGTACAACAGGGACGAGAGGGGACATCCTTTGCGGACCGAGCGCATGATGTTGAACGGTTCCAAAAGGTGACCGTTCACTCTCACCACAGAGCAGATGTCGCTGTGTATGGCCGCGATCCAGCCTCTGAAAAGGGGCCCAAAATAAGCCGCCCTCAGGACTGCCGCTAAGTAACGATGGTCGACCCTATCGAAAGCTTTCGACTGATCTAAATTGATCAAGGTCACACTCGTGCCAGTTTCCCTAGCTACCCTCTCTACGATGTATCGCATGAGGTGGAGTTGTCATGGATGGACCTGTCGGGAATGGCGCATGTCTGCGCCTCTCCCACCAGACCACCAGAGACAAGCGCCACCCTTTTGGCTAGCACGTTGGCCAAAATCTTGAACTCTGTGTTTAGCAGAGTTATGGGCCTAAAATGATGTATGTTATCCCTCTTGTTCGGATCCTTTCTCAGCAGCCCCACAGCTCCTGGGCTCACAGAGCTGGGAATTCTCCAGTTCTGTTGCCAGTGGCAGTAGATGTCCGCCAAGAGGCCTCCTAACAAGTCTGGCATCTGTACGTAAAGCTCATAGGGCAGACCATCCAAACCAGGCGATTTATCCCTTGTGTAGTCATTCAGTGCCTCCCGTACTTCAGCGTCTCTATCGGCTTTTCGCAACACTCCGCCTCAGTGGCTGACAGCCGCGGCAGTACGTCGAGGTAGACAATAAAGTCTATCCCACGATCCGGCCCACCGCTGCCCCCGAAAAGTTGTGCAAAGTCGCTGAAAAGCTTCACACATTTACCCGGCATCGAGTAGCATGCGCCCGTCGTGGTCCACCAAAGACCGGATCGTGGCTTTGTTGCCACGACGCGCCTCCGCCATTCGGGCCCATTGAACGGATTTCGTCCTCTCGTGTCTGAGAGCACGCACCCTAGCTGTGACAACGCAGCCTTCGTGCTTTGCATTGAAGAATTTGTAAAGGACCAATTTCGCCGCAAGTACGTTGGTCGCGATGCATTTGCTAAGCGCCCTGTCTAATTTTCTAACTAGTTCTCCCTCTGCTCTATTTTTCTCTATTGCTAAAGCCTTACTAAACATATTCTGCGCTCTTTTCAGAGCAAACCACCACTTGTTTTTGACGATGGCCCCCGTCAACACCCGCTGAACTAGTTCGCTAATCCGGTCTCTGGGGGCCTTGCGCGCTGGTAAGGACGCGTTTAGCTTCCAGTAGCCGGGTCCTCGTCTATGAAACCTATCTAAGTCAAGCACACGGATCACGAATTTCTGGTCCGTGTATCTGACTATCTTGAATTGTGGACAACCTATGCTAGATAGACCTATCTATTTACCAACAAAATACTCTATCAAGATATGATCTGGATGACCCTATGCGATTTGTCCAAGGCCACATTGGCACATACGGAAAATCCAATCGGTACCTGTCAGACAGCCCAAAACGACTGACCAGGTTGGTGAGGCTCCTGCACTCTCCTCCCCTATCCGCTAATCCCACACAGTCCCAGCGTGCATCTAAGATCTCGTTCCAGTCGCCCGCTAACACTAAGGAGCGGAGCGTTCCAAGAAAGTTCTCCAGACGCCTGAAGAAATCAGACCGCCCTGCTCCTGTCGGGGCATAGACGTCCACCAGCCTGAAAGCTTGCCCGTCTCCGCTGGTCACGTCCAGCACCAACACTTACCCTCTGGGTCCAGGAAGATGTCCCATATAGCAAGATCCAAACCTCTCCGAAAAAGCACAGCAACTCCACCCCCCGATCCAGGACCACTGGGAGATGCGTACAAATCATAGCCTCAGAAAATAGGTACAAAGGCCCGTGGCTCGGAGATTCTGGTCTCAATGATGGCCACTACATCTATGTTAAGGGACGTGAGGTCGTTGAGCAGGTGGTCCTGCTTCCATGACGACCCCAAGCCACGCGCATTTATGATGCCTATTCTGAGTAAGGTCATGTTGAAATGGAGAGGAAAAGATGGGAAAGACCACTACCTTACTTCTCGTAGTGGAAGGATGGTTTCTCAATCCTTTTCACTGTGGCCTCCTCCGGAAGGATGTGCTTATAAATCCTCCTGGACAGTTCTTGTTGGAAATCTGCGATGTCTTTGGGGAATTTATGTTTTAGTGTCGTGTACGTTTTCTGTGTGATGCGAGTGATTTGTATGTGTGGTTGTGTAGTCTTTTTCTCTGATGCTGGTGTTGTGTTGGATGTTGTGTAATAATTGGTTGTTATTCAAATTTATTGCTGTGTAGCGTGTATGGTTGGTTTGTTTTGTTTGCGTTTGTTGTGGGTTTGTTTCTGTTTCGCTTTTTGGTGACTTTTATGGTGGTGTTGGTGACGGTGGTGTTGGGGTTAATGATGGTGATGGTGTTGGTGTTTGTGGTGATGGGGTTGGTGATGATGGTGTGGATGGTGGCATAGCTGTCCTAACCTTTTTGTTTGATAGTTTATTTGTTTCCCTCTGTATTTTGTTTTAGGAGGGGGAAGGGAGGGGATTGTTTTCTTTTTTGGTGTCTTTTTCTTTTTTCTTTTTTTCTGATACCGTTTCCCACTCCTCGCGGTCACAATCTGTCTCCAGTTGTGATAGGTCGGAGAGTGGAAAATCCTCCACAGGTGTTTGTTTTGGTTGTGGCGTGGTGGATGGTGTAGGCGCTGGTGCTAGTTGTGGCGCGTTGGGTGGTGGTGGTCGTGTTGGTTTTGCTACTGATGCTGGGGTTGTTGCTGTTACAGTTGCTTCTGTTGTTGCTGCCCGTTCTGCTGCTGGTGGTGTTGATGGTCGAGTCACTGGGGTGGGTAAGAGAGGTGGCCTCAACCTTTTAGCCTGAGGGCAGAAAGCCCTTAGGTGGGTTCCTTCACCACAAAAGACACAACTAGGCCTTCTGCTCTCGACGATTCCGGTGAGTTGGCTGCCGTCAGTGAGGCCTATTACCTCTGGGATCTCCTCAATGCTTTTTTGGTCCGCTTGGATCACGAGCTCCATCCCAGATCCGCACCAGTTCTCCTGCTTTTCTTTCGCTATTTCGATTATCTTGGTGTTGGCTTCGATGCCGGTGAGGAAGGCAGCCATTAGCGAGGGAATTTCGATGGCCGGTGGAACGTTGGTAACCCTGATCTTCACGAGTCTCTGGCCACAATAGCTTAGGACGAGTGTGAAGTCGTCACTTCTTAATGGGTCCATGGAGTGTTCTCTGGCCTCCTGTGGTGTTTCAAAGAACACGTCCACGGTTCCATATTTCTGCCCTAGTCTGATGTTGGGTTTTCCTGCCAACACATGTCCCAAAGCTTTTTGGATTTGGGACTCGGATGCCCGTTCCACTCGGCTCAATTTTATATTAATCATCCGATAAGACACGGTGCATAGGCTCCGTTGCTCAATTTTATTAGGTGTGTGTATGTGTGTGGGGGTGGGGGTGACCCTGTACCCATCTTGCTTTAACATATTTTTGGCTTCTTCTAATTCCTCCTGAGTTACCTGGAATGCTTCGCACTTTTTTGCTACTCTGGCAAAAGACAGGGTTGTTTTCTTAATTTCATTGTTGCTGTTGTTGTTATCGTTATTTTTGTTATTGTTAATTTTAGTTTCAGTTGTGGTGGTAGTGGTGGCGTCAGTGGTGTTCGGTGTGGAAGAGTTCATTTTGGCTGAATTCGTTTCGATATCACGAGATAATTTATCTTTTACTTTTGTTTCTGTTGTCGTTGTGGTTGTGGTGAGGGTGGCGGCTTCAACACCTGCATTCGTTGGTAATGGCGGGAAATGAATGTTAGCCTGAGACAAATTTAAAATATTGCTATTGCTTATATTTTTAGTGTTGGCAAACGTAGTAATATTTACAATGGTGGTGTCGGTGTGAGGTGTTAGTTTGTGAGGAGGGCTCTCAGCAACTGGGTTTAGCTGTGAATCGGCCATGATTTTTCAAAGAATTTCTTTTTTTATTTGATAATTATAAAAGTTTAAAATTTGGGCTCAAGGCCCCTATCTTTTTGAGTGTCCTTTTCAGAAAACAATATATATGCACTTATATACAGTTAACAATAAAAATCTTCCCATAATGGCAATTTTAAACAACTGAAAATAACAAACCTTTGCGGAGCTCACGATAATACGATTTACTATGTAGGTCGCCAATAATAATAATAATAATAATAATAATAATAATAGTAACAAACTAGCCAATATACGAAGAAATATTGTAAGAAAAAAGTTACTAACTGATATAGAAATTGATCAGATCAAGCTATTAGCACAAAGTCAACGAAGGGAACATGAAACATGTGTCAGTGAAAACGAGGTAAATTGTAACACTTCGAATCCCAGGGATGGGGCGGAATCAATGGCAACAGAACAAATTAAAGAAAGGATCGAAAAAGTGGAGGGAGTGCATGCTCAAGATGAAACTCAAAATGAAAATAAGGGGAAAAAAAAGATCGAATGGATGAAAATGAAAGAATCTGACATGGGTCAACGAGACACCCTCCGTAAGATCCAGAACTCCAAACAGAACCAAAAGATAATACACAAGACTAACATAATTGTCAAAAACATTATCATCACAAACAAACTAAACATTACTGATTTAAATCATCTCCATTATGCATCGGCTAAAGTCACCACTCACTTATGTGGATATGAAGATGAATATACAAAGGAATTCCCACAAGAAATCTACTTGGCAAGAGAACATCAAACGCCAAATAAACCCTCTCCGATCTGACATAGAAAGTTTAACAAACTATAAAATAGGTGAACATGTTAAACAAATTAAACTTAGAAAATTGAAAAAAAAGTACAGTATAAAATCAACAAGTGACATGGACAAGCTGATAGAAATAATCAAGCAAAAAGTGTCGGCCAAAGCTGCTCGTATAAGGCTCTTTGAAAAACGATCTAGATTCTATAAGGATAATAATATGTTCAAAAACAACCAAAGAAACTTCTACAGAAAAGTTGGTAAGTCAACAATAACTGCTAAATCAATACCACCCAAGGAGGAAGTGCAAGAATTCTGGGAAAAGATCTGGGCCGAAGAAAAAGATCATAACATACATGCCCCATGGATAGACAGACAAATGAAAGATACAGCTCACCTTGAAGAACAAATATGGGAAAATATAACAGTTGAACAGTTGCGCTTGGCTCTAAGAAAAACCAGCAAATGAAAATCCCCAGGAAAAGACAAAATACAAAACTTTTGGATAAATGCCTTCACAGAGTCTCATGAGCTGTTAGCCCAACTTTACAATGAAATAGTTAAGGAGCCAGAAAATATACGATCATGGCTAGTTAACGGCATTACATTCCTGCTTCCGAAGAATGATGAGACAAACAATCCCAACAATTACAGACCGATAACTTGCTTGACCACAATGTATAACATTTTAACATCAGTCCTAACTGAATACACATATGACCACTGATAACAAATGACCTATTTCCCATTGAGCAGAAAGGGTGTAAACGAGGCTCATATGGCTGTAAGGATCAGCATCTGGTTAACAAAATGATACTGGAAGATTGTCATAATAGACAGAAAAATCTATCGATTGCTTGGATAGATTATAAAAAAGCATTCGATAGTTTGCCACACAGTTGGATTGAAAATTGTTTAGAGATTTTCAAAATATCCCCCGTTGTCAGGAGGTTTTTGTCATTCAGTATGAAGACATGGAAAACGACACTCCTTTTGAATAGTGAAACAAAATCACTGGAAGCTGGAGAAGTTAATATTAATTGTGGAATTTTTTAGGGTGACTCTTTATCACCGCTTTTATTCTACATCGCACTTATACCATTAAGTAAAATGCTCAATGAAACAAAACATTGATATAAAGTCTATGACAAAACCATTAATCACTTGTTCTACATGGATGACCTGAAACTATTTGCAAAAAATGATGAACAATTGCAAGGGCTATTATCCACTGTGGAGCAGTTCAGTGATGACATTAAAATGGAGTTTGGACTAGATAAATGCGCAAAAGCAACGTTCACCAGAGGAAAGCTGCTAAAGAGTTCAAACATTAATCTTGATCGGGAGAATGTGATAAGAGAACTTGATCAAGGAAAAACTTACAAATATCTAGGTGTTTGTGAAGGAGACGGGATCAAGCACTCGACAATGAGGGAAAGGATAAGGAAGGAATGTTACCGCAGAGTAAGAGCAATCTTACGAGCGGAATTGAATGCAAGGAATAGGATCGATGCCATAAACACGCTTGCCATACCAGTAGTAACCTACAGTTACAATGTCATGAACTGGTCAAGCACAGAGATCCGTAGGCTCGATACAAAAATTCGAAAACTCTTAACCATGCACAGAATGCATCACCCTAAGGCAGATATAGATAGAATATATCTCCCTAGGAAAGAAGGAGGAAGTGGGTTAATCCAGTTAGACATTGCGTTGAAAACTGCAACAATTGGATTATCTACATGGATGATCAAACTCGTTTTGAAACACGAAAGCATCAAAAGATCATATTCCATTACAAAAGATGCACAACGATACAGTAATGGACGACACATTTCAGAAGTCCCATTTACTGCTGAAATGGAAAACACAGAAAAAGCAAAGCAGGTAAAAGTAACTGCAAAGAAAGAACTGCTACAGAAACTAGCTAAGAAATGGCAAGAAAAGCCTCTGTATGGAAAATACCCAGAGCGAGCT
Organism: Eledone cirrhosa; assembly: GCA_964016885.1. Classification (NCBI taxonomy): domain Eukaryota; kingdom Metazoa; phylum Mollusca; class Cephalopoda; order Octopoda; family Eledonidae; genus Eledone; species Eledone cirrhosa. The sequence goes on from OZ024742.1 coordinate 81,896,782, forward strand.
AACAAACCTGATGTTGACAAAACCTTAATCCTCAGTGGTTGGCATCATCTGGACTGAAATCGGAGACTGAAGGACTGATCATATCAGCCCAAGATCAGTATCTGCCAACAAAAATTTACCAAGCCAACATAATAAAAAATGAATGCAGCCCATTATGCCGTGTATGCAAAAAACAACCAGAGACCATTGACCATATAATTTCAATGTGCAGTCCTATAGCTCCAACCGAATACCTAAACAGGCATGACAGAGCTGCACAATACATACATTGGATAATGTGTAAGCATTTTGACCTGCCCCATCAAAAGAATTGGTGGGAGCATCAACCCCCTCCCATACATGAAAAAGATCACATCTCAATCTTGTGGAACTTTAGCATCCAAACAGACCGAAAAATAGATGCAAATAGACCTGATATAATATTGAAGGACTTTAAAAAGAGGGTATGCCTGCTAATTGATATGTCTGTTCCAATAGACAAGAATGTATCTATAAAAACATTTGAAACATTGAGCAAGTATAAGGACCTGGAGATAGAAATTGGAAAAATGTGGAAATTGAGAACTAAAACAATCCCAGTGGTTGTAGGCGCTCTGGGAATGATACCTAAGGGGTCTAATGATTACTTATCGCAAATCCCAGGAAACCCGCGTATAGGAGAAATATAAAAGATAGTACTAATGGGAACTGCCCATATACTAAGGAAGATTCTGTCAATATAAGTACATCACAAGTCTAAACACTAAAGATGCATGTGTGAGTATGTATGTTCTTTCTTGAACATGGCGGACCTTGTCGTTTCTTGAGGTCACTGGTTGTGACTTGGTGATAACTCATATGAACATAAAGCAAGATAAATGCAACTGTAATAATAATAATAATAATAATAATAATAATAATAATAATATTAATAATAATAATAATAATATGGTCTAGACATGGGATAGATAGACTACAAAAAGACATTATTATTATTATTATTTTTATTATTATTGGCGACCTACGTAGTAAATCGTATTATCGTGAGCTCCGCAAATGTTTGTTATTTTCAGTTGTTTAAAGGTCTAGAGATCTTCAACGTGGCAGATAACATCAGTCAGTTGTTGAGCAAAAGTATGAAGTCCTGGAAGACAGAGTTAACATCAGCTGGAAAATCCTAATGAGGCGTGAAGATCAAGAGATTTATCTTCCACGGAGATAGTCTGCCCCATCTGTTGTTTGTCCTTGTCTTGATGCCCCTGGCCATTATACTGCGAAAAGTGAGAGCAGGATACAAGTTGGGAAAGGGAGATCTTACCATAAATCACCTCCTCTTCATGGACGATCTTAAGCTCTTCGGGAAGAGTGAGAAGGAGTTGGATGTGCTTGTTGACACTGTCCGTATTTTCAGCAATGATATATGTATGCAATTTGGTATTAGTAAGTGTGGAGTCCTTGTGATGCAGAGGGGGTAAATTGAGCAGAAGCAACGTAATCCAGGTACCAACAGGTGAGATGATAAAGGATATTGACACTGAAGAAGGATACAAGTATTGGGGTATTCTGGAGGCTGATGACATCATGAATAAAAGAATGAAGGAATTGATCAGATCTGAATACATTCGGAGAGTAAGGAGCGTATTAAATTCACATCTGAAAAGTAGGAATGCCATAAGTGCAGTAAATTCCCGAGCTGTGTCTATTATTAGGCACATTGCGGGAATTCTGAGATGGAATTTTGCTGAACAAAAAGAAATGGATAGGAAGACTAGGAAGCTATTGACTATCTACAACATGTTCCAGAAGAGGAGTGGTGTCGATAGACTCTACTTAAGGAGATCTGAAGGCGTAAGAGGTATTATAAGCATAGAGGACTGTGTTCTGATGGAGAAAAACAACCTACACAAATACATGACTGATAGTAAGGAGCCAATGCTCAGAATTGTACTGAAGGAGAGGACAATAGATCAGGGGATGTCCAAGGAGGAAATAACAACGAGGACAAAGGGCAACCTTCATGAAAAATCCCTTCATAGTATCTTCTTTGATAAAAGGGAATTCAGAGATCCACAGACATGGAACTGGTTGAGAAGAGGAGACCTTAAAAAGGCTACAGAAGAAATGCTAATGGCTGCGCAAGTGCAGGCCCTCAAAAAGATGTGGGTGAAACACCACATTTACAAGGAGGAGGCTAGCCCACTGTGCAGGATCTGTGGAGAGAGAGAGGAGACTGTGGCTCACAGTGTATCCGATTGTAAACACCTAGCCCAGACTCACTATAAAGGCTGGATCCACTGGCACCTATGCAAAGTAAACAATTTACCACATTCTGAGAAGTTGTATGAGCATAAGCCAGAGTCGGTGATAGAAAACGATCAGGTGAAGGTGCTGTGGGATTTTAGGATACAGATGGACAAGAAACTGGATCACAATAGACATGACCTGGTGGTTTTGGAGAAGGAAAAGAGTTCGTGCCTGATTGTGGATGTGCGCTGCCCATTCGACACGAGAGTGCGAAAGAAGGACAGGGAGAACATTAACCGATACCAGGACTTGAAGTGGGAGGTAAAAAGGATTTGGAACTGCCATGAAGTCAAAGTGGTCCCGATTGTCATAGGCGCACTAGGTACTATCTCAAAAAGTTTCCAGGGATGGTTAAAGAAAATTGACCCCGCCACTCTTTTTGGAACGCTTAAAAAGGCATGCTTGCTGGTAACAGCAAGAACCCTCCGATACGTCCTGAATATCTGAGGCTGCATGTAGTGGGTTGATATTCATTTCAACAAACTTTCCAGTTAACTAATAATAATAATAATAATAATAATGATGTACTACTCATCAAATACATCGAATACAGAGCAAACATATATCAACTGGAAAAAGAAACATCCCGAAAACAGAGGCTATATTGACAGTAACAAACTAGCCAATATACGAAGAAATATTGTAAGAAAAAAGTTACTAACTGATATAGAAATTGATCAGATCAAGCTAGTAGCACAAAGTCAGCGAAGGGAAAATGAAGCATGTGTCAGTGAAAACGAGGTAAACTGTAACACTTCGAATCCCAGAGTTGTGGCGGAATCACTGGCAACAGGACAAATTAAAGAAAGGTGCGAAAAAGTGGAGGGAGTGCATGCTCAGGATAAAACTCCAAATGAAAATAATGAGATCGTAAATGATAAAGAAATGAATGAGAATGAACTTGCCAACTTGAAGGATGAAATTATGATCGAATGGATGAAAATGAAAGAATCTGACATGGGGGAACGTGACACCCTCCCTAAGATCCAGAACTCCAAACAGAACCAAAAGATAATACACAAGACTAACATAATTCTCAAAAACATTATCACCACAAACAAACTAAACATTACTGACTTAAATCATCTCTATTATGCATCGGCTAAACTCACCACTCACTTATGTGGAATGAAGATGAAAAAACAAAGGAATTCCCACAAGAAATCTACTTGGCAAGATAACATCAATCGCCAAATAAACCTTCTCCAATCTGACATAGAAATTTTAACAAACTATAAAGTAGGTGAACATGTTAAACAAACTAAACTTAGAAAATTGAAAAAAAAGTACAGTATAAGATCAACATGTGACATAGACATGCTGATAGAAACAATCAAGCAAAAAGTGTCGGCCAAAGCTGCTCGTATAAGGCGCTTTGAAAAACGATCTAGATTCTATAAGGACAATAATATGTTCAAAAACAACCAAAGAAACTTCTACAGAAAAATTGGTAATTCAACAATAACTGCTAAATCAATACCACCCAAGGAGGAAGTGCAAGAATTCTGGGAAAAGATATGGGCCGAAGAAAAAGTTCATAACATACATGCCCCATGGATAGACAGACAAATGAAAGAAACAGCTCACCTTGAAGAACAAACATGGGAAAATATAACAGTTGAACAGCTGCGCTTGGCCCTAAGAAAAACCAGCAAATGGAAATCCCCAGGAAAAAACAAAATACAAAACTTTTGGATAAATCACAGAGTCTCATGAGCTGTTAGCCCAACTTTACAATGAAATAGTTAAGGAGCCAGAAAAGATACCATCATGGCTAGTTAACGGCATTACATTCCTGCTACCGAAGAATGATGAGACAAACAATGCCCAAAATTACAGACCGATAACCTGCTTGACCACAATGTATAAAATGTTAACATCAGTCCTAACTGAGTACACATATGACCACCTGATAACAAATGACCTATTTCCCATTGAGCAGAAAGGGTGTAAACGAGGCTCATATGGCTGTAAGGATCAGCTTCTGGTTAACAAAATGATACTGGAAGATTGTCATAATAGACACAAAAATCTATCGATTGCTTGGATAGATTATAAAAAAGCATTTGATAGTTTGCCACACAGTTGGATTGAAAAATGTTTAGAGATTTTCAAAATATCCCCCGTTATCAGGAGGTTTTTGTCATTCAGTATGAGGACATGGAGAACGACACTCCTTTTGAATAGTGAAACAAAGTCACTGGAAGCTGGAGAAGTTAGCATTAATTGTGGAATTTTTCAGGGTGACTCTTTATCACCGCTTTTATTCTGCATCGCACTTATACCATTAAGTAAAATGCTCAATGAAACAAAACATGGATATAGAGTCTATGACAAAACCATTAATCACCTGTTCTACATGGATGACATGAAACTATTTGCAAAAAATGATGAACAATTGCAAGGGCTATTATCCACTGTGAAGCAGTTCAGTGATGACATTAAAATGGAGTTTGGACTGGATAAATGCGCCAAAGCAACGTTCACCAGAGGAAAGCTGCTGAAGAGTTCAGACATTAATCTTGATCGGGGGAACGTGATAAGAGAGCTTGATCAAGAACAAACTTACAAATATCTAGGTGTTTGTGAAGGAGACGGAATCAAGCACTCGACAATGAGGGAAAGGATAAGAAAGGAATGTTACCGCAGAGTAGGAGCAATCTTAAGAACGGAATTGAATGCAAGGAATAGGATCGATGCCATAAACACGCTTGCCATACCAGTAGTAACCTACAGTTACAATGTCATCAACTGGTCAAGCACAGAGATCCGTAGGCGCGATACAAAAATCAGAAAATTCTTAACCATGCACAGAATGCATCACCCTAAGGCAGACATAGATAGAATATTTCTCCCTAGGAAAGAAGGAGGACGTGGGTTAATCAAGTTAGACATTGCGTTGAAAACTGCAACAATTGGATTATCCACATATCTAAGGGAATCACATGATTGGATGATCAAACTCGTTTTGAAACACGAAAGCACCAAAAGATCATATTCCATTACAAATGATGCACAAAGATACAGTAATGGACTACAAATTTCAGAAGTCCCATTTACTGCTGAAATGGAAAACACAGAAAAAGCAAAGCAGGTAAAAGTAACTGCAAAGAAAGAACTGCTACAGAAACTGGCTAAGAAATGGCAAGAAAAGCCTCTGTATGGAAAATACCCAGAGCGAGCTAACAATCCTGATGTTGACAAAACTTTAACCCATTAGTGGTTGGCATCCTCTGGACTGAAATCGGAGACTGAAGGACTGATTATATCCGCACAAGATCAGTGTCTGCCAACAAAAAATTGCCAAGCCAACATAATAAAAAATGGGTGCAGCCCATTATGCCGTGTATGCAAAAAACAACCAGAGACCATTGACCATATAATTTCAATGTGCAGTCCTATAGCTCCAACCGAATACCTAAACAGGCATGACAGGGCTGCACAATACATACATTGGATAATGTGTAAGCATTTTGACCTGCCCCATCAAAAGAATTGGTGGGAGCATCAACCACCTCCCATACTTGTAAAAGATCACATCTCAATCTTGTGGAACTTTAGCATCCAAACAGACCGAAAAATAGATGCAAATAGACCTGATATAATATTGAAGGACTTTCAAAGGAGGGTATGCCTGTTAATTGATATGTCTGTTCCAATAGACAAGACTGTATCTATAAAAACATTTGAAAAATTGAGCAAGTATAAGGACCTGGAGATAGAAATTGGAAAAATGTGGAAATTGAGAACTAAAACAATACCAGTGGTTGTAGGCGCTCTGGGAATGATACCTAAGGGGTCTAACGACTACTTATCGCAAATCCCAGGAAACCCGCGTATAGGAGAAATACAAAAGATAGTACTAATGGGAACTGCCCATATACTAAGGAAGATCCTGTCAATATAAGTACATCACAAGTCTAAACACTAAGGATGCATGTGTGAATATGTGTGTTCTTTCTTGAACATGGCGGACCTTGTTGTCTCTTGAGGTCACTGGTTGTGACTTGGTGATAACTCGTATAAACATAAAGCAAGATAAATGCAAATAATAATTATAATAATAATAATTATAATAATAATAATAATTACAGTTTCAACGCTCAGCAAGCCACAATGCATCACTTTACGGCATAGGACCCCAATATTTAATATTTAATTTTGGATCAGAAATGTTATAGTCGAAAAAGAGGAAAATGGCAAAATGGCTACGTGGACAGACAGGCAAATAATTCCACTACCAACACTACCACCACCACCATCACCACTACCACGCCAAAAACTCTAGTCAAGTTACCTCAAGTTCTATTTTATCTTCAACTTCAACACCATCACTACAGTACTACGATCACATCACCACCACCACTCCCTCATTATCTCTAACGCCGCTATTCTCTCCCACTACCTACTGCTAAGTACTACTATCTCAGCCTCACCACCACCACCACGACCACTGCCTCATTATCGCTACCGCCGCTATTCTCTCACACTACCTCCTGCTAAGACTTTCATCGTAGTGTCCCCACTAAAAGAAGAAGGCATCAACAGATATAAATAGACTGATTTGATGACGCGGTCAAAAAATCAAAAAAACAAAAATCAAAATCAAAGCAGCACAGCAACAACGAAAAACGTTAATAAAAAAAAATGAAAAGAAAAACAAACAGACAGACAGAGAAGGAAAAAAAAACTAAGCCAGACATTCAAACATTACACTACAATGAAAATTATGCTTATTCTTTTTTTTTTTTTTACCTATTTGTTTGTTTATTTATGTTCGAGTACAGCGTGATAGTGCCACACTAAAATCACCGGGGGGTTATGAAATCACCGGTGGTTATGTAACCATATATTCACCAATCCTCGATAAGAGTGTTTAAATGTCGAACCTAAACAGTTCGAATAACGGTGAAGTGGCGACTGGAATGTCATGTGAGAGACTCTCACCCAACAGGTGCTCCCTGGTTCAGCAGCAGGGACCTGGCTGTCAACCAAATACTGCTGGTGTCGGAGGAAGAAGAAAAAGGAAAGGGACCAGAACAAACTGGACGAAAGAATTGACTAGAACTGTTATGCAATTTTAGCTGAAGAGTAACCCGAAGGAGAAAGGTTATAGGAAACGGATGCATAACATCTGCAACGAGATTGGTCTATTTAAATTAGATGAACAAAAATTGGCAGGGCAGGCTCGGGTAATAAGAACTAATGGATAGATAAGCGAGCTGGAACTGGAGAGACTGAGCAGAGAGATTAGGTTGGAAATGGAATATGCCAGCAAACGAGCCAGTGGGAAATGAAGGTGAAGAGGTTGAGAGAACGGAGGAATCATCCGAAACAGACAATGATCTGAATGCTGAAATAAATAATTGTTTCTACTTTAGGCACAAGGCCAGCAAATACCCAGTGCATTACTGGTACTTTATTTTATCGACCCCGTAAGGATGAAAGGCAAAGTCAACCTCGGCGGGATTTGAACTCAGATCGTAAAGGGACGTAACTATGCTGGAAAGCATGGCGTCCGACCCTCTACCGATACTGCCAATCCACCGCAATAGATGATATCTGGAACAAAGATACAGCCATTTAGGAAATGAATGCTGACGGGCTAGGACAAGATTTGGTTGATATCCTAAACTTAGTGGTAGATGAAATGAACAATGATAGTGGGAAACCTATGAACCTAAAATTTGTAGACATGAAAAAGTTAAAAGAAACAACAGCTAAGGTAAACAAAGTCATCCCATACCTTGAGGCGAGGAACCTTCACCAATGCAACAATACCCTTAAAGCAACAGCAAATGCGGTTAGGAAATTACTTGGTATAAAAACGAGAGGAAACAACAAACAAGAACGGTCAGAACTATGGTGGTAGAAACGACTGAATGGTCCAATCAGGAAAATGAGAAATGACATTGGAAAGCTTGGGTCCCTACTGAATGGGACACTACAAAACATAGACACTAAAAATAGACTGGAAATAAAGTACAATACTAGGAGGGAAAAGCTAAATATTATCATAGAGGAACTGACGCAACGCATTGTAGCAAAGAGTCCAAAGATTAGGCGATATGAGAGCAAAGTCAGTCAGTATAGACAGAACAGCATGTTTGACAACAACCAGAAGATGTAGTTTGGACAGCTTGAAGGGAAAGAAAGAGGCAATGACTTGATCCCTGAGGCGGAGCAGACTAAGACATACTGGACAGGAATATGGGAGCAGCATGTTGAACATAATGATGAGGCAATGTGGATTGAGACAGTATAAAAGGAGATTAGTGAACAGACACACCAACAAACTGATTTGTGTATCACAGTTGAATTTCTTAAAGGGCACACCAAAAAGCTAACCAACTGGAAATCAGCAGGCCCAGATAGTATGCAGGGGTATTGGATTAAAAATATAACATCCCTCCACCCGAAACTGACAACCATGTTCAATGAATGCTTGATGTCGGATGAAGTACAAGAGTGGATGACAAAAGGTACCACAGTTCTGGTAATGAAAGTCCGAATCAAGGGTAATGATGTTACCAACAATAGACCTATCACATGTCTGTCCGTAATGTGGAAACTGTTAACAAGCATTGTGTCTGAGGAAATCTACCATCACCTCCACATAAACAACATGTTACCGGGCGGACAGAAAGAATGCCGAAAGAAGTCCCGTGGTACAAATGTCCAGTTACTTATTGATAAGATGGGAATGAGGAATTGTAAGAGGTGAGACACTGGTATTGCCTTGGGATGGGTAGACTATAAAAAGTCATTCGACATGGTGCCTCATTCTTGGATAACCAAAAGCTTAGAGATCTTCAAGGTGGCAGAGAACATCAGACAGTTGTTGAGCAAAAGTATGAAGTCCTGTAAAACAGAGTTAACATCGGGTGTAGAATCCTTGGGAGGCCTGAAGATCAAGAGAGGTATCTTCCAGGGAGATAGTCTGTCCCATCTGTTGTTTCTCCTTGCCCTGATGCCCCTGACCATTATACTGCGAAAGGTTAGAGCAGGTTACAAGTTGGGAAAAGGAGAGCTTACTATCAATCACCTCCTCTTCATGGACGATCTTAAGCTCTTCAGGAAGAGTGAGAAGGAGTTGGATGTGTTTGTTGACACTGTCCGTATTTTCAGGAATGATATATGTATGAAATTTGGTATTAGAAAGTGTGGAGTCCTTGTGATGCAGAGGGGTAAATTGAGCAGAAGCAACGAAATCCAGCTACCAACAGGTGAGATGATAAAGGAAATTGATACTGAAGAAGGATACAAATATTTAGGTGTTCTGGAGGCAGATAACATCAAGAACAAAAGAATGGAGGAATTGATAAGATCTGAGTACATTCGGAGATTAAGGAGCGAATTAAAATCACATCTGAACAGTAGGAATGCCATAAGTGCAGTAAATTCCCGAGCTGTTACTATTATTAGGTACAGTGCGGGAATTCTTAAATGGAATGTTGCTGAACAAAAAGAAATGGATAGGAAGAATAGGAAGCTATTGACTATCTACAACATGTGCAACAAGAGGAGTGATGTCGATAGACTCTACTTAAGGAACATAGAGGTCTGTGTTCAGATGGAGGAAAACAACGTACACAAATACGTGACTGACAGTAGGGAGCCAATGCTAAGAATCGTAGTGAAGGAGATGAAAATAGACCACGGGATGTCCAAGGAGGAAATAACAACAAGAAGGAAGATTAAACTTCATGAAAAATCACTTCATAGTACCTTCTTTGAGAAAACTTAATTTAGAGATCCAGAGACATGGAACTGGTTGAAAAGAGGAAACCTTAAAAATGATACAGAAGGAATGCTAATGGCTGTGCAGGGGCAGGTCCTCAAATCGAAGTGGGTGAAACACCATATTTACAAGGAGGAGTCTATCCCACGGTGTAGGATCTGTGGAGAGAGAGAGGAGACTGTGGCTTGCATTGTATCCGAGTGTAAACACCTAGCCCAGACTCACTGTAAATGCTGGAGGCACGATGCGATGGCACCTATGCAAAGTAAACAATTTACCACATTCTGAGAAGTGGTATGAGCATAAGCCAGAGTCGGTGACAGAAAACGATCAGGTGAAAGTGCTGTGGGATTTTAGGATACAGACGGACAAGAAACTGGAACAAAATAGACCTGACCTGGTGATGTTGGACAAGGACAAAAGATCGTGCCTGATTGTAGATGTAGCCTGCGCATTCGACACAAGAGTGCAAGAGAAGGAGAGGGAGAAAATTAACCGATACCAAGACTTAAAGTGGGAGGTACAAATGATTTGGAACTGCCATGAAGTCAAAGTGGTCCCGATTGTCATAGGCGCACTAGGTACTATCTCAAAGAGTTTCCAATGATGGTTAAAGAAACTTAGTCCAGCCACGCTTTTTGGAACACTTCAAAAGTCATGCTTGCTAGGAACAGCACGAACCCTCCGATACGTCCTGAATATCTGAGGCTGCAGGTAGTGGGTTGATATTCATTTCAACAAACATTCCAGTTAAATAACATCAATGACTGAGACTCGGAGAACAATAATAATAATAATAATATGGAATTTGGTGTTAATAAGTTTGGAGTCCTAGTGATTAGGGGTAAATTGAACTGAAGCCACGGAATCCAGGTACCAACCGGTGAGATGATAAAGGAAGTCAACACTAAAGGGGTATACAGGTAATTGGATGTCTGGAAACAGATGGCATTAAGAATAACATAATGAAGGAGCTGATAAGATCTGAATACATGAGGAGTGTAAGGAACATACTGAAATCGCATCTAAATAGTAAGAATATCAAAAGTGCTGTAAATTCCGGAGCTGTGTCTATTAATATTTACAGTGCCGGAATTCTCAAACGCAATATTATCGATCAAAATAAATTGATAGGAAGATAAGGAAGTTAATGTCTACCACAAGCGGAGTGATGTTGGCAGACAAGGGTAAATATCGGGCCTGATTCTAGATGTAGCCTGTCCCTTTCACACAAGATAAAATTAACTAATACCAGGATTTAAAGTGGCAATTAAAAAGGATTTGGAACTCTCATGAGATCAAGGTCGGGTTAAAGAACAATAATCCGGCCCACTTCAAAAGGCAAGCTTGCCTGCAGCAACAATTTTCTTCCAATACGAAATGAATATCTGAGGCTGAAGGTAGCGGATTGATTTTCATTTGATCAAACGTTCCAGTTAAATAACATCAATGACTGAGACACCAAGGAACTAATAATAATTATAACAATATCAACAACAACTACAAAAAATAATGGAATTGGCTTAATCATTTTCACATACAGTAGAAAAAAAAGCACTTTCTATATATAATAAATTAAAATATAAAAGGAATTATGTGGAAATGTTTTTTTTCTGCCCCCAAAACTGACAGTTTGTCTCTAAAGAGGATTATATTTTTTATTTGAAATATACAGTGATAAGGATTTTTTCTTAAGAGAAATAAATTATGTTTTAATTTAACAAACAATCTGATGTCCTGTTTAGGATGAGATCATTACAAATACATTCCTAAATGAGAAGCGTATTTCATCATTTGCTATTTAATATTAACGACTATCGTATAATCATCAGCTGTTGCAACCAGGTTAAGTAAATTATAAAGATAATGCTGTTGGTTTGCTGTTGTTTAGTTCTAGTGTAACTCTGATTGATCAGGGTTATAAGCAAAACCCAGACAGTTAAGATAATTATTTCGTTTTTAAGATATTGTGCATTAAGCAGTCAATTCGTATGGTGGATTATTAACGATGATTCCTTGTATATATATTTGTAAAACAATTGTTTGGAATGAGAGATATATTTTAACTTTAATTATATCTCATAAAATAATACAACTGGCTTTTCCACATAATACATATTGTTAGCACCCCAAACACTTAAATTGGGTTTATATTAACATATAACCTAAAGTTTGTTGAGTGAGATACTCTTTTACCTGTTTCAGCCATCCGGCTGAGGCCATGCTGGGGCACCGCGGTTACCAGTCAGAGATTAGCTTTAAACTATCTCTGTTATTGTATTAATATTTTACTCTTGATTGGCCAGAGGTGTTTATTTCCAGGTACCTTATAAATTTGACTTTCCGTAGTTATTACTGTTGTGCGATACTGTGGTTTTTATTGGTTGTAACTTCTCTGTTTTTTAGCCTAAGAAAATATATATATGCCTATGTATATAATTACATGCATACATTTATTTTTTTAAATTAATTGAGTTCTTTACACGAGGAATTGATATTGGTTTTGAAATAACTAATTAACCCGCGTGTGTTTTATATTTTACTCTTAATTCGGCCGGAGATTTACATTCCCATTTGCCCTTTAAAGCATAACTTTCCGTATTTACTACGGTTACGAGATGCGGTTTCTTATTCAGGTACAACCTCTTATTTTAGCCTAAGAAAATATCTATATGCGTGTGTAATTTATACACGCATATATTTATTTTTTTTATTTCAATTGAGTTCTTAACACGTTGGATTGATAATGTTTTCGAAAAAACTGATTAACCCGCGTGTATATTATTTTTTTTCCTCCTTTCGTGGATCATAGTTGTCTCCCCTTCCCTTTTAGTGACGCTATAATACTTCCTCAGTCAAAAACTGCTGGAATTTCAAATTTGCCGGTCATTCGATGCGGGAAGGAGCAACTTAACAGACACGATTTTTAACTGTGGTAAGGAATGTTTTTCTTATATCAAAGTTTAATGGGCTTCCACTGATGATTTATAAACGCCCACCTAAATATATTCTTACATGAATGTATATTAGGCTTCTACATAAACTGGAAATATACTCCGAATTTGTAGAAAACTTATAATGAAACAATTGTTTGGAATGAGAGATATATTTTAACTTTAATTATATCTCATAAAATAATAGAACTGGATTTTCCACATAATACATTATGTTAGCACCCCAAACATTTAAATTGGGTTTATATTAAAATATAACCTAATGTTTGTTGAGTGAGATGGTTACCAGTCAGAGATTAGCTTTAAACTATCTCTGTTATTGTATTAATATATGTAT
>OZ024742.1:81922596-82032596 GCA_964016885.1 Eledone cirrhosa
TAGACAGGATTTGGTAAATAATTTTTGGTTTTGTTTGCTTTTGATCCTGATGCTTATAACGAACTTGTCAATATATTGTCAATTAACTTTGAAGGGTTGATCTCTGTGATTGATTTGCGGGGCATACTATGTTTTATTTTTATTTTAATATTTTTAATATTTTTTATTTTTAATATTTTTTTGATTTTTTTGTTTTTTATTTACTTTTCGTTTCTGATATTTTTATTGATATTGATATCTGTTCTCTATTTATGCTTGAACGATAATCATGTAGAGTAAAGACATGAATAGTATTGTTAAAATTAATGTAGACTCTATATATATTTATGTGTATGTACACATATATGTATACTTAAATTTTTTATAGCACAATGAGAATGTTTTCGTGTGAAATAGGAATTTGCAGAGCTGATCACGTAAATTCACATGGATGTATATAGTATAAAATCTGGGATAACCTTCTATTTTATCTCAACACTAATATAAACCTAGGAATTTTAAACTAGACATAATATCATTATTTTTCACACATTATTGATACGTGTCTCATTCATGAATACTGATATTTACATTATAATGCCTGTTTTATACGAATTGATATTTTTTACATTGATGAAACATAGTGTTTTAAATTTGCCTCGTTTTTGTCTGGATATTTTCTTTTCTCTCTATGTAACGGCTGTTTACTCTCTTAACCACATATATCTCTCTCTACATTAATACTAGAGCTAAATAAATAAATAAATATATCATTGATACGTTATTCAACTGGTGCCCAACTACCTAGTTTCTTTCTCTCTATCTCTATCTATATCTATCTCTCTATATTTTCTCTCTCTCTCTCTCTCCTCTCTTCTCTCTCTCTCTATCTATCTCCCTCTGTGTTTTTTCCTCTCTCTATATATCTCTCTCTGTTTCTTTACATGAATTTCTTCTCTCTATCTATATCTCTATATCTATATCTCTCTCTATTTAGTTGCATGCATTTCTTCTTTTTCTTCGTTTTTCTTTCTTTCTTTTTGTAACTGTCCCTAATATTTTTTCACTACCAAATCAACTTTTCAAATAGAAGTCGAAGTTGAAAGGTATGTCGAATCTATCTATTTATAAGACTGTTTATATTGTATTTTGTCTGAAGAAGGCATAACATATTTTTAATATGATATCCCTGAAATATATATAACGAAATAAATATGGTTTTATAAATATAGTTTCCATTTATTTAATATCGTAAATATACTCCAAATACTTGTTGAGTGCTTTTATATCAGTTATAAATATTTACTCGTTGTTAACCCAACAATTTAAATAAAACTGTGCATATATATATATATATATATCTATATATATATATATATATATATATGTATATATATATATGTATCTATGTATGTGTAAATATATATATATATATGTACCCACATATTACTCTTTTACTCTTTTACCTGTTTCAGCCATGTATGTATGTTTACATTTGTATATATATGTATATATATATATATATATATATATATATATATATATATATATATATATATATATATATATATATATATATATATATATATATGTACATATATATATATAAAAATATAAACATACATACATACATGTATATACATATGTGTGTACATATATATATTCATACACACACACACACATATATATATATATATATATATATATATATATATATATATATATATATATATATATAAATAAAACAAAGTAATTGTGGTAAGGAACCAGATGGATCATAACGCACCAGAGTACTCAATACTTAGACTGGTAGAGTGGGAAATAGGAAAAAGTAAGACCCCGATATGTCCTGGGTATGACATTAAACTACATCCAGTGGCAAGGCTCCAGTTCGGGAGTTCAGGAGGTGTGGGGAATGTGGAGTTACCCCTTAGTTGTCATGACTCCCAGGTCTGCCCTGGCCCGGGGTGGTAGTACCTGTTAGGGCTCCATTTATGGTTTAAATAACTACCTTATTCGAGTGGCGCCGGTCACGTATTGTCAGCCATTGAAAAGAAATATGGAGAGTCGATCTAACAGCACTAGGGTTAGAGCCCCTAATTACACTGTCAATGAGCAGCCTGGTCGTTATGGCTCTGCTGGCTTAGAGCCACAGTGAGGGCCAGTGGATGACGGAACAGCTGTCTCTGAGACAAATATAAAGAATGCAGTTTTGTCCTGCTGAAGAGCCATCAAAATGGGCACTTTGAATGCGAGGACTATTCGGACGCTGGAGAAGAGAGAGGAGTTTGGACATCTGTTCGAGGAGAGTGGTATACATATACTTGCGATCCAAGAACACAGGATCCTACACGATGAGCCCGTGAGGAGTGTGAGGATCGGGAAGAAGAGCCAGCTGATCACTACATCGGCAGTGAAGAACACAACAAATGCTGCAGTAGGAGGAGTAGGTTTTGTGTTCAGTGCAAAAACCAGTCTGTTGGTGAGGGAAATAATGCCTATCTCCCCGCGAGTGTTGAGGGTGAACTTCAATGGAAACCCAAGACTGACAGTCATCTCAGCCTATAGTCCAACCGAGGGGGACAGTGATGTGAGTGCGGAAGAGTTCCATGAGGAGGTGTGTAGAGCTCTCAACACCACTCAGGCACACAATATCCTGCTGGTTTTCGGGGACATCTATGCACATCTGAGTAAGGAGGGCAGTGAAGATCCTTGCTGGTACATCCATAACAACACCAATCGAAATGGAAGACTACTGAGAGACACCCTGCTGGAGACGGACTTGATGGCGACCAACCTAAGGTTTAGGAAGAATCTGGGGAAGATGTGGACCTGCATCTCATATATGCACCTGTCCAAGTCCCAGATTGATTTCATTCTGGTGAGGAAAAAGTGGCGGAATAGTGTTCTGAACACGGAACCATACAGCTATTTCAGTACACTGGGTAGTGACCACCGGCTTGTTATGAGTGAGGTCCGGATGAGCTTAAGAAAGAGCAAGGCTCGGCCCCGGAGAACAATCTATGACTGGGGAGCTTTCAAGGAAGATGATAAGCTACAGGAGAGGTTCACAGTGGAAGTGAGAAACAAGTTTAGTGCTCTGTGTGGAGAGTCAGAGGAGAGAGAGATTGGATCGACTGAGGAGAGTGTGACGAGGAGGTACGGGCACTTCACCAATGCAGTGGTGGAAGCAACTGAAACCCTGGTGCCGAGGAAAAAAAACCAAAGGGAAGCACGTCAGCGCTGAAAACCCAAAAGTGTGTGCAGCCAGAGAACACCTGAAAGCTGCCAGGGACCAATTCAATGCTGATCCTACGGAGGAGAGGATGGAGACTGTGGAGGTAATGAGGGAAGAGCTCTGTACCGCTTACACTGAGGTCAGAGAGGAGGCACTGATAGAGAAGATCAGAAGTGTGGAGAGAGCGGTGGACAGATCTGGATGTAAGGAGAGCTGGATGATCATCAACGAGATCACAGGGAGAAAGAGGTGTTCGAGTCAGATCCAGGGAACGGGGCCCGAGGATAGGAAGAGGAAATGGCTAGACCATTTTAGGACCCTACTAGGAGAGCCACCCTCCACAGCCCAGAGCACTGGGGAGATCAGGCGGCTGTTTTAGGAACTGGAGGTTGACACAGAGCCCTTCACCAGAGAGGAGCTTCAGAGAGCCAAGAAGGGGATCAAGGAGGGCAAGGCTCATGGAGAAGATGGTGTAGCATCAGAGGTGATGAAGAGGTGTGATTTTGATGATATCATCCTGGGGTTCTGTAACGGGGCACTGGAGAAAGGAGTTGCTCCGAATCAGTGGAGGATCAGTAACATCGTTCCAGTGCCAAAGAAGTGAGATCTCTCTAACACCAACAACTACCGGGGGATCTCACTGACGTCACTTGTGGCAAAGACCCTCAACAGGATGATTCTTAACAGGATCCAGCCTGAGATGGAGAAGAAGTTCAGGGACAACCAGAACGGCTTCAGAGAGGGTAGATCAACCACCAGTCACATCCTGATGCTGAGGAGGATATTAGAGGGAGTTAGAGAAAAGTGCCTTCCTGCGGTCATGGTTTTCATTGACTTTAGGAAGGCCTTTGATTCTGTGGCCGTTACTTCCTGATGAAGATCTTACAGGCTTATGGAATCCCCAAGAAGATAATGGGCCTGATATCACTGCTCTACACCAACACCAAAGCCCAATTCATTACACCTGATGGGATGCCAGAGTTCTTTGAGATACTGGCTGGAGTGCTCCAGGGAGATACATTGGCTCCCTACTTTTTTATCATCGTAGTGGACTATTGTATGCGCCTTGCACTGGAGAAACACCCGACTCTGGCTTTACTTTAGCACCGGCTCAGAGCAGGAGAGTTAGGGCGAAAAAGGTATCGGATGCTGAATTTGCCGACGGCATAATTTTGGTGACAAATACAGTGAAGGAGGCAGAGGATTTGATGCGGGAGGTTGAGACTGTGTCGATGAGTGTGGGGCTGAGAATGAATGAGACTAAAACAAAATATCTGGTAGAGAATGTTGAGAAGCCAGAGGGGATCACTAATGTAGGCGGGAAGCCGCTGTAATTGGTTGAGGACTTCCTGCATTTGGGAGCAAATATTGGGAATACGGAAGATGTTGTGGTTTAGAGGAAGAGCAAGGCCTGGGCGGCGTGCCACAGCTTGATATCGGTGTGGAAGTCGGATCTTCGTAGAGACCTGCAAATCCGCCTCTTCATTGCTGTAGTGGAGTCTGTGCTGCTGTATGGGTCTGAGACTTGGACACTGACCAAGAAACTCACTCAGATGGTGGATGGGTGCTACACGAGAATGCTGAGGATGGCTCTGAACATTAATCTGTATACACTGAGGATGAAAAACTCAGAGCTTTATGGGAGCATCCCAAAAGTCAGCTCAAAAGTGACACAGAGGAGACTGAGGTTAGCTGGACATGCTCACCGACATCCAGAGTTGACATTGCAATCAGTTCTCCTTTGGGAGACCCTACATGGACACACTAGAAGAGGAAGACCAAGGTTAACGTATGTTGATGACCTAAGGACAGACACTGGTCTGTTGGAGACGCATGACATGGCAGCGATAATGAGGGACAGAGACCGCTGGAGGGAACTCGTCCATGGATCTCGGGAATTTTACCCGCCTTAGATATATATATATATGTGTGTGTGTGTGTGTGTGTGTGTGTGTGTTAGTGAGTGTGGTTGTGAGTGTGTGTGGATGCCAGGGATATTTCAATTGACGATAACGATATTACTAATAAATGAGTAGCCGGAAGAAACATTAACTTTGGTAGGAGTAAAACGTCTACAGAAATTTCAACCTCAAAACTATTCATGAATTTTCAATTAATGTAAATTTGAATCCACCTTGCCAATCCGTATGAATTTTATTTTTCATTTATTTTCCCTTTCCATAAAACGGACATGAAATAATAAATATTTTCATCAACGCACATCGTGCAACAAATAGAATATTGCTATATTGCACCTAAATGTCTACGATATTTTTGCAGCTGGTATATATTGAATTAATAATAGAATAAGTTGAATATGAGCACGATGTATAACACTGCTCAACTAAAAAATATTTATTTCATGGTTCTGGTATAATTTAGTATGATTCTAGGTTAATCAAGTGTGCAGAATCTGAATATGACAACGGTTAAGCTGTAGCATATCTAGTTTTCGAGAACCAGCATATCCATGTTTATGACCCATAGCTATGTGGCTCATATTACTTCATCCAATTGTATGCATTATATTTAGTTGTTAACTAATTCATACTTACTGCTTTTGTTTCAGATCACAGAATTGTAACTATCCTTAGCTATTCTTGGATAATTCACAACAACTTTGACTAGTGGGAGAGTTGGAACGCCGGAAATGTGTAAATGGCCCGCACCGATTTTGCTATATTTGTGGACATTTTACCCCAGAAAGCATAAAGAAACCAATCACAAAAGCAGTTCGAGTAAACTACAAATGCTACTTCAGATGTCCATTAGGAGACCAGGACAAGAAATGGGCGCCTCATATAGCGTGTAGGTCATGTGTTAATCACCTAAGTGAATGGAAGAATGGGAAACGAAGCTCTAGTTTGCTATTTGCCGTACCAATGGTGTGGCGAGAACCAAAAGACCGCAATAACGGTTGCTACTTCTGCCATTATAGGTCTTTAGACTGGTTACACAAAGCATATGTGTTGTCTATGTTTGTGGAATAGTAGAGCAGATGCGGAGCACTACATGAAGAAGGATTGGCCAACAAGACCAAAGGATGAAACCGGTAGATTCAACTGTCTGTACAAACCTCTCGTGGATCCAGAAAAAGTATTCCTCTCTCCATTACATCTCAAATTAGGCTTGGCCAAACACTTTATTAAAAGCATGGATCATACAGGTAATGGGTTTCAGTACTTGTGTAAGAAATTGGGTAGAGTGGTATCTGAAGCAAAGTTAAAAGCAGGGTTTTTTAATGGTCCTCAGATACGTATGCTGGTTATTGATAGTGAGTTTACGAAAACACTAAACCCTTTGGATACTAATGCATGGAAATAATTTGTAGACGTGGCACAGAACTTTCTTGGAAACCACCGTGCAGACAACTATAAAGAAATTGTTGAAACCATGATACAAAATTATCGCGCTCTCGGTTCACGAATGTCATTGAAGCTTCATTTCTTCCATTCTCATCTGGATTTCTTCCCAAGTAATCTAGGAGACATCAGTGATGAACAAGGAGAGAGCTGTCACCAGGACACTGCCATAATGGACAGCAGGTATCAGGGTCGGTTCAATCCCAACATGATGGGCGACTACTGCTGGACACTGCAACGTGAGGAGAGCCATCAAAACAAGCGTAAAAGCAAAATATAGAAATTTTTTTAGAAATGTTTTGGAATATTTTGTTATGTTCAGAATGTTGTTCAGAAATGTTTTGTTAATATAATAAGTGTTAATAAAATAAATAAAAATATGTTTATATATTTTTATCAATAAGTTAATATGTTTATATCTAAGTCATCATATGTTACACAATGGATAAATAATGCAATACGAGGAACATATTTTCGATCTCATATTAAGGCATTCTGGTCCGATAGCAAAAAAATGAATATAAAAACTGAATTTAGTGCTATGAAATTAGTAAGATATTCACATGTAAGAACCATTCTGGCTGTTGACCAGTGTAACAGTAAGCTGTGGTTTTACTGTATAAACTCTGAGACGAAATGCCTTTGCGTTATAGGGACACAATACTTAGTGTGAGCCATGGATAACGGTTCCGACTTCTCCATTAAACGGGAAATCCTAGAAAAATCTAGATCGTACACACATGTAACGAAAGAGGGAATATTAAGAAAAAGCTAATAAGGTAGCAAGTTACTAAATCCGAAAGCTGATATTTTTGACCGCTCTCCACCCGCGTTCGATTATATGTGAAAGCAAAAATCTCCCAGAAGAAATCCCCCGTAAATGTTATATAGGTTGTTCATAAAAACGTAATCATGCCCATTGTGAAATCATAGGCCAATTATTTGCATTTTTGTAAATCATTCCAGAATAATGAACACAACATTGTGCAAAACACGGTAGATTATAACTATTAATATATAATCAAAAATTGTAATGTTGTGCGAGTATTATATTGAATACTACAGCAATTAAATATAGTAGAAGGAAAATAAAGTATGCGACAGAGTTAAAATGTTGTTATCAAAATGCAGGATCATATGTGATATTTATACTTAGAATATAACTGTGCATTATTTAGTCTTCTAATATACAATTATGCCGTACATAATACATAAAGAGTAATATGAAAATTTAGAGAACATGCGTCAGAAATATTTTTCTCTATTAAAAAATGCACCGAAAATTAGAGTGGCCAAGCAATAGAAATACGAAGAGAAATAGTGGAGAAGCAACATAAATTAACATTAACTATGAGGGTAAATTAACGATAAATATTCAAACATTTCGCTGGTATTAAACTATTTCACGTATTTAATATCTAAATGCTTACAGTCAAGTATGTACTAAGTTATGAATGATATTATATATGGAGGGATAAAAATACTGTCTATCCATTACGGTGAATCTGCATTCGGGCAAAAAGCTTTGAATATTTGGGCCATATGATAAAGCAATATAATGAGTTATCCTAGAAGGTAAATATGATAAGATGATTATATTACATAGTTGTTCACTTGCAAGTAAAAGATAGCTTAGATATAAACGGATAGAGAAATAATATATAATTTACATGAATAATTTATGAATATAATCCATTATAATATTTTAAAGTGAAGTTTGAAAGGGTATTCGTTGTCTTATGAAATATATATTCAAAACAGAATGGTATTATTATTATGCAATAATTTTGGAGCTTAGAATTTGGATAAAAATGTGGAGAGAAATATGAAAAGTTGTCACGTTGCAAGAAATCGGACACCAACATGTAATCTTTGAAGCATCTGCGTTTGATATTAGCATTATTATGACATACGCAAATGATTACAATGTCTTCACTACATTGAGTAAAAAAAAAATGTTGTTTCTATAACAAAGGTTTATGACGAAGAATAATATTGGAACACTAATGCCTAAACATTTAATAAAATATGCCAGACAGGCTACATGGTTTCCTATTCTCTACATCGCACCTCCATAGTCAGCCTATGAACATTTCATCCAAACTTCTTATATTTTGTCTAATGCTTTCCTATTCCTCCATACAAAATGTTGTATATAATTATTACCATTGTTAGCATGGATTATATCCGTTTTCACTGTCCATATTATACATTATATATGAATATATATATATATATATATATATATATATATATATATATATATATATATATATATATATATATATATATATATATATATATATATATATATATATATATATATATATATATATATATATATATGTATATATATATATATATATATAATATAATATATATATATATATATATATATATATATATATATATATATATATATATATATATATATATATATATATATATATATATATATGTAAAACCAAAGATTAATATGGTTCGTTGATTATTCAATGAATACAATTTTACAATAGATTAGAAGAACTCGACTGGAATTTTCCTGGAGTATTTAATATTGTTCAAGATATTAATAAATGAAACATATTCTGATAATCAAAATATATATTTTATTATACATATTTCAAAGGTGCAATGGTGTTTAAGTACGGTTTCATCAGATAAAATATAAGATTTGATATGCGACATACCGCTACGGTTTTGATTATTCAATTCCTATAATGGCAGTGATTTATTTCACCAACCTTCAACGTTTTTATACCACATATAATATGATAAATATAGAGAAGAAGAGGATGTAGAGTAAGGTAGAAATGTATAAGGGGAGTTAAGATGGAAGATGAAAAGAAAATGAAAACAAATGAGATATAAACAATTAAATAAATAAATAAATAAAAGAAGATAGAAAAGATGTAAGAGAAAAAAAGGGGAATAAAAACAAAAGAAAGGGAAGATTTGGGGAGAAAAACGAAAAAAGAAAAAAGAGGGGAATGAAGAAAATCGAAGAAGATGAAAAGGAAAGGATAAAATAGAGGGGAGAATAAAAACCGTTGTATTCAAATGCTAGACAATATTAGAAATTAATATTTTTTTCATATTTATCAGTGAATATTGCTTGTATTGGATTACACTTCAGTTAAATATAAGTTTATATTGTATCCAGATTATTAGGTATAGATTACTTTCTATAGCAATCAAATATTTAAGTTAATCACACATTTATATGTTTAAATTTATTTTATTTAATTTAGCTCATTCTAGATTATTATAATTCTTTATTATAATATTCTATTAATATTATACTACAACTTTAAAAGTATTTATCTTTAAAGCGTAATTAAATAATTATTAAATATGTATTAACATATAATAACATGCATATATCCCCATCAAAATATATAATCTATTTTGTCCATTTATTATCTAAATTAATTTAAAATTTAGAAATTCACTTTATATGAAACTTCGTGATTTTTTTCATTTTCATTTATTTCTTAGAATCCAACTGTGGTTATATTTACTCTCAAAAAAATGTTATTTCATTTAATGAATGGTTATATTTACTTCTGTATTAATTATTCTGATATATATAGTTTTCTTTTAATGATAGTCTATGTATTATTAAACTATTAATCATTATTTATTAATCCGGTGGATTGGCAGTATCGGTAGAGAGTCGGAAGCCATGCTCTGTAGCAAAGAGTTACGGCTCTTTTTGGTCTGAGTTCAAATCCCGCCGAGGTTGACTTTGCCTTTCATCCTTACGAGGTTAATACAATAAAGTACCAGCAATGTACTGGGATAATTGCTGAAAAAAACATATATAAAATATGTATTAATAAATAATTGTTTCTATTTTTGGCACAAGGCCAGGAATTATCCAGTAACTTACTGGTACTTTATTGTATTGACCTCGTAAGTATGAAAGGCAAAGTTAACCTCGGCGGGATTAGAACTCAGACCATAAAGTGCCGTAACTCTTTGCTGCAAAGCATGGCTTCCGACTCTCTACCGATACTGCCAATCCACCGGATTAATAAATAATTGTTTCTACTTTAGGCACAAGGCCAACAATTACCCAGTGCATTACTGGTAATTTATTTTATCGACCCCGTAAGGATGAAAGGCAAAGTCAACCTCGGCGAGATTTGAACTCAGATCGTAAACGGACGTAACTATGCTGGAAAGTATGGCGTCCGATCCTCTACCGATACTGCCAATCCACAATGATTAATAGTTTAATAATACATAGACTATCATTAAAAGCAAACTATATATATCAGAATAATTAATACAGAAGTAAATATAACCATTCATTAAATGAAATAAAATTTATAGACAGTAAACATAACAACAGTTGGATTCAAAAATTAAATGAAAATAAAAAAAATCACGAAGTTTAGATAAAAAATAAACAAAATCTATTATATATATTGATGGGGATATATGCATGTTATTATATTTTAATACATATTTAATAATTATTTATTTAGGCTTTAAAGATAAATACTTTTAAAGTTGTAGCGTAATATTAATAGAATATCTTACCTTATAATAAAGAATTAAAATAATCTAGAATGAGCTAAATTAAATTAATTTAAACATATAAATGTGTAATTAACTTTAATATTTGATTGCTATAGAAAGTAATCTATACCTAATAATCTGGATACCATATAAACTTATAATTAACTGAAGCGTAATCCAATACAAGTGATATTCACTGATAAATATGAAAACAAAAACATTTATAATTTTGTCTAGTATTTGAGGACTGCGGTTTTGTATTCTCCCCTCTTTATTTTATCCTTTCCTTTTCCCCTTCCTCGTTTTTCTTTATTCCCCTTCTTTTTTTCTTTTTTTCGTTTTTATCCCCACATCTTCTCTTTCTTTCTTTGTATTCCCTTTTTTTCTCTTAGATCTTTTCTTTCTCCTTTTATTGATTTATTTATAAATTTATTTACTTGCTTATTTCTCGTCTTTTTCTTTTACTTTGCATCTTCCATCTCAACTCCCCTTCTATATTTCTACCTTAATCTACGTTCTCTTCTTTTCTAAGTTTATCATGTTATTTGTGGAATAAAACGTTCTGGGTTGCTGAAAAAAATGATTGCGTATATCGGATATCAAATTTTATATTTTATCTGATGAAAATGTACTTTAACTCCATTGTACCTTTGAATTATGTATAATAAAATATATATTTTGATTATGAGAATATTTATCATTTATTAATATTTTGAATAATATATATATATATATATATATATATATATATATATATATATATATATATATATATATATATATACATATAGAATTCACAAGAATGAAAGCTATGTTCAAAGCATTTATTCTCTTACAATTGTTTCATCCAAACCTAGGCTTGGAGTCTTCGGACCATTATTCAATGTTTTTACACCTAATTGACCTCCTTTCCAACGCAAGAGACATACATATACATATGTATATATTGATGTACAGTGGAGTGACATATATCATATTATATTATTTCTGTATAGCAATTCAAATTCAAAATCAAAATCAAAATTAAAATTAAAACAAAATTAAAACAAAATTAAAATACATTCGGCAGTTAACATATATAATGCAAGAGGATAGTTTGTTAGTTAGATGTAGTAGTTATTGTATGCGTTATTTACACGTGGGGCATGCACGTGTGTCTCATTTATATATGATTATTGTGTGGCAGCGTGTTACATGTAATACAAGCACTTTAAGCGGGTAAGTAAGAGTATTATGGAGGTTGTAGTGGTAAGGTATTTGTTTGTATATAATAAAAAAGTATGTGTGCAGAAAAATAAAAATAAAAAGGAGAAGCAAAAGAAAGTTATAGATTTCGTATGCACCACCATTTTCACATTCAGGAAATGTAATATATAGTTTATACATCCATTACATAATTAACGATGATTCCGCATTGGATGTTTGATGCATTACATTAAATTAGTTTAGCTTATTGCGGCTCAGTGTTCTTTAATCCAAGTTTATAGAGTAGGTTGTTTCTGCTGCGAGAATTTACATCGGTTTATTATCCGGAAGTATGTGTGTAATTAAGGGGAGTTAATGCGTAAGGGGAGGTAACTAGCTGATATCCATAACTAGATTTCTTGTTCTAACATACATTATAAGGTCTCTCAATTGAGTCCCTTATATAGACGGTTTTATATTTATATTCAGTTTCCAATTTTAAATACAGTCTACTCAATAATGATGTACTAAAGGTATTTATATTAGGATGATTACTCCCTATCATAGAGTGCTACAACTGAATATTCCATACAAAGAGCCATACCTTTATATAAAAATTATTTGCAAATGTTAAAACAATAAATTTAGTTATGGAAATCAGCTAGTTACCCCCCCCCCCCCTCCTTACGCATTAACTCCCCTTAATTACACACATACTTCCGGATAATAAACCGATGTAAATTCTCGCACCAGAAACAACCTACTCTATAAAATTGGATTAAAGAACACTGAGCCGCAATAAGCTAAAATAATTTAATTTAATGCATCAAACATCCAATACGGAATCATCGTTAATTATGTGATGGATGTATAAACTATATATTACATTTTCTGAATGTAAAAATGGTGGTGGAGTCGAAAACCATAACTTTCTTTTGCTTCTCCTTTCTATTTTTATTTTTCTGCACACATACTTTTTTATTATATACAAAAAATACCTTATCACTACAACCTCCATAATACTCTTACTTACCCGCTCAAAGTGCTTGTATTGCATGTAACACCCTGCCACACAATAATCGTATATAAATGAGACACACGCGCATGCCTCACGTGTAACTAACGCATACAATATCTACTACATCTGACTAACAAACTATCCTCTTGCATTATCTATGTTAACTGACGAATGTATTTTAATTTTGTTTTAATTTTGTTTTAATTTTAATTTTGATTTTGATGTTGAATTTGAATTGCTATACAGAAATAATTGTTTCTACTTTAGGCACAAGGCCAGCAATTTTCCAGTGCATTACTGGTACTTTATTTTATCGACCCCGTAAGGATGAAAGGCAAAGTCAACCTCGGCGGGATTTGAACTCAGATCGTAAAGGGACGTAACTATGTTGGAATGCATGGCGTCCGACCCTCTACCGATACTGCCAATCCACCGCCCTATACCGCCAATCCACCGCCCTATTGCTATACAGAAATAATATAATATAATATATGTCACTCCACTGTAGATCAATATATATATATATATATATATATATATATATATATGTATCTGTATGTTTCTTGCGTTGGAAAGGAGGTCAATTATGCGTACGAACATTGAAAAATGGTCCGAAGATTCCAAGCCTAGGTTTGGATGAAACAATTGTAAGTGGATAAATGGTTAGAAAATAGTTTGATTCTTGTGAATTCTATATAACTGCTCTGTAGAACAACTGATGTTATTACATTGAGCTATTTATCTTACTGGTAATAAGGTAGTAATACATTACTGACCTTCACTGTTTAGGGTTTAAAATATATATAACTATAAAAAGTTCTAGTATATACATAACCATAAATAGCATCCTTAATATTATATATACATATATATATATATATATATATATATATATATATATATATATATATATATATATATATATTTAGAAACACACAGATACATGCGGACACACACATATACATGAATGCAATCACATCCAACCGTGAGTTAATGGTGCCAACCTTACCGATGTTGCTCTATGAATGACTGGGACAGACCAATCCGGTTGAATTAGACTGAACCAGTATCAGAGCTAAAAGTACATTATGAAGAGAGAAGAAACATTTAGATATAATTAGTAATAAAATGTATCATACCTAAACTGCTCCTAGATTCCTCGACTACGTAGTTTCGTGGCATAAACAAAAACAATACATCATAAAGATATAGAGTTTTTGCAAGGTCTGCCGACTTATCAAGAGGATACCTCGTTTTACTAGCTTCATATATATATATATATATATATATATATATATATATATATATATATATATATATATATATACATATATATATTTATATATATATATACATATACTTAGACCTTATATATACATATATATATATATATATATATATATATATATATATATATATATATATATATATATATATATATATATATATATATATATATATATATATATATATATATATATATATATATATACATATATATATATATATATATATATATATATATATATATATACATATATATATGAAGATAAATCACTAATATTATCGTTTGTTTCTTGTTTATTCTTTGTTGCACTCTCAAAGTTAAAAAATCGTTTGTTGTTTTAACTTGTTTCACTATATTAAGTGTTAACTTTTGGGTTAAGGGCCTAATCTCGCAGCAGTCTCGAATTAACGAGATTTTGATGATGGTTTGTTTATTTTTAGAACGATTGTTATGGGGCTTTCCATTCAAACCATTGGGACCAACAACTTTTACATTTTTTAAACTGTCATAATCCATGTTGATACAAAAAATAAAATTTGTTGCACTTTCAAAGTTAACTGTAACGCTTCAATTCATACATTTTGACTTTACAACTTCTCACCAAATATGCCCCGTAAAAGAAAGTATGCACATATTGGCTATCGGTCGAAGAAAACAATGTGTGTAAATGACGCTCTGTCCATAACCGAAATTAGACAATCACTAAATGCGGTGAGTACAGTTATTGCAACATTTTGTCCGCCGCTAAGCGTCGGTTAATGCGGCGAACTACTAATGCTAAAGCAACTGCTGCAGCACAAGCTGCAGAGACTACAGAGCCACGTGAAACACGCCTTGCTATGGATGCTATATATACTGCTGCAGCAAGATCTGCAGAGACAGTACAAACATATGAAAGACGCCGTGCGCGTAATGCTTCAGCTAATGTTGCTGCAAGAGCAATTGAGACTGAGCACGAACGTCAAAGTCGGCATTTGAGAAGTGCCTCAGCTACTGCTACGGCACGAGCTGTATAGACTGTAACAAGTCGAGCTATTCGGCTGGAGGGTAACACTCAGCATAGATCTTTATCGCAGGGTATTTCAAAGGCATCACGCTCACGAAGGTACCTTAAGGCAGTTAATTATGACGCTAATGTAAACTATCAAATCTATCTTGATATTCAAATATATGCCATGTCAAATACTTGCCAACATTGTAAAGCTAAAGAAAGTGTGTTGTGGGGGAGAATCAGCTGGAATGTGCTGCTCCAACGGTAAGGTTAATTTGCCCACCCTTAGGGAACCACCGCACCCTCTCCAGATGCTTCTAACAGGTAAGCATTCACAATCACGTAATTTTCTGAAGCATATCCGACAGTACAACATTGCGTTTCAAATTACCTCTTTCGGTACAAAACCTCTGAAGGAAGATGGATTTATGCCGACTTTCAAAGTACAGGGCCAGGTGTATCATCTCATTGGATCACTGCAACAGTTGCCTACTGAAGAGCCACACTTTTTACATGTTTACTTTATTTTTAACTGTCATTAGCAAGTGGATCGACGGCAATCGTACACTTCAGACACTAAACTGGAACTCTTGATTGACCTCCAAGACATGCTTCACTCTAACAATAGCTACATTAAAAGCTTCAAGTATGCTTTAGAAGAAGCACCTTCGCCAAATTACGATATCGTCATTTACGCTGATGAGAGAACATCTGGGGAGCATGCGGGCCGGTATAATACACCTATTGTAATGAGGTAGCCATCGTTATTAGTGGAGCGCAGCACAACAAGAGAGACATTATTATCAAGCGACGAGACAGCAGCCTTAACAGAATAAGTGAAACCCATCAATCGTACGACGCACTCCAGTATCCGCTATTATTTGTTTATGGTGAGTACGGATACCATTTCGGAATTCATGAAATGAGTTCCACAAACGAAGATGAGCATACCACAAAAATTGTCACGTGCATGGATTTTTACACTTTCCGGTTCATGGTCCGCGACAACGGCTTCAACCAGCTGCACCGATCACAAGACTTTTTCAATCAATTTCCAGTTGACATGTTCGCAAAAATGGAGTCCGAGAGATTATGCTTCATTCGACTTAATCAGAAACAACTTCGCTGTGACGCTTACATTCACCTTCGTGAAGGAGGAAACAATGATGCAGATCCTGATAGTAGTGGACTGTTGTGCATCCTGCCTTCATCTTTCACAGGAAGTCCTCGGTTCTTTTTCTAAAAATTTCAAGATGCTTTAACTATTGTGCGCCTTTTCGGTGAACCAGATTTGTTTATTACTTCCACTTAAAACCCAAAATGGGAAGAGATTCAGAAAGAACTCTTTCCAGGTCAAAAAGCCACAGCCAGACAGGATCTTATTGCCAGAGTTTTCCATCTTAAGTTAATTAAGCTCAAGGAACTTATCAAAACAGGTGAAATCTTTGGCCCAGTACAATGTGACATGCTTACAATTGAGTGGCAAAAATGAGGCTTGCCACGTGCCCACATTCTGATCTGATTAAAGACAAAACTTAGATCAGATGAAATTGACAATGTCATTTCTGTTGAGTTTCCGGATCCGGCAATCGACAGGGACCTTTACCAAAAAGTTAAAACACACATGGTGCATGGCCCATGTGGACATGAATTTCACAATAACGTACCGTTTGTTAAGGACAAGTCTAGGTGCTCAAGGAAATTTTCCCGACAGTTCTTTAAGGACACTGAGACTGGTCATGACGGATACCCACTATATCGCCGGATCAGACCCGAAGATGGTGGATTCACAGCAAGGGTTGGCAAACATGAGGTTGACCACAGATGGGTTGTCCCATATAATCCACTCCGTATAAAGATTTTTGATGCACACATAAACGTAGAATACCGTAATTCGATTAAATCTATAAAATTCATTAGTAAGTACATTAATAAAGGCTCTGATGCCGCTACATTTGGATTACTTCGGGAAAACAGCCGAGATGAAGTGGCCCAGTACCAAACTGGAAGATACATTAACTCTAGTGAAGCGTTCTGGCGGATTTTCGGATTTGTTATGCATGAACGGCATCCTGCTGTTCAAAAACTTCAAGTGCACCTGGAGAACGGTCAGAGAGTATATTTTACGAATGCATCAGCTGCTCAGTTAGCACAAGAACCAAAGGATACTACTCTTACCGCTTTCTTTAAACTATGTCAAGAAGATCCATTTTCTAAAACCTTAATATATCCACAAGTCCCATCTTACTATACCTGGGACAAAAATACATGGAAGCGAAGTAAAACAGGACAGTGTGTCGAAGGTTATCCAGGCATCAAGTTCAATGAGTGCTTGGGCAGAGTTTATACTGTGCCCACAAACCCACACGAGTGCTTCCATCTTCGCATGCTACTACATGAGGTCAGATGACCTATCTGCTTTGATGATCTCCGAACGTTAGACGGACAAGTTCTTCCAACATACACAAAGGCATGTTTGAGGCGTGGATTGCTGGAAGATGGTTCGTAGTGGGATTCAACGATGGCGGAAATTACTCTTTCACATTCACCTGTCAGCCTATGAAACTTATTTGCGGTACTTTTGCACTCGTGCAACTTATCTGATCCGCTGTCCTTGTGGATGAAATATAGGGATGAACTAACAGAAGACTACAGACGCCAAGCACAATTGATGCTTCCAGAAATAGAGGTCGGCTTTTGTAATGAATTATACAACAGAGCTCTCATTGATATTGAGGACAAGTTAGCTCTGATTGGAGGAAAGGTTTTACGTTACAGGGTTTACCAGAAACTCATCGCACAGACTCAAACAAGCTTCCCACATATATCATACAGAAGACTTCTTATGAGATCCATGATGTCGGCCTCTACGTCATAGATAACGAACCAAAACCTCTGGCTGATCAGCGACTGGCTTATACCACCATTACTGAATCGGTATTTCAAAGAAGAGGTGGTATATTTTTCCTCGATGCTCCAGGGGGACAGGAAAAACTTTCGTTATTAAATTTCTTCTTGCAAAGGTTAGACAGAATAAGTACATAGCAATAGCAGTTGCGTCCTCTGGAATAGCAGCAACTTTGCTCCCTGGTGGAAGGACGGCACATTTAGTATTTAAATTGCCTCTTGATTTGGCAAAATTGGAAACTCCTACTTGTCATATCACCAAAGAGTCCGAAAGGGCTCATCTGCTGGGAAGGTGTCACCTTATTGTTTGGGATCAGTGCACAATGGCGCACAAAGGTGCACTTGAGGCACTAGACAGATCTTTGCAAGACATACGGGATTGCAGTGATGTTATGGGGGGTGTCACCCTTCTGCTATCAGGAGACTTCAGACAGACTCTTCCTATAATACCGAAAGGATCAAGAGCAGATGCGATAAATGCATGTCTTAAGACTTCACCAATGTGGCGACAAGTGACTTTATTAAGACTAACAACGAACATGCGTGCAAGGTTGCACGGGGGCCTTTTGTCATCAACATTTTCTGGAGACATTCTTAAAATAGGAGATGGTAACCTACTTCCGGATACAGATGGACACATAGCAATTGATCACATCTGCAATGGAGTTGAAACTGTCGACGATCTCAAGTCGAGTGTATTCCCGAACTTGCGTGATAACTATACAAATCTTGATTGGCTATGCGAAAGAGCCATTCTTGCAACAAAAATTATCACGGTTAGCTGTATTAACGATTAGCTTCTTCAGCTTCTTCCTGGATGTCCACGGATATACAAATCTATTGATACTGTATGTGATCCACAGGATGCGGTCAATTATCCAGTTGAATTTATAAATTCATTAAATCATCATGGTTTACCTCCTAATACATTGGTTCTGAAATAGGGAACACCAGTTATTTTGCTGAAAAATATCACTCCTCCAAAACTATGCAGTGGTACACGCCTTGTGGTTAAAAAAGTGTCTCCACTTAGTATTGACGCTACCATTCTCTCCGGATGTGGAAAGGGCGAGGACGTGATGATAACAAAAATTAGCCTGACTACATCAGGCGTGGATACTCCCTTCGCATTTCGCCGAACCCAATATTCCCTTTGTGTTGCCTTTGCGATGTCCACAAACAAGTCGCAAGGTCAAATTCTGTCCGTCGCTGGAATTCACTTGGATGAACCTTGCTTTTCGCACGGACAATTCTACGTTGCCTGCTCACGAGTTGGCACTGGAGATAATCTCTGCGTTTGTTCCGAAAAGAAAAACAAAGAATATCGCCTATCCTGAAGTGCTTTAGTGTTAACAAAAAAACTTATTACAGCTCTGCCTTGACTTCACCTTACACATATCAATGAATATGTCATGCAGGATATTTTGGATTATAAGTTAAACATTTAACCATACACAGCAAAGAATGCTTTCAAAGAATAGATTTTGTCTTATTCTACTCTCATTGTTTTTTATTTGTATACAACTCTGCTTTCATTACACCTTTTTGTACTTTAGCAAAACTGCCTGTTTTTTTTACAGATTTGCAACGTGTATTGTCTTTAATCATTTATATAACTAAATCCTGTTCAGTGTTTTCCTTCATTATCAGCATAGTTTTATGTGTACAAAGATTGCACTAAATATTCGTTTGCATTAATTATTGAATACTTCTGCTTATTTTGACAGGTTGGGGACAAATAATGTTCTTCTTTTACTTCCTAGCATAATTTCAAACCCCGAGCAACGCCGAGTAAATCTACTAGTATATATATAAATTTGTATTCCTGTATGTTTCTTTGTACACGAACTACTCCTATGGATTTGGAGATAGACCCCCATAACCATATATATTCTGGAACTATATTGCCCTGCGTACTTGGGTATTTGGATAAGTATATTTCATTTTAATCAAAGGGTTCCCAGTGGTACAAACCTATGCTGAAAATTCTTCCCTTCGATTTACAGGAAATGGAAACTATAGGTAAATGACAACTTATGATGCCTATTCACAAAATTTCAGCAAATTTCAATAATATGAAGACACCCTATCAGGGTTCCCCGGGAGCACAAACCCCCGCTGAAAATATTTTCCGTTCGATTTCTATGAAATTTAAACCATAGGTAAATGACAAGTTATCATACCTATTCACAAAAGTTTTTAATTGATATTTTGAAAAACATTATTTACAAGAAACAAAATAAAAAGAATTAATAATGTAATTTTGATTTGATATATTACAAAAAATAATGTTTTCCAATTTTTCATGCATTACATTTTACATTGACTAATATTAAAATGCAGAGTTTTTCTCTATAAATTATATCACTGATTTAAAATCAATCATCATTACAAAAATAAAATGAGTTAAATGCAGCAAGTCGCGTATAATTCGGGTAGTATATATATATATATATATATATATATATATATATATATATATATATATATGGTGGCTGCCAACTCGCTTTCGAGTACGGCCACTACTTTATATCCATGTAGGAGAACCCCTACCGATGCGCTGAACGAGTGTGACTTTTTAGTCCAGCCAGCGACTTGAAAACTCTGGTACAAACGCTACACTTGTCACAATTATTGACACATGGTGCTGGGCCCATGGTACCATGTGACGACAAGTGCAGAGAGGTCTCCAGATATAAAGCAATGCCTGTGCCGTGAAGCTTTTATAGTGAGCAAAGGCACTGCACAAAGCCAGTCCCACTCTCTTAACCAAGATGATATTTACCAAAAAGAAGAACAAGTCAACATCATTGGATACCATCAGGGTTGCAGGTGTTATATCAGAGTTATCCTTCTCCTAGAATTCTGCCTTGACAAAGACTAAGGGGTCATCTCTCCCGGTCATTTTGGATGGCCATTGACTCTTTAGAGCTCCTTTGCCCTTTGACAGGTTTTGTTTTTAGTCCTGCAGGATGTCCAAAGTCACCCTCCTCACCAAGAAACCTTGGTGGGGCTGCCAGTTTAGTCGCCAACGACCCGACCATGAGACAGGTTGTACTGGGATACATGTTACCAGTAGCACCAACTGGTGCTGTTTCTCTCTTTGTATCTTTACCCTTTCTAGCAGTCTCTCTCTCTGTTAGCCTCTTCCTCAACTTTCACTCAGTCATACCCTGTCACTACCTCCCCTCCACTCCTCTTTCTTCTCGCTTGACCTGTCCGATTTCTTTTCTCGCGCACTCTTGGCCAAGCCGGTATGAATATTTTATTTTATTTTTTTTTTTTTTTCTCTCTCTCTCGTCTGCGTCTTCACAGAACTTGTTTACCGAATTCGCAGACCAGACCCCTTCTTCTTCTTCCCCCCGTTAGACCTGTGCGAAATTCCTTCCTTGCTCACATTTCAACCAGGTCTGATGGTCTTTATTCTCTAGTAGTTCACGATTTTATCGAGTTTATATTCATAGAAATCTGGGACTTGTCTCTTTCCTCTCACTTTCTGTTGCTTAAACCATTTTGTTTGTTCACCCTAACGTTCTCTTTATTTACGTGTCCCAACGACTTTTTTTAGCCGTTGTTCGCACCAACCTGAGGTATATGGCCCTCAAAGCGATGAAATGCCTGGGACGGTTGGAGGGTCACTGATGAAGGACTCCCCCCCTTTTTATTTTTTTTTATTTTTATATGTAACCCATTTGCAACGCCGCAGCTCCATTATTATCATATATATATATATATATATATATATATATATATATATATATATACATACATACATATATATCTTTAATGAGTAGAAATGTCTATGATCTCCAGCACACAACTGATGATAGGGAAATTATCCCCCGTCCGTGCTTTCCTATTATTTATAAATACACTTATTTATAAATACACTTCACAGATTTTTTCATAAGTTTTTGCTGTGACATGTTTTCCCTTTCTCCCTATCGACCTTATCGCTATTAACTCTTCCCCTTTCTTTCTTTCTTTCTCTTTCTTTCTCCCTCTCCCTTTTAATCTACCTCCCCCCTGCTAGCTACCCCGCTACTTCCGCTGTTTCTCTCCCCTCTGCCTCTTCTTTATCTACTCATGCGGAGGTGAGACCTGTTTTTTTTTCCGATCCCTGTTTCACACAGCCTTGTATTTCAGTTAAGTAACTGATGTTGACAACCTTCTTTTCTCTTCCGTTGCTACTACACATGCTGATCGTGTTTCCCTCTTTGGTATGTTTTTTTTGGATCTTTTCCCTTCTGTTATATTTTCTCTCTCTCTCAACTTTGCCCAATAACTTCCATTAATTATTAACGCACTGGAGCTAGACATATTTTCTTTAATGCATAGAAATGTCCGTGATCTCCAGCAGATAACTGATGAAAAGGAAATCATGCCCCGTTCGTGCTTTCCTCTTATTTATAAATACACTTTATCCATCAAAATACAACCTCTGTTCCTTCACAAATGTTTGTTATATATATATATATATAATAAAAATTTATATATATACATATATATTTTCATATTTCATGCTGCAATATAGGTTTTCGATTTGCTCTAGAAATAAGTTATCAAGAGGCAGAACTGATATTATAATTGGTTGGTACTTTTATTGAGGACGCTGCACAACAATATACAATCGATCGTAAATGATATCTTGTTTTAGTGGTCTAGCATATCCCTCAAAATTGAAACTTTAATATTAACTGAGTGATTTCCAAAGGCATATTTATATGATATTTGTTGCCATGCAATAATTCTAGGATAATTTTCAATTCATCTAATTGCTAATTCTTTCATGGTTAACCATATAACAAAGCAGCCAGAAGCGTATTGTTGATTGGTATTTCACCACCATTACATTTTACAGCAGTATGGTAAGGTTGTTTAGTTTTGAAGCTTATGCTTTATACTTGTTCCGCTAAATTAATGAAAAAAAAGATTATTCACGAAATACTTGAGGCTTGTACATTTTGTCTAATGTTGTCACGTTTATGTGCACCGGATCTTTACTGATTTTACATAGAATAAGTAGAAGAGTTCCCATCAATATTTTCAGATATTTTACATTTGTCAAGTTATTATTTCCCCATTTCTTTTTCTATCACAATTGTTTAACTCAGCCTCTATTTAATATTCACGGTAATAATGGTTTCTTATATAGGCACAAGGCCAGCACTTTTGGGGAGGGGAAAATCCATTAAATCGAACCCAGCGCGTAACTGGTACTTTATTTTATCGACCCCATAAGGATGAAAGGCAAAGTTAACCTCAACGGGATTTTAACTCAGATCATATAGGGATGTAACTTTATGCTGCAAAGCACGGTGTCCGACCCTCTACCGATACTGCCAATCCACCACCCTAATATTAGCGGTAATAATAAAGACTGAAAATGTGATGATTCTATCCATGTCTTATAACTATATTTATTAGTTTGATACAGGTCTTTACTAGATATTTAAGTACATGTAAAATAGATAATATATATAATTATATACGGAATCAGAGGACAACAAACATGTTAAATGTAATACTTTCCTAAATGAATGCAACATTCATTCTTATGTTATCCATTAGATTGTAGATGATAGTAACATTTTTGAATAAAAAGAAAAAAAAGATTAGTTATTTCATGGTAAATTATACTGATTTTATTTTTATTTAATCGCGCTTTAACTATTAACACAAAGTCTCTAACATTCCGTTCCAACTCTTCATTTCCTGGAATGCCTGGTCCTGTAATCTGCATGGAGTTGCATGGCACCGTATTAATATACAACATTTCTAGTGCATTTTAAACCTGGCAGTGTCCATCTCCTCACTATGTTTGAAAACAGCAGAATTTTTCCCCAGATGGGTAGGTATTGAGAGAATGGAAGTGAGAAAGACTTAGAGGAAGAATCAACCCCATTACTAGACTATTTTATCGACCTCGACTGGTTGAGAGGCAAACTTGAACACGATGAGATGTGAACTCAGAGCGTAGAGAGCCGAAACAAAAACTGTTAAATATTTTTGTGATGTTCTAAAGATTCTGACAAGTCTCCGACGTGTCATTTCACTACTATGATGCAAATTGAGAAGTTTTTATATTCCAAATAATTGTAACATTATGTTTATTATACTTTCAATTTTCTTTTTTTTTTTTTCTGTGATACGTAAATATTTGGTACAATTTTTAAATATGTTTAATACGACACATTGGTAGAATGTGTAAGGAATAATTGCTGGACAGGGACCAATACCGAGCATATATGGTACATATTTGTTTAACAATCGATATATTAAGATAAGTCTCGTAACGTTTCAAATATTAGTCCTTCATCACAAAGTCACTGCTGCCAAGATGTATTGGGCATTGAATTTCACGTGGACAACATCGGTGGCTTGGATAGTGGCGGCAGGTATGCATGCGTAGCTGCTGCTCTTACACAATCAACCTTGCTCGGGCTTGTACCACTGAAAAGAAATCTCCAGTAACAAGTCCCATGGTCATTATTAGGCGAAGATGATCTTTAGCCTTTACTCTCACCCTCTCTCTCTTTCACTCACTCTCTCTCATCACTCTCTCACTCCTTGTATATATATATATATATATATATATATATATATATATAGTATAAAAGAGAAAACACAGGTACGCAATAATAGAATGATTTTATCCAGGTATTTACGACCGTTTCATTGGTACGTGCAACCTTATATTGCTACATTGCAAATACCAGCCAGTCAATTATAATTGTTGATCACAGTCCAAATTTTCAAAATATTGAGTCAATAGGTCGTAAATACCTGGATAAAATCCTTCTCTTATTGCTTAGATGTGTTTTCTTTTTTATACTTTATACTCCAAGATTGAACGGAATTCTTACAAACTTGTGGAGTTACCCCTAAACGTACGTTGAAACCATCCATGAAACTGGCTTTCTTAACCACGAAGTGGATCACAAAAAGCAATGTTCTGCTTCCCTAACTATATATATATACATATATATATATATATATATATATATATATATATATATATATATATATATATATATATATATATATATATATATATATATATATATATATATATATATATATATACATATATATATATATATATATATATATAGATAGATAGATATAGATATATAATATAGAATAGGATGAAACGAAATTTCATTTCTCAATCTTAGTACGGCGGTTACTTAAATGTAAGTATGTAGGTATGTATACGTACATACATTTATGTATACAGACGTACAGTAGTATGTATATATATACATACATGCACACATATATATATGCA
This sequence comes from Eledone cirrhosa, assembly GCA_964016885.1. Lineage (NCBI taxonomy): Eukaryota > Metazoa > Mollusca > Cephalopoda > Octopoda > Eledonidae > Eledone > Eledone cirrhosa. The sequence continues at coordinate 81,948,383 of OZ024742.1, forward strand.
CGCATCCGTTTACCGAACATTTATTATAATGCTCGGTTTGCTTGTAAACAAACAAACAGCCGGAATTACGCCGTACAGTGTTTAGGCAACCACGTCACCTTTTTGTTCAAAATTGACACAGGAACGATGTACTAGTTTCAAGCTTATTAGCTATCGTCAGCATCGTATACCTTCCTGTCAGCTGGTGGAACGTCTGAAAGTATATACTTTCCTTATGCATATTAACGGCTGAGCAGCCTAATTTGTATATCGAGTGAGTTTAGCCGGCCGACGATAAATGGAAAAGAATAAAACGAAATGTCATTTCTCAAACTTAGTACGGTAGTTACTTAAATGTAAGTATGTATGTATACGTACATACATATATGTATAGAGACGTACAGTAATATGTATATATATACATACATGCACACATATATATATATGCCCGTATCGGTTTACCGAACATTTATTATAATGCTCGCCTAAACTCACTCAATATACAAATTAGGCTACTCAGCCGTTAATATGCATAAGGAAAGTATATACTTTCAGACGTTCAACCATCAGGCAGGAAGGTAGACGATGCTGACGATAGCTAATAAGCTTGACACTAGTACAGTGTTCCTGTGTCAGTGTTGATCAAAAAGGTGACAAGGTTGCCTAAACACTGTACGGCGTAATTCGGGCTGTTTGTTTGTTTACAAACAAACCGAGCATTATAATAAATGTTCGTTAAACCGATATGTGTGCATGTATCTATATATATATATATATACATACTACTGTACGTCTGTATACATATATGTATGTACGTATACATACATACTTATATATATATATATATATATATATATATATATATATATATATATATATATATATATATATATATATATATATATATATGAGTGTGTGTGTGTGCGTGTGTGTATGTATATGTGTATGTGTGTGTGTGTGCGCGCGTTTTTGCGTATATTACTTTTAACTCAACACATCAAATATTGGACTTAGTCTGAACTGTAGAATGTATTTCACTTTTAAAGATGATAATATTACATTTACTTGAAGTTTACATATGTTAAATATGTAAACCAGAAAAGTATCACAGCTATATGAAAAACTTTGATAATCAATGCTTGTACGTTTGTATGATCGTAACTCTTCCCCCTTTAAGAGAAAAGCTTTGTTGCGTTGTTTGGTGCCAAGCTTATAGACTGTGTACAAATGACATTTTTATTGCAAGTATGAAGTGTAAATTCTTGTCAGATACATTCGAGAAATTTAAGCTATCAAGGAATGGAATCGGATTTTGGTATTCTTGGTTCAGTAATTTTCATGATAAAAAATGTCAAAAACCGATACATCCAGGTCATGGTATTTGGAAGATACACGTTTATAACCTGCGCAAGGTTACCGTTCACTGTAATGTTTCATTTCAATAACACTATTACATATAGTTCACCCAAGTGGTAACATGTATATGTATATGTATGCATGTATATATATATATATATATATATATATATATATATATATATATATATATATATATATATATATATATATATATATATATATATATATATATATATATACCTATATATGTATATATATATATATATAAATATATATATTTATATGTATATATATATATATATATATATATATATATATGGGGGGAGAGGTGATGTCTGTGAGTGTGTGTGTATGAGAGATATAGAGGGAGCGGAGAGAGAAAGGTGCACGCGCCAACACGGACACACATATATGCACACACACATATTCATATGTATATATATATATATATATATATATATATATATATATATATATGGACACAAAATGCATATATTCACATATACAAAAATGTATAGAGATATAGTGAAAATGAGGAAAGGCATGAATTAGCATTACATTAAGCTCTCTTGTCTTCTCTGTCGAGAGAAATATATTACATAATGTAATACAATATAGTATAGTGTAATATATAGGCTGCAATGGTACACGTAGGGATACCTTGTATATAATACAAAAGTGATGCAGGAGGAAACAAACTGCAAGTTGAATGACCTGGAATATGAGCATGTGTTCAAATTTGCTAGAATAAATAATGCTTTCTGCCAATAAATATACTTTAACTATTATGCAGATGTTATATTAGCTTTTGCTTAGTTGCGGTGTTCACTACCATTGTAACTTCATCCAGTAGAACCTTTGTTTATTAGGTATATATGAATAGATGGATGGATGGTCTCATAGCTGAACGTGTCATACTGGTGCTCTATCGACATATGGTGTTTCCTGGCCATTATAAAAATCTGCCATAGCCTATCCAGGTCTGAATATAGCAGATTTCTTGCAGCGAAGGATAGAGATTCAAAGAAAGGAAGTGACCCGAGTACTAGACTTGAACTTTATTTATCGACCTCTAATGGACCAAATGCAAAGTCGCCCACGTTATTAGTTATACTCCACCATTAAAATATGTTATTATTATTTAACGTTACGACGGATTGGCAGTATTGGTAGAGGGTCGAATGCCATGCTTTGACGCATAGAATTACGGCCCTTGCCATTCTGAGTTCAAATCCCGCCGAGGTTAACTTTGCCTTTCATCCTTACGGGGTCGATAAAATAAAGTACCAGTAATACACTGGGTAATTGCTGGCCTTGTGCCTAACGTAGAAACAATTATTATTTAACGTAACATTCCATTTTTTTTCGGAAGGATGAATACGATATGAGGGAATTGGATTGATAGCTCCAAATCACTGTAATATAGCAATCATATAGATTGGACTGGAAATATATATTTAAAACTAAGAATGTTTGTTTGCGGTGTAAATTAAAAGATATGCAACTTTGCGGGAATTATTTAGTGTTGATGGCATGTCTATGAGACTCCTAATATCAAATTGATCACCGTTCACTTGAAGCCTTTAAGGGTCTTATACAAAAAATATATATTACTTATAAAAACATATATATTACTTATAAAAAAAAGTATATATTGAATTGGCAGATAGGCATTCTCTCGCAGAGAAAAAAAATATCAACTAAACCATATAGAGTAACATGCAATCACCTTTTGCGGACAACTTATAAAAATAGAACTATGTGTAAATAGACAATAATAAAGGAAGGATTGAGCAGGTTTTTCAGTCTCCTGTACCATAGAATTTTACCGCTTTGCATTTGTTATTACATTATCCATTATCCCCATTCATTTAGAGGTCTTATATCTAATTCAAGACACAGTTCTTGAAGCAATCAGACTATACGACGAAAAAAATTAGCGGCTATATTATGTAGATGTTTTCTTCGTTGTGTCCTGTTAGTAAAGCAACAAATATAAATTTGAATTATATAATATAGTTTTGAATTATATAATACAAATTATGAAAGCCCTGCTCACTTGCTATTGGTACTCTATATGAGATTAAACATATAACGTTACGTTCAGGAAATCCTTCTCTGAGTTCGTGACTGATTATATGAAATCGTAACGAAGACATTATGAAACCGATGTTTAGTAGGTCTGTCTGAATCGAATTCACCCTGCTTGATTTTCATTATTTAAAGAATCTTACGCAAGATTTGGCACGTCCATCAACTACTTTGCCTAGTTTTTATTTTTTCATGTTGGCGAAATTTATGAAAAATTCGTCACAGATTTTCTAGTTTTAAAACATTTTAAAACAATAATATATGATAGCTGTTACTTTGCAGTTGGTAAAGCTGTCAAAAACATAAAGCAAACAAAAATATCAGAAAGTGGAATAATGGGCCATATAGATGATCCGTTTCTTTTTTTTCTTTTCTTTGTAAGGCTGATTTTAATTATTTTTCTTAGTAGAGATTATTAGTTTGTTTAAGCTTATCAGGTACATTATTATTCCTGAATTTTCTATGTTACTCACACAGAAAATCCTCCAGAATAAGAAACTACTGAATCAACCTTCATTGGATACATATATTTGTGTATGCATATCTGTATTTGTGTGAATGTGTCTATATATGTCTATTTGTCATTGTGTTTCTGTGTGTATGTGTACTGAAAAACGAATGAACATAAACATGGGAAAGAGCTGTTTATCAGAATATAACGATATTATTTGACTTGAAAGAGATAACCCGTGCTTGTTGTTATTAATTGACGTATATTGAGATATCTATTTTATGGATATGAATGATTAAATTATATTTATGAAAGATTTTCTAAGCGTATCTTAGTTAGATGATATCAATGTTTAAACTTTTTGATGTTCCATTGACAAACTATGTGTATTGCTGTATTCTTCTTCTGAGTCACTCTATATCAGGAAGTTAATCATTCACCCTCTGATGTCATTGAACAAACGTATGTAATATCACTCGTACAATCTACATTGAAGTATTGATATGTATACAAGAGGGATTAAATATTAAACAAGGGATAACATTAACAATGAAAGACCGCTTTAAGATGTACTATAAAACCTGCCTTTTCATCTCAGGTGAATAACACGAATATTATCATTATATATCCGTAAACGCATTTCCGTATCCGCTAGCCATCATGTGCTGTACATGAAAAGTTCTGTTATGAAAGATGTGAAGAAGATATCATTGAAATCATTGGAACATTTTATTAAACAGAACCTCAAAGAGAAGTACATCCACTACAAAATAGCATGTGTAAACTAAAACGAAAAGTAATTCAACCTATAGCATATTATGACAAATTTCTGAATATACAGAATATGAACGTGCTTAGCATAGAATGAGTGTAAGAATTTAAGCCATGCATAAAATTCTAACTTTTATTATTGGTAATCTGTCACATATCAGAATTTCTAAATAAAACAAAGTTGTACAGAATGATAGAAAGGAAATGTCGAAAAATATTAAGGTTGAGCGTAATAGATTATATGAACAACGAATACCGATATACGTATCTAACCATCAATATGTAGAAATAAATACATGAAATTCAACAAGATAGTCGTCGGAATATAGGGTTTCAGATACTGTTCGTCAGTTCTTACACACAAACATAGATCCAGACACATATATACACGCTTACACACACTTAATCCAACACCGACGTAATCAAACAGACGCAAACAAACACAAATATCTTGACTAAAACAAGGTTAGTCAAACATACGTTATCACATATGATCTTGTAGGCAAAATACAAAACACACACACATATAGACCGAAACGCATACACAAACACACAATAAAAAGCCAAGCATACACAACTCCAACGCACACTTGATAAATGCACCTCATTCGGACACATAAAACAGTAGTCGGATGCTCTGCAAACACTACGGAATGCACAATTTTACGACGATCTATTTGAGTTTTCTTCTGTAACTGGTCCTACATTGGCAAATGTATGAGCATGAACGGGGTTTCTATTGTAACCATTACGCCTCGCGCCTTTCTCACCTAACATTAATTTCTGGCTTTATGCCTGTAATTAGAATGGCTTCCTTCATTCATTCTTACATTTCCCGTATACCTTTTATTCGCATCTAGGTCAGCGTAGTCTTCTTTTTTACATCCTACTCTCTATCTCATGTGTCGACTTAATTTTCGACATCAATAATTTGGGGCTAACTTCTATTGACATTCGTGAACTCTAACGTTATGTGCAACAGGTTTTTTATCCATTTTGACGGCTAAGTATACAAAAATACTGAAAAGTTCTGATGGGATCAATACTCTCAGGACTGCCTGCCAACACATATTGCGAGCACTCATCGGCTGCACCTTTTTCTCCAGGTAGGTGGATGACAGCCTTATGCTCACTTCATCACATGAAGAAACCATCGAAAACACTGCCGCACACATAAAATGGGAGGTTGAACATCCGGACACCACTTTATCCCTCTCTCTAATCGACTTGACAATAAGTGTGACGTAGAAGGGATCCATATACACCAACTTCTGCAGGAAGAATGCCTGCAGATACATTTTCATAGACAACTACAGGTCCAAAATGGCCTATATACGCAATGAGATCTCCGGGATACGCAACAGATGAAGTGAGGCTAGCCGCAGATATATCGGTACCGTGGAATTCCAAACATTTCCAGTTGCATTTATGTTGCTTTATGTTCATACGTGTCATCACCAAGTCAAAACCAGTGACCTCAAGAGACAACAAGGTCCGCCATGTTCAAGAAAGAACATACATCTTTAAGTGTTTAGACTTGTGATGTATTTATATTGACATAATCTTCCTTAGTATATGGGCAGTTCCCATTAGTACTATCTTTTGTATTTCTCCTATGCGCGGGTCTCCTGGAATTTGCGATAAGTAATCATTAGGCCCCTTAGGTATGATTCCTAGAGCGCCTACAACCACTGGTATTGTTTTAGTTCTCAATTTCTACATTTTTCAAATTTCTACCTCCAGGTCCTTATACTTGCTCAATTTTTCAAATGTTTTTATAGATACATTCTTGTCTATTGGAACGGACATATCAATTAGCAGGCATACCCTCTTTTTAAAGTCCTTCAGTATTATATCAGGTCTATTTGGATCTATTTTCCGTCTGTTTGGATGCTAAACTTCCACAAGATAGAGATGTGATCTTTTTCAATTATGGGAGGTGGTTGATGCTCCCACCAATTCTTTTGATGGGCAGGTCAAAATGCTTACACATTATCCAATGTACGTATTGTGCAGCTCTGTCATGCCTGTTTCGGTATTCGGTTGGAGCTATAGGACTGCACATTGAAATTATATGATCAATGGTCTCTGGATTTGTTTTACATACATGGCATAATGGATTGCATCCATTTTTTATTATGTTGGCTTGGTAATTTTTTGTTGGCCGACACTGATCTTGTGCTGATATAATTAGTCCTTCAGTCTCCGATTTCAGTCCAGAGGATGCCAACCACTGATGGGTTAAAGTTTTGTCAACATCAGGATTGTTAGCTGTTTCTGGGTATTTTCCATGCAGAGGCTTTTCTTGCCACTGCTTAGCCAGTTTCTGTAGCAGTTCTTTCTTTGCAGTTACTTTTACCAGCTTTAATTTTTCTGTGTTTTTCATTTCAGCAGTAAATGGAACTTCTGAAATTTGTAGTCCATTACTGTATCTTTGTGCATTTTTTGTAATGGAGTATGATCTTTTGATGCTTTCGTGTTTCAAAACGAGTTTCATCCTCCAATCATGTGATTCCCTTAGATATGTAGAAAATCCAATGTTGCAGTTTTCAACCCAATATCTAACTGGATTAACCCACGTTCTCCTTCTTTCCTAGGGAGATATATTCTATCTGTGCATGGTTAAGAATTTTCTAATTTTTGTGTCGAGCCTACGGATCTCTGTGCTTGACCAGTTGATGACATTGTAACTGTAAGTTACTACTGGTATGGCAAGCGGTTTTATGGAATCGATCCTATACCTTGCATTCAATTCCGTTCTTAAGATTGCTCTTACTCTGCGGTAAACTTCCTTCCTTATCCTTTCCCTCATAGTCGAGTGCTTGGTTCTGTCACCTTCACAAACATCTAGATATTTGTAAGTGTCCTCTTGATCAAGTTCTCTTATCACATTCCCCCGATCAAGATTAATTTCTGAACTTTTCAACAGCTTTCCTCTGGTGAACGTTGCTTTGGCGCATTTATCTAGTCCAAACTCCATTTTAATGTCATTACTGAACTGCTTCACAGTGGATAATAGCCCTTGCAATTGTTCATCATTTTTTTCAAATAGTTTCAGGTCATCTATGTAGAACAAGTGATTAATGGTTTTGACATAGACTTTATATCCATGTTTTGTTTCATTCAGCATTTTACTTTTTGTTTCATTGAGCATTTTACTTTATTATTATTATTAAAAAGCCCCAACAAAACACAAAAACATACACAACAAAAGATACAGACATCACACATACAACAAACACAGACATACCCGAAACAACACCACCAAAACCATCACCACCACAGTCACCAAAACGAAACCAAATAAAACCACACCAACAAAATGTTAAAAACTTTGTGCTTGTCAGAAGGGCCAACGATAAACTGATGGCCTTCTTAGCACGAAGCTAGGACATTCAAACAGAGGGGGATATTTTTTAAATGAGCTCATTATGCGTGCCAGAAGATTTGCTTCTGGTCCGAATGTCACTAAATCCCTACAAAGAAATTCAAGATAGCTTTCCTCAAGACGTGGGAACCCTGAATGTGAAACACACATCGAGACTTTTAAAGGGTTTCCAAAAGAAACCTCACCAACCATGGAGGTCGAAACACCCGACCTTCACAAGACCCCGGGATGTAAGTAAACCTTCCCTCTCTCTCTTAGCTTGCCAACATGGTCATATTAAGAGTAGGAAGTTTAAATGTTCGCGGCCTGGGTCACCCTGGAGACAGAGTCGCCTGCTCAACACCTCAGGTCGCTGGAAATGGATGTAATTGCCGTCAGCGAGACCAGCATTTTTGACACTCGCGCACTAGCCCCCATTTTCGACGACTATCAGATCTTTGCATCTGTTAGCAGGCCGGAAATGAGGGATGGGGTGGCAGTGCTGTTTAGGAAAGGACTGGATCTCGTGGAAAGGTCGATCTTCCGGGACCGGCACGGTAAGTAGCGGCAAACTTGCGCAATCCCAGCCAGGTCTATATACGATAGTCTCCACCTCATGCGATACATCATAGAGAGGATAGGGTGTAAACCTGGCTTCGGTGGGGCACTGATCAATATAGATCAATCGAAATCATTCGATAGGGTCGACCATCTGTATCTGGAGTTTGTCCTCAGAGCAGCTGGCTTCGGATGTCTTCAGAAGCTGGATCGCTGCAATGCACAGCGACACACGCTCAGTGGTCAAGGTTAATAGCCACCTCTTGGAACGATTTCGGCTCTCTCGATCGGTCCGTCAAGGGTGCCCTCTCTCTTCCTTTCTGTACGTAATGACTCTTGAGCCTTTACTGCGGAAGCTGGAGCTGTTGCAGGGCATCCCGAACCGGGACGTGGAAGGGCGGTGTGGGATTATGCGGACAACGTCACCGTGATGGTGTCGAACACCTCAGAAATCGAGGTGGTCGGCACCCTATTTAAGGAATATGAAAGGTTGACAGGAGCCAAACAAAACCCGGAAAGTCGGTGGGCTTGAAGCTGGGAACCTGGTGAGGCAAGCCCAAGCCGTCCAGCAGCGTCGTGGGGCGCTGGACGGACGGACCGGTAAAGGTGCTCGGGGTTTGGTTCGTACCAGACCTCCAGGTGGAAAAGTATTGGGATGAGGTAACGAGCAGACTAGCCAGCCTCACACCAAAAGGGCTGGGAGGAAGCGAATGCGTACATCGCGTACATCGCGTCCGTCATCTACTACCGCCTGACCGTCCCGTTGCCCCCGTCCGCGCCTCGTCAAGTTGGAACAGCTCCTCTTCAAATTCTGGGGGGGGGGGTAATTTCCATTGGTGAGGCGGTCCAAGTACTGCCAGCACCCTCTACGTGGAGGGCTGAGCATGCCGTGGCTAAGGATGCGCAGAAATTCGTTGAGGCTTCGACATCTCCAGATATTCTGCTTCCACGGTGAACACCACTGACGCCACCACCACCTCAACTGAAACTAAAAATAACAATAACAAATGTAACAATAACATCAACAGCAACAACAACAATAAGAATAACAACATCGTTTCGTTTGCCAAAGCATCCACAACATGCGAAACAATCTAGGTAACTCAGGAAGAATTAGATGAAGCCAAGAGAATGGTAAAAAAGATGGCTAGATGGTCAGTCTCACGCCCCACCAAATAAAATGGAGCATCGGCGCCTATGCACCGTGTCTTATCGGACGTTTAACATAAAATCGTGCCGAGTGGAACGTGCATCCGAGTCCCAAATACAAAAAGCTTTGGGACATGTGTGGGCTAAAAAGCCCACATCAAACGTCGGCAGAAATAAGGAACCGTGGACGTGTTCTTTGGAACACCACAGGAGGCCAGAGAGCACTCCATGGCCCCATTAAGAAGCGATGACTTCACACTCGTCCCAAGCTACTGTGGCCAGAGACTCGTAAAGATCAGGGTGACCCACATTCCACCGGCCATCGAGATTCCCTGGATAATGGCTGGCGCCCTCGCCCGCATCGAGGCCAGCACCAAAATAATAGAAATAGAAAAAGAAAGGCAGGAGAACTGCTCCGGATCTGGAATGGAGCTTCTGATCCAAGCGGACAAAAAAAGCATTAAGGAGATCCCAGAGGTAATAGACCTCACTGAAGTCAGCAACCTCCCCGTAATCGTCGAGGGTAGAAGGCCTAGGTGTGTCGTTTGTGGTGACAGAACCCACCTGAGGGCTTTCTGCCCTCAGGTTAAAACATTGAGGCCACCTCTCTTACCCACCCCAGTGACTCAACCATCAACACCACCAGCAGCAGAAATGGCAGCAACAATTGTAACAGCAACAAGAGAAGCAACTGTAGCAGCAACAACCCCAGCAACAGTAGCAAAACCAACACCACCACCACCCAATGCGCCAGAACTAGCACCAGCGCCTACACCATCCACCACGCTACAACCAAAACCAACGCCTGAGGAGGATTTTCCACTCCCCGACTTATCGTAACTGGAGACAGATTGTGATGACGTAGAGTGGGAAACGGTATCAGGAAAAAAGAAAAAAAGAAAAAGAAGCCAAAAAAAAAAGAGTCCGCTTCCTTCCCCCTCCAAAAACAAAATACAGTAGGAAACAAATAAACTATCAAACAAAATTGCTAGGACAGCTATGCCACCATCCACACCAGCATCACCAACCCCATCACGACAAACACCAACACCATCACCATCATTAACCCAACACCACAAAAGTCACCAAAACACGAAACAGAAACGAAGTTGACAACAAACCCAAACAAAACAAAACAACCAAAACGATACACAGTACACAGCATAAAATTTGAACAACAACGTACCTAAAGTTGAAACAATTAAATTTGAACAACAACCAACTATTTCAAAACATCCAGCACAACACCAGCATCACAGAAAACGACTACACAGCAACCAAAACGTTCACACCACCTCCACACATACAAATCACTCGAATCACACAGATAACGTTCACGACACTAAAACAAAAATTCCCCAAAGACATCGGAGACTTCCGACAAGCACTCTCCAGGAGGATTTATAAGGACATCCTTCCGGAGGAGGCCACAAGCAGTGAAAAGGATGGAGAACTATCCTTCCTCTACGAGAAGTAAGGGAAGTGGTCTTTCCCATCTGTTCCACTCCATTTCAACATGACCTCACTCAGAATAGGCAGCATAAATGCGCGTGGTTTGGGGTCGTCATGGAAGCAGAGCCACCTGCTCAACGACTTCAGGTCACTAAACATAGATGTAGTGGGCATCAGCAAGACCAGAATGTCCGAAGCACGGGCCTACGCACCGATCTTCGTCGGCTACGTTGTGTACGCATATCCCAGCAGTCCTGGATCGGGAGGAGGAGTTGCTGTGCTTTTTCGGAGAGGTTTGGATCTCGCCATACGGGCCATCTTCCTGTACCCAGAAGGTAAGTTGGTGGTGCTGGACGTGACCAGCGGAGACGGGCAATTTTTCAGGCTAATGGCCGTCTATGACCCGAGAGGAGCAAGGCGGCCTGATTTCTTCCGGCATCTGGAGACCTTTCTAGTGTTAGTGGGCGACTGGAAAGGGGATATTAGATGCACGCTGGGACTGTGTGGGATTAGCGGATAGGGGAGGAGGGTGCAAGAGCCTCACCAACCTGCTCAGGCGTTTTGAACTGTCTGACAGGTACCGATTAGATTTCCCGTATGTGCCAATGTGGGCTTGGACAAACCGCATAGGGACATCCAGATCATATATAGATAGATTATTTTGTAGGGAAATAGATAGTTCTAGCATAGGCTGTCCCCAATTCTAGATAGTCAGCTACACGGACCACAAATTCGTGATCTGTTTGCTTGACTTAGATAGGCTTCATAGACGAGGACCGAGCTACTGGAAGCTAAACGCGTCCTTACCAGCGCGCAAGGCCTACAGAGACCGGATTACCGAACTAGTTAAGCCGGCGTTGACGGGGGACATCGTCAACAACAAGTGGTGGTTTGCTCTGAAAAGAGCGATTAGAATAGAGTCCATATGTTTAGTAAGGCTTTATCAATAGAGAAAAATAGAGCAGAGGGAGAAGTAGTTAGAAAATTAGACGAAGCGCTTAGCAAAGGCATCGCGACCGACGTATTTGCGGCGAAATTGGCTTTTGAAGAATTCTTCAATGCAAAGCACGAAGGCTGCGTTGTCAGATCTAGGATGTGTGCTCTCAAACACGAGTGAACGATAGCTGTTCAATGGTCCCGAGTGGGATCAGCGGTGGGCCAGGTCGAGGGATGGACTTTAGTGTCTACTACGACGGACTGCCGCGGCTCTGGGCCAATGAGGCGGAGTGTTGCAAAAAGCAGATAACTGCCGCTAAAGTACGGGAGGCAATGACTGGCTGCACAAGGGGTAAATCGCCTGGTTTGGATGGTCTGCCCTATGAACTTTACGTACAGATTCCAGACTTATTCGGCGGCCTCTTGGCAGACGTCTACTGCAACTGGCAACAGAACGGGAGAATTCCCAGCTCTGTGAGCCGAGGAGCGTGGCGCTGCTGGGAAAGGATCCAAACAAGGGGGTTAACATAGATAATTTCAGGCCCATAACTCTGATAAACACATATTTCAAGATATTGGCCAAGGTGCTAGCAAAGAGGTTGGCGCTTGTTGTCGTTGGTGGTCTAGTGAGAGAGGCGCAGACATGCGCCATTCTCGACAGATCCATCCACGACAACCTCCACCTCATAGGATACATCGTAGAGAGGGTAGCTAGGGAACCCGGCACGGGAGGGTCCTTGATCAATTTAGATCAGTCGAAAGCTTTCGATAGGGTCGGCCATCGTTACCTAGCGGCATTCCTGAAGGCGGTTGGCTTTGGGCCCGTCTTTTGAGGCTGGATAGCTGCCATGCACAGCGACATCTGCTCTCTGGTGAGAGTGGACGGTCACCTTTCAGAACCGTTCAACATCATGCGCTCGGTACGCCAAGGATGTCCCATCTCGTGCCTCTTGTACGTATTGACTATCGAGCCATTACTGCACAAACTGGAGGCGTCCCGCTAGAACTAGGATGCGGAAGATCCGTGTCAGCATATGCGGGCGATGTCACCGTAGTGGTGTCGATCGGCAAACACATCGAGGCGATCGGCACTACACTAAGAGGATACGAAGCGGTAACAGGAGCAATGATCAACCAGGAAAAGCCAGTGCGCCTGCAGCTCGGCACCTGGAGAGGCAGGTCCATGCCGTCCAACAGCGTCGAGGGGCGCTGGACCGACGGACCGGTTAAATTGCTAGGGCTCTGGTTCGATCCGGACCTCCAGACGGACAAAAACTGGGACGATGTGACGAGCAGGGTGGCTTCTCTCACCCAGAAATGGGCGGAGAGGAAGCTATCCCTGAAAGGTCGAGCGGAGATGGCTAACGCGTACATCGCGTCCGTCATCTGCTACCGCCTGACCGTCGTACCTTGTCCCAAGCCCCGCCTTACTGCGCTGGAGCGTTTGCTCTTTCGCATTTTGTGGAAGGGATGCGCACCGATGGTCAGGCGGTCCATCTGTTGTCAACACCCGCCACGTGGAGGGCTGGGCATGCCGTGCTGATGATGTGCAGAGACGCACTCAGGCTACGACATCTCCACCTCTTCCTTGACGGTGATCAGGTGTGGTCGCCGTTTGCTAGGCGCGTCTTTTCACAGCTCGTTCCCTTGACGGAGCTGCATTCCTGGGTGAAGCGAAGACCGAGAGGGAGCGCTTGGAGACTGGAATGTCTTGAGGCGCTCACAGACCTCGACTAATCAGGCAATGTGATCGGTGGAAACTCCACCTCGGCGTTCTATAGAGCATTAGTGGAGGCGAAGAGCGATGACGTCCTTGGGGAAACTCTAGCCCTCGACGAAAATCAACTAGCCAATCTCTTCGGAATAACTCTCGGGCCGGGGCCTATGGACAACTTCCAGAAATCCCTGGCCTGGCAGTGCTACCGAGGAGCCTTGCTCATTTTGGATAAACTCTACAGGCATGCAGGTGCCGTCAACCGGGCATGTCCGAGATGCGTGCAGGGCGACGAAACCGTTCTGCACGCACTCGTCCAGTGGCCGAGAATTGATGACTTGTGGGTTTATGTCGAACACCTGCTGTCGCGTGTAGGACGGATCCGGCTATCAGCTGAGTCCATCGTGAGGATTGCCCCTCCCTCTTCCTTTAGCCGGGAAGGGCAGGCAGTTTTTATCTGTCTGGTGGCCATGGCGAAAGAGATAGTATCGTGGACACGTTTGAAAGGCCTGAAGACGAGCACTTACCTCTTCGGTGATACCCTGATTAACTTTTTCAAATTTCATTTGAAAAGGAAAATCAGGGTAGGGGGAAAGTGCTCTCTTCCCAGCATTTTGTTGAAAGATGGGTGAGAGAAGCAAGAATGGCCCGAGTGAATGGGCCTACTCTGAGTAGGTGTCAGTAAATTAAAGGTGGAAAACTGGGAGAGAGCACTTGCTCTGGTGGTCAGGGTCACTGTGGCCTTTTAATGGGCTTTCCCCACAAATGTCCCTCCGAAGTCTCCCCCCTAATGGGGAATTTTTTCATTGTTATTTTTTATTACATCCTCTGTTTTTTGTTTTTTACACGCAGAAATGCCCATTTGTACCGTCCTGTATTGTCCTGTACTGTCCTTAATGTCTACTTTATGTAAACCCTTGTGGTTAATAGAGAAATTATTATTATTATTATTATTATTATTATTATAATTATTATTATTATTCACTTATGAATACATTTGGGTGTCCACCAATGTCGAAAACAAATATTGCTTTTAATTTTCGGCAAAGCCGACCGTAAATTCTCTTGGTATGCATATTAGTCTATGCATTCTCAGGATTTCCAGAGGGAAGCAGTGACGAGAGTATACAGTCTTGATGAGGAGGAAAACACCGGATGAATTGTCGACTATTTTCTCTCGACTTGACGCTGGAATAAAAAGATGATGTTGGTTATCTGAAAAAGACACATGGTGCTTATGAGGATGTTTGCTAGTAAACCAACCGGATTTTTATATTATTATAATATTATTATCATTCACTCACGAATACACACACGCACACATTCACACATGTGTACATATATATATATATATATATATATATATATATATATATATATATATATACATATATATATATATATATATGTATATATATATATATATATACGTTATGTATGTATATATATATACATACATATAATATAAGATCAAAAGATGGTTAAAAGAGTTCCATGTATTTTAACATGCGCATTTCAAAAACATATATCATCATGCGATGACATTTGCGTTTTCGTCTGTAAAATAGGGAGACATAATATGAAGGTTAAAAAACACTTGTAAATAGTGCAGTTTTAAATCAACATATGAAAAGAAGTTTTAGATTGATGTGTGATATTGGGAAAAAAAATGAGGGGTGGTTGGAAAGGATGAAAAAGAGCAAGTTATGAGAGTAATGAATGGAGGGGAGGAGTATAATAAGGAAGGATGAGGTAGGAGGAGAGATGGGTGATAGAGAGAGAGAGATAGTTTTTATAACTGAGAAAAATATATTGTTTTACAGAGAGAGGTTAAAAAACCGTTGGAAGATAATATATAAATTAAAAGAATTTGAAAGTTAACGAAGAGAAAAAATTAAGAATAATGTTAAATTAATGTTTGTATATTGAAGGGTTTAATAATATGTGCGATGAAGAGAAATTGTTAATATGTATTAAGAATAATATTAAATTAAGGTTTCAATATTGAAGCTTTAATAAGGTGTGCGATGGAAAGAAATTATTGATATGTATTATTAAAATAAAAAATAGTAATGTTATTAAGGATATCATGGGAAAAGAAGTAGAAGAGTGGATGAATTATGAATTTAGAGGAATTAGTTAGTGTTTAAGTTTGTTTTTATTTAATGTAATATGCATGTGAAATATATGTAAATAGTTTGTTTACAAATGCGCGCAGAAAGCATAGAAGGAGATAGTTTAAGGAGAAGATCTTAACATCAAAATATGTATGTTTATGAAGTATTTCCTAATGGTAATAATATAATGTAATAAAGGAGATTAGTTAGGGTTTAAGTTTGTTTTTATGTATTGTGATGTGTAATATGTAAAAGTTAGACGAGCATGAAAGGCAGAAAAAAATAATGAATTGAGGATGAATAATCTAACGTCAAAAAAAATGTTTATGTTTACGAAGGATTTGTAAAGGTGATACTATCAAGTATTTAAAAGGGTAATAGTAAGTTTTATGGCCAGTGATAGGATGGAACAAGGAAGAGTGGATATATTGTGGTGAGTAATAATGAGAATTGAGAAGTATCTAGGGAGAAAATGTACAGATTAGAGGTTAGAAATTAAAAGAAAAAAGGAAAAAAGGGAGAAAGGGAAGTGATAAATAGGAATGAGACAGAATGAGTAACTAGTATTATATAATTTATAATAAATAACATTGAAATAAGGTAGAAAGATGGGTATATGTTTAAAGAAATATATATATATGACTTTGAGAAAAAGGATTTTAAATTGGTAAAGTATTAGATATTAGCTGTATACTTTGTGGAATGTTCTGTGGAATTTATGCAAGCAGAGAGAAAATAAGTCAGTGCGTCTATTTATTATAGTATCTAAATCAGATATAATGGTAAATTTCTCACATGTTTTGGATAGAGAAGCCTTCGCGGATGGAGAGGCAGAGCAAACTTTCCCCCAAGAGATGTTATAGTTAATATTTGTGTCTTTCATGTCTCCCTATTTTATCTGACGAAAAGGCAAATGTCATCGCATGATGATATTTGATTTTGAAATGCGCATAATAAAATACATATAACTCATTTAACCATCTTTTGATCTTATATTATTTATGCTCCAGTCCTACAAACTGTAGAGTGCTACTTATCCGATATCTGCATTGCTTTATTGTACTACAATAAAACTCACCTCCTACATATACATACATATATATATATATATATATATATATATATATATACATACATACATATATACATACACACATATATATACACATACACACACATATATATATATATATATATATATATATATATATATATATATATATATATATATATATATACATATATGTGTATATGTATATATATGTATATATATGTGTACATGTATGTGTATACATATATGTGTATGTATATATATATATGTATGTATATATATATATATGTATATATATATGTATATATATATATATGTATATATGTGTGTATGTATATATATATATGTATGTATATATGTGTATGTGTATGTATGTGTATGTATAAGTTTGTGTATATATATATGTGTATGTATATATGTGTATGTATATATTATGTCAGGTCACCAGTTGGTGCTACTGGTAACATGTATCCCAGTACAACCCGTCTCATGGTCGGGTCGTTGGCGACTAAACTGGCAACCCCACCAAGGTTTCTTGGTGAGGAGGGTGACTTTGGACAACCTGCAGGACTAAAAACTAAACCTGTCAAAGGGCAAAGGAGATCTTCAGATTCAATGGCCATCCAAAATCACCGGGAGAGATGACCCTTTAGCCTTTGTCAAGGCGGAATTCTAGGAGAAGGAAAACGCTGATATAACACCTGCAAATCTGATGGTATCCAATGATGTTGACTTGTTCTTCTTTTTGGTAAATATCATCTTGGTTAAGAGAGTTGGACTGGCTTTGTGCAGTGCCTTTGCTCACTATAAAAGCTTCACGGCACAGGCATTACTTTATATCTGGAGATATCTCTGCACTTGTCGCTACATGGTACCATGGGCCCAGCACTATGTGTCAATAATTGTCACAAGTGTAGTGTTTGTACCAGAGATTTCAAGTCGCTGGCTGGACTAAAAAGTCGCACTCGTTCAGCGCATCGGTAGGGGTTACTCCTACATGGATATAAAGTAGTGGCCGTACTCGAAAACGAGTTGGCAGCGACCATATATATATGTATATATATATATATATATATATATATATATATATATATATATATATATATATATATATATGTATATGTATTTATGTATATCCCCGCGGATCATGTTGGCAGAAGGAAGGGTGGAAGTGCAATTTTCCAGCATGATTCCTTTACGTCAGATGGCAACAAAACATTCTCTAATGGATACTGTGAATCAGTCACTGTGCACAATAAAGCCAATGGCTTGACATTAGTTAGGCACTATAGGCCACTACAAACACCCATAATCTGTTTCAAAGAATGCCTCAACAGTATTAAATGCTTTATTAAACCGTACCATTCTAGCAACATACTTTTGATGGCGACTTTTATCTACCCTGTGTCGATGTGTCTACGTGTAGTTTGAAACCAGGCTCCACAGCCTCAACCACTGAAAAATAGGCTGTCGAGTCACTTCTTGACTTCATGAATGAGTTTTTCTTGTCCCAACCTGTCCTTGCAGCAACGAGACATCAGCATAACATTCTGGATCTAGTGTTTAGTAACCACAATAACACTATACATTATATTACAGTGGAAACAAATCCTTCTCTCAGACCATAACATGGTTTTTTGTAACCCGATATTCTACCAGCCGAAAGCTTTAATTTATTTAAAGAATTGTTTGATAACCGCTTGCTCCGCTATTTTTATATTGTTCTGGCATCTCAAATTAGTAGCATTGAACCACACATATTATACACACCTTGTATATTTCTACAAGTACATAGTACCTGTTGAAGTATTCATCCACTTTTATAATTTTTCTCCTTATTTAGAGAACAAAACGTTGAATAATGCTGCTAATTTTAGTGGCAATATCAACATGTTTATAATAAACAGCTATTATCTGCGACCTGATTTTGCATGTGTGTCATTTTAACGGCTTGACCGCATGCGTTGGGCAGGAAGCGAACTATTTACTTACTATGGGGTTAGCAGCCTTATAGTGTGGAAATGAGCTGTCTGAAGATTCATTTCTTTCCATTGGAAATTCTCTGGATTTCCAATCTTTTGGAATAATGAAACCGTCGGTAACAGCAATTGAACAGGTGATTATTTAAATCGTTTTTTAATGTATTTAAAGAATTGTTTGATAACCGCTTGCTCCGCTATTTTTATATTGTTCTGGCATCTCAGATTAGTACCATTGAACCACACATACTATAAACACCTTGTATATGTCTACAAGTACATAGTACCTGTTGAAGCATTCATCCACTTTTATATATATATATATATATATATATATATATATATATATATATATATATATATATATATATATATATATATATATATATATATATATATTATATAATGTGGAAGGTGATAGAAGGTTAAAAATGAAAAATGAATCAATAAGATGGCGGTAAAGAAAAATCAAGTTAT
This sequence comes from Eledone cirrhosa, assembly GCA_964016885.1. Lineage (NCBI taxonomy): Eukaryota > Metazoa > Mollusca > Cephalopoda > Octopoda > Eledonidae > Eledone > Eledone cirrhosa. Next base: position 81,967,834 of record OZ024742.1, read on the forward strand.
CTGGAAATCTCTACTTATTTTTGTTGATGTTGTTTCTTTTGCCCTGATGTTTCTTCACTTTGGAATTGAATTTATATTAATACAAATGTAATTCAAAAATAAGTAACGGGAACGATTTACTATTAGTTCTTTGTACTCTGATGAAGGTAATGTTATGTCCCAAGATATTACGATAAAAGGAAGAAAGGTTACCAGTCCACGTGATACAATATATTACATACTATATTTCAAGCGGACTATATATATATATATATATATATAACTATATGTGTGTGTGTGTAATCTGAGTTTTTAAATAAAAGTTTTATAAAGTATATGGCATATAATATTACCGGTTTCGGTGTATCGGTGCATTCCATCTTATCGAATATTAAATATTACAATTAAAAAGAATTAAAAAAATTGTTCAAGTCTGCTCATCTTTCTTTTTGAGAGGAAAACTGGGTTTAGAAATAGCCGTCTAAACGTCTTGAGCTCTGCCGTCGGGGTTAAACATTTTCATATATATATATATATATATATATATATATATATATATATATACACACATATATATATATATATATATATATATATATATATATATATATATATATATATATATATATATATATATGTGTATATATATAAGTATACGAGTATGTTTAATATGAATTTTTCTACTTCACTTAAGTAGAGTCTTATCCCACGGTTTGTTCTTCCGCATTTGATACCTAGGGATTTGCGATTGGTTTATGTATATATGTGTGTGTTTGGGGGGCGGGGGCTGAGGCAGACACTATGTGTGTGTCAGTGTGTAATTATTCTCATAGTAAAGTAAGGAAGAACTCTGGCGAAGGATACACTACACTGTGTATATATATATATATATATATTATGTCAGGTCACCAGTTGGTGCTACTGGTAACATGTATCCCAGTACAACCTGTCTCATGATCGGGTAGTTGGCGACTAAACCGGCAACTCCACCAAGGTTTCTTGGTGAGGAGGGTGACTTTGGACATCCTGCAGGACTAAAAAAACAACCTGTCAAAGGGCAAAGGAGCTCTTAGGAGTCAATGGCCATCCAAAATCACCGGGAGAGATGACCCCTTAGCCTTTGTCAAGGCAGAATTCTAGGAGAAGGCAAATTTTGATATAACACCTGCAACCCTGATGGTATCCAATGATGTTGACTTGTTCTTCTTTTTGGTAACTATAATCTTGGTTAAGAGAGTGGGGCTGGCTTTGTGCAGTGCCTTTGCTCACTATAAAAGCTTCACGGCACAGGCACTAATTTATATCTGGAGATTTCTCTGCACTTGTCAACACATGGTACCATTGGCCCAGCACTAAGTGTCAATAATTGTCACAAGTGTAGTGTTTGTGCCAGAGTTTTCAAGTCGCTGGCTGGACTGAAAAGTCAGACTCGTTCAGCGCATCGGTAGGGGTTCTCCTACATGGATATAAAGTAGTGGCCGTACTCGAAAACGAGTTGGCAGCCACCATATATATATATATATATATATATATACTATAAAAAATGTTTCGCTCTATATGGCTAAATAATACAATAAATGTAATGTGACATTTTCGAATATTAATAACATTCGATTCGTTTGCAATTATGCAAACAAGCCTTATTTTTAACGCCATGTCAGTAGAATAATCCCTTGATTCTTGCTCTTGTGTTGGCATGTAAACAGAACTGCATACACTAACGCTTCTGGGTATCACCCTGCATCAGTACTGTATATTTTCGAAAATATACAGTGACTATTCGGCCTTATTTGCATATAAGCAGACTGGCCGATCAGTCAGATCTGCATATTAGCAGATCCACTGATCAGCCAAATTTGCATATCAGCAGACTGGCCAATCAGTTTCCTGTATACGAGCGATAAATGACCGGCTTTGCCACATTCGAATAAATAAAAAAAATTAAAAAATTAAAAAAGTTAAAAATGAGACTTTTCCGCATAATTGCAAACGAATTGAATGTTATTATTACTATACTCAGATTACATTTATATATATATTTGTTTAAATCTTAATATAATATGAAGATGCACTTAACGTTTCTGTTGGAAGTCTGTCATTAGAATATAGAATAAGAGAGCAGAGTACAGAGAATGATAGAGAAGATGAAAAATAGGAAGATTGGGGAAGAAATAATTTTTTTACGGAAACGAAAAAGATTATCTTCACCAAAACATCGAACATTTTAAATCTTCATGAATGTGACATAATTTAAGGAAATACGTAAACTAGTTATGTATGCTTCATAGTGTACGACAACAGTGTCATCCTGTCAATATTAATTCACATGTTACTTGTAATTTACGTCTATTTGTGTAGTCATATGAAAAACAAATATTCTTATATGTATGTATTTTATTTTGTACACAGAAAAATGCTTAGAAATTGAGTGATGAGTAAAAACATATTCCTAATTAACACAATTACTTATATTACCCGTTAAATACGTTCATATTTTCTATTGCAAGAACTGAGAAAGAAAAATAGAAATAAAAGCAATGAAATCATGATAGCCATCTAACTCTGGAACAACCGTCTAACGTAAATGTTGATTCCTGAAACGGTACAAGTGAATAAGCAATGTTGTGTTATCCTCCAGTATAAACAATACTAATGGATATAATAATGAAATTCGAATGTGTGCCTTTGCTACTAAACAAATACACGGAAAGATACAAACATCTCGAGATACACACGAATGACATTCTACTGGAAAAAACATGTTTGGTGTAAAGTATTTAAGAATGTTTTGCTATATACAACGGGAGTAAAGGAAAGGCGGGAAGTTCAAGATATTCTAACACTACTAAATTCAAAGTTGGAGGGTATGAATTCACCGAAGCATTACCCAGCCTCGGAACTCCACTTTAATAAGAATGTATAATTAGTAAACAGAATCATCGATTAATATAAAATGTACATATATTATAAGAACACCTATTTACAAATCACAATACTTACGGTCCCAAAGTTGTATTTGATGCTATTGCAAAATATGTAATAACCTACCAAGCCGCAGAGAGAAAATATTCACGGGATAACGTAAACATAATTGAAAAATATTTCTGCGATTTGCACTGCCTAGTTCAATTATTCAAATTGTCGAAAATATTTGTGAATTTTGCTTTTCAGAAGATCCATTACATCTCAGATTTTCTAAATATAACAACTTATGAGTTTATAATTTCCTATCTTTTTATATAAACGACGTCTCAATAAAAATTGAACCTTTCCCCCAATATCATATTTAGATGAATGCAGATTGTAAAAAAAAAAACACATGCCATTTTGTGGACCATTTAGTACGGATAAAGAGATATAAACCCAATGGTGATATAGAGAGGAGTGTCAAAACTAGGCTAAGTGATGTATGTATATTTGAGCGCGTCTTTTAATGATTTCGTGTAGTAACTATTGTAAGAATGAGAGAGGCAATTTTTCCAAGTATTGGAGACGAAATGAATCAGAAATACTCTGTTGTTTTAATGCATAATATGTGTGTAAGTTACTAGTTCGAGCTCCATAACATTATATTTAGCTGGGATTTTATGATGCACCGAGTGTGTGAAGTCTTGATCTTATGTATTTAAAACACGTTTAGTTAATCCAATAACATATGTAGGTTCGATTCCCTTAAATGTGGACATTTTACTATTTCGTGGACTAATCACCCTTGCTATAATTAGCCAACTTTTTATAGTAAAGAATACGTCGAAAGTTATTAAATATATTCAATTCTCTGGTTTTCTAATCAGATGATCTTTGCATACATATCTCTATTAGCTTGTATCTTCTAAATTTAATAGGCATAAACGATTGGTCAAGTAGTACACTTATCTCGAAAATAAGAGGTGGCGGCTGGAATTCCATGCAGGGTGATGCCTATTGTCCTTCCGTTCTGGAAACTTATATTTCCTTTTAATATTAGACTTCTGTTGTGAAATACATTACGAAAATTACTAATTAAACATATATAAATATATAAACAAGAAGGGTAAGTCAACAGGTTACATTCAGCTTCGTTTATTCATTTCGTTAAGCTTCGAGTCATAGCAATACATTTCTCCCATCATACATAAAACCAAATTTGTAATGCAATGTGTTCACATGCCTGTCTTGGTAATATTATATTACGAGGTTAGTTTTGCCTTTCATCCTTATGGGGGCGATAATATAAAGCACCAGTAAGCACTGGCGTCGATATAATCGCCCCCCCCCCGTCAAAAGGCTGGCCTTGTGCCTAATGTAGAAACAATTATGTGTACGACGATTGAAGATCACACGTTTTGGATTAATGTATCATATTATATATTAAGTTAATCTTGAGGATTATTTCATCATTATTGGGCTGCGTTCCTTTATCACATCTTTGCTCAAATAAAAAAAAGCATATATGCAATCATATATAAGATGCTTATATATAAGAAACTAATATATACTGTCGTTAATTTATCCTATGATGTCGCAGTTAACTCAGTACACCTGTAAGAAGAATGTAATTCCTCAAGAAGGCATTGAATAGGCAGAGTCGTTACCATGGCAGATAGAATGTTTTACGTTATTCATTTCGACTGTCTGCTCACTGAGATCAAATCCTGTTGGGGTCAATTTGCATTTCACCCATTCGAGGTCGAGTAAAAAGTACCAGTATTCTACCGTAGTCGATTCGAACCCTGTATATTTTCTCACTTATTTTCACCCAGGCTCCATCGTTCTCAATTGGAGATGGGCCCTGCCAGGGTTTAAAATCCTCTAGAAAAGCTATATGTCAATACAGTGCCCCTACGAACCCCTAATGTGTTACACGGGTATCCATGCATTTCATCAATAATGCATATTTACTTCGAGATACGTTTGATGTAACTAGAGCTTTAAATACTTTCAGTGGATACTGTGAATGATTATTATACATTCACATATTGTATATGAGACCGCATACGCCTTTATTCTGAATCCCTTTGTTATAAAGAAAATGGATAAGTATTTCTAATATTGGCACATGTACAGCAATGCAGGTGTAATTCGATTTTATCCACCCCACTCTTGACTGGTACCTTATTTTATACAACCCTGATAATATATCCAGTACTAATTAATTAACATAAACGGTTATAACCTGACCCGCCAGCACCCAAGTGTGAAATCGTTCATTGCTTTTCTCTTAGTTTTGTATTATAGGATGAAGTCACATATTTAGTTTGATGTGTTGTCTGCCGGAGACCATATTAATTTACGTTTGAGAATTTAAAATTCCAATTTTACCTAATTAAGAGAACCAAACTTTACACTTGTGACATCAATAATATATTTGGTATTTTTATCAAGTCAAATATACGCAAAACTTAACTCATATAGTTAAATCTTTGAAATCAAAACTTATGTTCACTTAGATTTAGTTATTCACTGCTAAATATAAATACATGATATTTTCACCTTTCAAGCATTTAATCAAAGATGCTTTTAAAAATATCATTTAGACTTCCTCTCATATGTAGTATTTTTTTCGGTACTCATCGTATATAACATTAACTGGCTTGCAGATATTATTGAACTGCTAGTTTCTTTTTTACTACATTATGCATCTTCGTTGAAATAACATACAAGGAATATGTGGAGAATATATTATGTTGACTGGTTGTCAATTGAAAAAGACATATTTCCTGAGGTAGAAACGAATACATCAGAGCTGTAATTTGCATTCATGTATAGAAAGAAACAGGAATAAAGAATATGGAGATAAGAAAGACATACATTAGAACAGGAAATTAAATACGTTAAAACAACTAATGAAATAAATTACTGCGAGCTAACCGAATGTGTTTATCGACTCACCTATTGATGTATAAGCATCTATATAAATATATATATATATATATATATCCATCTACATATCAATATAGATAGATATGCATGTGATATACAGTATTCGCTTTTATTCCACAAGCTTTTTTCATTTTCTTTTTCTCTCTTTTTTCACTATTTCACGATTTCCTATCACATTTATCCATCTCGGTAATATATGATATACATATAAAATATACATCAAAACATATACAGATAAATGCATGCACGAATTTATATGCATACATACACCCACATATAGATATATACGTGTGTGTATGTGTGTGAGTGTGTGTGAGTGTGTATCTGTGAACATGCGTGTCATAGTCATTAAACCCAGACATAATATTTAATGATCTACTGAACATGATGGCATAGCTTATGGCATTTATATACTTACAAAGTAATTTCCAATTTAAGAACAAAATAAGGAAAAGAATATAAGCTTACAAATCTGCTTCTAATTCTTGAACGTACTTAGTATTGATAGCATTCATTGTCATATGTATATTTCTATAAACGTCAAAGGTCTAATATTTAAGGATATTGAAATATTATATTAAAATCTCTTGCAGTAAGTTTTCGTAGATTTGAGACTGACCGAGTAAAATTATGTTGATAAAAGTTAACAACCACCCTCCTAAGTCTAGAATAACTTGTTTAGAGTTTTCACGGACAAACATATATATATATATTGACATTTATTCATGAAAATATGTACTAATTCTTTTAGACATTAGTCTCAAGTTTGTTAATCCATGATCACATCTACTTGTCAGGTCTGCTTCAATATGTTGAATATGTGTTATTTTATATAAACGCAAGCACTCTGTATTGATTTCATATAAGAATAGTTTATCAATGATGATATTTCTATAGTTAATAATATTCTGGCTGCTCAGAAAATGTAAGACTGGAGAGTTGAAATATGACATCCTATGCAATGGTAAAAGAAGAAAATAAAGACAAGAACACAAATGAATAATTTAAATTGCTGATTTTACTTGCAAGCGTTGCTTAAATGTTCATTTTGCTGAATTATCTCGTACGATTTGCTCTCAAACATAGATAGCACACGAGAAAGCGCATATAAACGTATACACTTTGAAACGCGCACACACACACACACACACACACATATATATATATATACACATACATACACACGCACACACATATATATATATATATATAGTATAAAAAATGTTCATAGACATAGCATGTGTGTGCTGTCAATGGTTTCAGGGTACAGTCATGGCCACCACTGTATAATACAGGAACCACTTTCACACTGATCATTCATTTAGTCCCATGGACATGGATATGAAAAAAGGAATTTGATTCTAGGGTAATTCCCTTTCTTAAATGTATATATATATATATATTCTATTCTATTCTAAGGAGGGTAAAATTCCCGAGATCCATGGACGAGTTCTCTTCAGCGGTCTCTCTCCCTCATTATCGCTGCCATGTCCTGCGTCTCCAACAGACCAGTGTGTCCTTAGGGCATCAACATACGTTAACCTTGGTCTTCCTCTTCTAGTGTGTCCATGTATATATGATGCAGAGGAGGTTAATCTGCGCTGAAATCTGTATACGAATTTATCAATTTCAAGAGCTATTCATTTCAGTGGATAAAGGGATAAAGGGAAAAATGGAAATACCTCGCGTTTCTTGACGTATTTAATTTATTGCATATAAACGGACACACGGACCATATGATAAGTAATTATGATTTTAATATATAATAGGCATTCCTTCGTATGATTAGTGCGCTCGCATATGTATATATTTGCATACAAATGTACGGGTCGCTATATATGCATACATGCATACATATATACACATACACAATAAAGGCACTTGCACATGCACATACATACGTATATATGCACACACACACACACACACACACATACACACACACACACACACACTCACACACACACACACACACACACACACACACACACACACACACACACACACACACACATATATATATATATATCACGATACATTAACGGAGCCATAGACTCTCGCCGTTCCCTATAAATAATGTGTTCAAAGGCGAAGAAATTCTGGGCACTTTAAAATACAATATGGTGAAAAGGTAACACACTAGAGAGAGATACAGTGCGCCATCAATAAAACAGGGAAAAACCACCTGTGTATGGAATCTATAACCTATGAAAGGCAGAATAAAGACACGATAATTAAAAATATAAATTAAAGCGTAAATAAATACCTCTATAACTATATAACACACGTACAAATCCAAAATGATATGTTTCCCCAGTGAGTTTTTGACGGAAATGAAATAACCCAGGTTCATCAGCGTGTGTTAGGCTATACATTTCAGACAACACTAAGAGAATTTTCAAAGCGGCCGTCGAACTACACGTGGGAGATAGAAGTCACAGCGTGTTTAAGGGCAGTGAACCAGTGGCCTCTGATGGACGAGCTGCTAGAAAGGGCAGCCCAAAATCACTCAGAGAAGTGTGCTCAACCAAACAGAGAGAGGGGAGAAAGTCCGTTATAAGGAGCGAAATATAACGATAAATTAACGGAGGCATAGGCCCTCGCTATTCCCTGTAAATAATGTGCTCAAAGAGAAGAAATCCTGAGCTCTTTAAAATACAATATGTTGAAAAGGTAACACACTAGAGAGAGATACAGTGCGCCATCAATAAAACAGGGAAACGCCACCAGTTTATGGAATCTATAACCTATGAAAGGCTGAATATAGACATGATAATTAAACATATAAATTAAAGCGTAAATAAATACCTCTATAACTATATAACACACATATATATATATTATAAAGTGAAATGACATGATCCTGAATTTCTCACTTAGGCAGAGCGGGTATTTTTTGCTTCCGTTTTTATATGGGTTCAGTCTTCAAACACTTCCCATGTGACACCATTGGTTACTACCTTTTATGTGAGCTGCCAGTCACTTTTTGCCACCATTCGAGTGGTTTTCTTTACAAGGTGTCTAAATGAGAAAAGGTTCAGGTAGAACAATTGTTTAAAACTGTCCATACCTAATGCCATACCTACATATTCTCCGCAGGTCTCTGGCTTCTTGGTTGTTGTTTAGTAAAGCCCGCGTCGCAAGATACCTTCCCATTGGACCTCCTGAACCCCCATTGACACAACCTACAACTAGTAAACTTCAACGAGCGCAGACCGCACACACACTTATTGACGAATTCGGGAAAGAGACAGAACACGCTGAAAGGTATGTTAGATGACTCTCCCACCATGACCCTCCCAGGAATATGTGGTGAAACAGAATATATATATATATGTGTGTGTGTGTGCACGGTCAGCCGTAACTCGCCCGGTATGAGAATGAGGCTACTCAGTCGATGTGTACTTAAGAAATACTATAGATGTTCAACCGCTCAAGAGATTGGCAGAGGTATACAGTCCTGATGAAGCGCAATGGCCCAGAAAGTTATTGATTGTTCCTCAAAGCCAGTGTTCAACAAACAGATGACGACGTGTCATCGGCATGGCGCAGCTTTTTACAAACGGATCGAATATTACTATTAATATTCGATATAACCCATACGTACATAGGTATATGTATGTATGTGTATGTTTATGTATATGTACATATATATATATGTGTGTGTGTGTGTGTGTGTGTGTGCCGGAATGTAGCCTTGATCGAAAAGTCCAACATACTAGTTCCGGACAATGCCTTGAACCAGCGGCTAGGCACGGCTGTTACAATATGTACCGCCTCCAATCAAATTTGAGCCGAAAATGATCATTAAGTTTAAAATTCTCACGTCATATATCAGAAGTTCAAGCGTTATCAGTGATCTTAATACTGGGAACTCTCCCAGCCTGGGTCTACTTACCGTAAACATGAGATAGGAAATCGCCGAACACAGCTGTTTTTTATAAGAATGTATCGCGAAATGCAAACCACCCAAACCAAGGAATCCTCCTTCCTTCAGTTACATATTCATTCACGTTATTCAGTGGTTGATATAGATTTGCTCCACATTCCGTCTCCATACGTGTGAATCTCTGCAGGCGATCTTAAGAGATACTGAAAATCCTCACTCCTGCCACATGGCCGCGACAGAGAAACTATATACCAGTGAAAAGCCGCATATCTCTGTTTCATCGTACTGGTTATAGTCCTCCAAGAAAAGGTTATCTGCAGACATATATCCTATTTAAATTCTGCGTGACTTAGAACAGCGGTCTTAAAACAATATTGTTCCTTTGTTAGGGGATTCTGCCGCAATCTCATCTGGCATGAAGCAATTTCCCAAAGTCTATATTGTATTTCTAACAACATATCCCTGTATTCTAGATCTGTATGTCGCTATTCCCTTAATAACCTTTAATTTTTTCTGCTTCAATCACACTTTTTGTTAGATCACCCATTATTCGAAGTTGAGTCTGAGTCTTATATAGATGAATACAGAACAACTATCCATATCCACAGAGAGGTTGCCGGTATAACTGTTAGGTGTGGTGGGGGGTCTTTGGGCAAAATTCAAGTAAATCTGCTCCGATTCTTCCCACTGTCTGACAATACACGACTGTTAGTGTTTCATACTGCAGATTGTTCTGAGGTATCTCGTACGTTTTATGGTTTGTTGCCGGTTTTGTATTTTTGTTGGACTCTGACAGTATACACGTGTAGATGACCAGTCTCATGTCTGCGTCCCACTGAAACTACTCCAGTATGACCTGGTCTTTGAAAAAATTTGATAACATTGATTGAAATTGTTTATTACAAGAATGATGGTACTGGCAATCCAATTAAGTTTGAACGTGTGGCGTGTAGACAGTATGCCATAATTTGAATTTTTCTTCTCACCGTTAAATGTTGTCTTTGAGTTCCTGTTGTAGTGTTTCCAATAGGTGCTTTGCCTTTGATGCATGTGGAGTTGTTCCTCTATTTTGTGATGGGGATGGCAGTGACCTGGCTGCCAGATATCTATCAGCAGAGGATGAGGTGTTATTCACCGCAGTGAATATAATATCTGTATTATTTAATTTATTAGCATGAAACTTGTCATCCATATTCGTGTTATTTCTGCAGAAATATTAAATACACAAATATCGAACGATCATATCCTGACAAACTTCATGCCACGCAGCTCGCAAATAATGTATGGAACCTTAAGAATAACGACACCCCATCAAGTGGAGTATATTAGAAAGAACTACAGCCTATGTCAATGGGGGAAAATTTCATCGTTTTACTTTCTCAAAACTAGTTCCAGATAATCACTGCCTTAATAAACGTCTTGATTGTTTAGCCACTCTCCTCATTAATTATAGTATATTCTAAGTAAATGACTTAGACCTAAAAGACAGGTCTACAAGTATACTTTGATTTACTAAATATTTTGTATACCAATGAATTTGGATTCTTTGAGTCAGGTGGAAAAATCATTTTACCCTACGATGAGTGTGGGCGTGCAAGAGTTACCACGATCCTCGTACCTTTCTCGCTCATATTTAAAAAAAGACCCTTATTTCAAATAATTTATAAATTACCTCCCTTTTTTTAAACACTTAAGTTATATTTCTGAAAGGAACACTCAAACAACATCAGAAGGACATCTACATTTTTATTTCTTTATGACAGGCTGAATGAGTTCAGATCCAGAACCAAACGTACCTATTTAAGTACCTATTTCTGTCACCGTTGTGATTACTTTGAAAACAAAATAGAGTTTTAAAGTGTATATAAAATATATAAATTATAACCGGTTTCTATGTATCAGTGTAAACCATCTTGTCAATTGTTGAATATTATAATTAAAAAGAATTGAAAATTGAAAATTTCAAATAAAGTGTTTTGAAAAGATCTTCATCTTTGTTGTTGCAAAAAGAAAGATGAACAGGGAATACACACACGCATACAAACACACACATATGTATGTATATATATATATATATGTGTGTGTGAGTGTGTGTGTATGTGTGTGTGTGTGGGGGGGATCATCTATTTAGTTACATAAGAAACAACACAATATGATTATTACATTACCGAAGGTTTCAAAGAACTTGTCGATTCTTGCAAGAAACATCTAGCTCGTTCCGCAGACAAAATAATTGCTTTGTCTGACGAACAAGCTAGATGTATTCGATTCTTTGAAATCATGTGTTATAATTACATTTAACAACACCACCAGCTCTCTCTATATATATATTTCTCTCTCTATCTATCTCTTTCTCTCTCACTCTCTCTCTCTCTTCAATTTTCCTTCGTAGTCTCCTTCTCTCTCTCTCTCTCTCTCGCTTTCTCTATGTCTCTCGTTCAATCCACTCTCTCTCAACTAATATCTCTTCCTCTCCATATATGATGGTACCCGGATAAACGCCGTATCTCGGGAAACCCCTGCTCCGATTTACGCGAAAAATTGTTTTATTCCATTTGTATTCTCATTTCAGGGGCAACCTCTTTTCAAAGTATTTTCCCATTTTGCGCCCTTTTGGCTGTATTATATTACAGACAAAAGAAAATCATAGAACTTTAGTAATATATAAATAACAACAATGTATATAATATATTCATATTGTTTTGTGAGAACGCCAGACACTAGTGTTTCGGGAGATTTTATTTCGACATCAGTGACGTGAAACTGATTCAGGAAGGGGTAATATTATACTATAGCTCATAGACCATTTCCGTAAAAAAGCATGCTGGAGATGAAAATCATTCTCTGTTAAGAGATGTTTTTACCGTTACTATATTGGCTAATATCAGCGCTACACTCTTCCATATCATGCTATGTGTTTGCATTTATTTGTATCTGGTATGTGCATTTATTTGCGGCTGCCTTTTGAAATATGTGATTAAAATATTTTGCTATGATTTTTTCGGTATCGTAGTTTCTAATAATTTTGGAATCATTTTGAATGTTTTTTCTCCTCTACAAAACTGGTAAATTAATATTGCGAATTTGAAGTAGTTCTTATCGTGGTTATTATTATAATTTTACCTTCCTTTAGAGCACCAACAATTTTATTTTCAACTGTCAATATCGAAATGTTCATCATGTGTTAGTAACGCTTTGTAATATGTAAACAAAAGTGTGATTACTTTATATATTCCCATATGGTTTTATTCTAGTAGCTTTATTCAAACGGCGATTGATTTCTTTTTCAATTTGCGTATCATGAATGTATGTATATCATGGCATGTTGTTGTGTGAATTGCTTCTACGCTTGCAAATATAATTTGCAGAATTTTGAAATATATTGTGTTACTTTTCGGTAGAAACAGAACTCATAACTCACCACTCGGCTAACGACAAAACCCTAACCTTCTAGAAACAAATTCAAGCCGTATTGTATACTTTTAATCACGATGTACCTGTAATAAGGTAGGAATAATTGTGAAAATCATTTTATTCTGAAAATAAAACCAGAAGCGTTTTGATGGATTTATGAACATTACTCTTCCAATGAAATTGCAATGATCTAATACAAATAAACTTTGATTAAGTAGTTAAAACTGCACCTCATTCATATACATACATGCATGTAGGTGTGTATATTGTTGTGTGTATGAATGTATGTATTTTCGTAGAAGTTTCCTGGGATGTTAGTGCGTGTATTTGTATATTCCAGCTTGGTACAATGATCATTGTATTTCGTTGCCAAGAAAGGGACATGGGCTCAACCATGAATTGATTAATGTCAGGACACTATGCATCACAACTAAACGTTCCAAAGGCATATCCAATGCAACAAGGAACCTTTTACATAGTTACATTATCTACGTTGAATGGTAGCCAAATGTTCTTCAAACTACACATACTCTTCTAAAGTATGATTACATTCGGTAATGTAAACGAGGGAATATTATATATTTCTGAATAACTAAGATCCCAGGTGTATTGAATCATCTCTCACCTCATGTTAGATAACAACTGCAAGCATTTCGCTCACCATATGTATCATTCAGTTCATATAAAATATGATTCATGTGGATTTTTTCGAATCTTCCTGCAGAGCAAACATTTTTAGTGTAATCGTCGGTGGCTCCACTCTGTCCCAGAAAAATAAAATGTATATTAAACAACAGCACGATATTAACAGAGAGTGAAAAAAGGACCCTGAATATGAGAAGCCATTTGCCATTTAGTTTACTGTTTTCAAAATGTATACGGTTATATCTTGATGAAAATAATATTACGATTAAAGTGTTCAAATGGAGAAAATATTTAGTGTGATATTTCATTATCCGAATATCTATTTACACCCTATCTGAAAATGTAACAAATTTTCTAGAGATGAATAACGTTGCGTATAAAGTAGTAATAATTGTTACAGTGTATTATTTTACACTAAATAGTATCATAATCTAAATAGTATACGGTTATTGAATAATTAATAGAAGTGGCCCGTTCAAGTGTAAATGTCGCATTGTCTCTCCTCTTATATTGATCTCATGAGATTATATAGATATATTCTTGTACGTGGGTATGTGGGGGGATCTGTGTGTGTCGTCTTCACTTGAATGCATCTCCCTCAGACGTATATACGTTTCTTAAATAGAGGCCGCATAATGATGTTTCTAATTAGATTACTTTTCGTTTCAGCAATTTTGGACCCTTTCGTCGTATCAGCTTATAAATTTCTGTGATCAACTTCCCTTGATAAATAGCAACGCTATAACGAGGGATGCTGCTATATATTAACATCTATTTCCTGAGAATATTAAAAATCGTATTACATGTCACGTATCATTTGTGAAGTAAGATTATACAATGCCAATGACCCATGATTTAATGATATATTATCGAATGTCATCTTCCGACACGCTTCTCGGCATCGGCATCCAAATCATCCTTGGGTATTTCATGATAGGCTGGATAAAGAACAATGCGTATATTACTGACAAATAGATTAAGCAAGCTGTCTGCATATAATTTGTTTAACAGGCGACAGTAACTTTGATCTTTTAGGCGAAATGATACTGATTATTGTTAATATTAATGTTAATAACCTTACTAATATTAAATTTATTATTTATAACAGCAACAACAACAGCAAAGGTAGCAGCAACGCCATCGACAACAACAACAACAATAAAACAAATAATGATAATAACAATAGTAATAACAATATCAGTAATATAGATATATGTATAATCGCAATCCAATTGGGTTCACCTCAGCAGGCTAAAGTTTTAAGTGATCTTAATTTCGGATACTCGATAAAATTGCGTATTAAATCATTCAATAGAAGCAGGTCTACAGGCAGAGATTAAATTATATTATGTACTATATGAAACATTGCAGGCAAAATCGCACTATGGCATTCACAAACAGAGACACACATGTGTGATTTTTATTTTGCAAGTTTATTGTACGATTAAATATATATATATATATACATATATATATATATATATATATATATATATATATATATATATATATATATATATATATATATATATATATGTGTGTGTGTGTGTGTGTGTGTGTGTGTGTGTGTGTGCGTGTGTGTGTGTGTGTGTGTGTGTGTGTGTGTGTGTGTGTGTGTGTGTGTGTGTGTGTGTATCTATATATATATATATATATATATATATATATATAACAAAGGAAATGTGGCAAGGAACCAGATGGACCATAACGTACCAGAGTACTCAATACTTAGGGTTGTAGAGCGGGAAATAGGAAAAAGTATGACCCCGACGACAGAACTCAAGCCGTTTTGACGGCTATTTCTGGACTAAATTAGAATGTTTAGGCTGGTGAATAAATAACCGAACTTGTCAAGGGGGTACTTCCGTATATGGGAAGATTGTAGTTGTCAAGAGGATTGGGTAAAATTTGTTGTAAACACAAATATGTCTATCATGGTATTTGGTGGGTGGTAGGGGTGGTTGAACTTGCTTGTAGAACAGTGGGGGAGTGAGTGGAGAGGTAAAGCGTTGAAAGTGATATGTATACAGCAGATTCTAAGGATGTATATCTTTTCTTTTCCTCTGTCTTCTTCTTCACTCTGTCTCATCCTATCACCTCCTTCCACCAACTATTTTCTTCCTCGTCTGCTTTTCCCCTTTCGCCTACTCTGATGCAGCCCATCGGGCCTCTGTAGCATTAGTTCTCCCAGCCCTGTAATTTTAAGATGAAATTGGCCGAATACGTTTTACTAACTACTTATAACAGACGTGTTAACCCCTTTAATATTATATCAGTTTTGGTACTACTCAATTTCTACAAGTTTTTTCTATTCTCAACTTATTAACCTGTAATTCTAAGATAGCATTGTGATTTTTTTTATTCATTTCTCACTATATATATATTTTTTCTATTATCTTTTATTGTCGCCTCATTCGATTTACCTATTCTATAACCTCCCTCCTCCACTTCATACACTATCCTTAGAATCTGCTGTATACATATCACTTTCATCGCCTGACAGCTCCACTCACACGCCTATTGTTCTACAGGCAAGTTCAGCCAACCTTACCTCCCACCAAATGCCATGATAGACTTATTTGTGTTTACAACAAATTTTAACCAATCCTCTTGATAACTACAATCTTCCCATATAAGGAAGTAACCCCTTGAGGAGTTCGGGTATTTATTGACCAGGCAAAACATTATAATTTAGTCCAGAAATAACCGTCGAAACGGCTTGTGCTCTGACTTTGGGTCATACTTTTTACTATATATATATATATGTATATATATATATATATATATATATATATACATATATATATATAGTATATATGTATATATAAATATATATATATATATATATATATATATATATATATATATATATATATATATATATATATATACATATATATATATATATAGTATTAAGGATACTATTTATGGTTATGTATATGCTAAAACTTGTTATAGTTATATATATTTTAAACTCTAAACAGTGAAAGACAGTAATTTATTATTACCTTATTAGCAGTAAGATAAATAGCTCAATGTAATAATATCAGTTGTTCTACAGAGCAGTTATATAGAAATTACATGAATCAAAGTTCTGTCCAAACCATTTATTAGCTTACAATTGTTTCGTCCAAACCGAGGTTTAGTGTCTTCGGAGCAATTATTAAATCATTGTTTACATACATGACCTCCTTTCCAACACAAGAGACATACAGAAACATATGTATATATCGATGCACAGTGGGGTGACATCCATTATAATATTTTAGTATGGCAATTTACATTCAAAAATTAAAATCATATTAAAAGAAAATTAAAACAAAATTAAAGTTAAAATACAACATCGGCAGTTTACGAAGATAACGCAAGAGGATAGTTTGAAGTAGTTAGTGTATGCGATAGTTACACGTGGGGCATGCACGTGTGTCTTATATATATAAGATTATTGTGCGACAAGGTGTTATACGCAATACAAGCACTTTTAGCCGGCAATCAAGAGTATTATGGGGGTTGTATTGGTAAAGTATTTTTTATGTATGATAAAGAAGCTTGTGTGCAGAGAAATATTAAAAATGAGAAGCAAAATAATGTTATGGTTTTCGTATACACCACCATTTTCACAATCCAGGAAACGTATTATATGTCCTTCACATAATCAACGATGATTCAGTATTGGATGCTTGATGTATTAGTTTAGATTATTACAGCTTGTTGTTCTTTAATCCAATTTTATAGAGCAGGTTGTTTTTGTTGCGAGATTTACATCGTTTTATTTTCCGGAAGTGTGTGTGTGATTAAGGGGAGTTAATGCATCAGAGGAGGTAACTAGCTGATTTCTATAACTAAATTTATTACTCCAATGTACATTAAACGGTGTCTGAATTGAGTCCCCAACATATATGGTTATAAACAGTTTCTAAATTTAAGTACCCTATATTTAAACTACAGTCTACTCTATCAAAAAGTACTAAAGTGTCCATATTAGGATGATTACCCTCTATCATAGAATGCCACAACTGAATATTCCACATGAAGGGTCAGATCTCCAAATCAATGATCTTTGTAAATGTAGTCTACCCACAGAACTTGGCAGGGTTTTATTAGAACTACGTCTATATACATCCCCTGGTAAGCTCTGGGTCAGTGCATGTCTGATTGCATGGCAACGTTAAATATCTCTAGGGTAGATCAGAGAGCAATTCTCACTTACAATGCCATTAATCTGTCCATCAAGTCATACATGTATGTATAATTCATATAACACTTGTACATAATTCATTGTACTAATTTTGTTTTAATTTTCTTTTAATATGGTTTTAATTTTTGAATGTAAATTGCCATGATAAAATATTATAATGGATGTCACCCCACTGTGCATCGATATATACATATGTTTCTGTATGTCTCTTGTGTTGGAAAGGAGGTCATGCATGTAAACAATCATTGAATAATTGCTCTGAAGACCCCGAACCTCGATTTGGACGAAACAATTGTAAGCTAATAAATGGTTTGAACAGAACTTTGATTCATGTAATTTCTATAATTTCTATAATCTCTCTCTCTCTCTCTCTCTCTCTCTCTCTCTATATATATATATATATATATATATATATATATATATATATATATATATATATATATATTCATTTATGTATGTGTGTGTGCGTGTGTGTATGGGCATGGGGATGTTTTTTTTCTAGGATCCATTCACTGGCATTTCAATTTCACAAAGGAATGTTTAACCTGATGTTTCGTGGCATCTTTGGGTTTTTCGTACTATTCGCGAAAAGATTTATAGTTCTCGACATCCTAGAAAAATAGAAATGAGCAAGATACATTGCTAGAATGACTGAAAACATATGAACTAACGCTTCACTTTGTGTACCCCATCATGTCAGACACAAGAACGAGGCCACCAGAAGATCATGTGACGCGACGAGTTCGGGAAAATTGAAAAGTCTTGGCCACGAATATTTGAGGATCGGCAATGGTGGCACAGCTGAAAGAAGACGTAAGTCTGACAACGGAATTACCAAGGCTGAAGGTGATGCATGTGGATAGGCTACGATGGCAAATATAATAAACATCTGAAAGATAATATAAGTTTTCTTAACATGTAATTTAACGTTTACAATATTATCCATAAGGTCATTATAATATATAGATATTCGTAACCAAACAATAAGAATAATGTAATTGAAACTGCAGTACCGATTGCATTACTGTCACAACCAAGAACACACTTTTAATATTCACATGATAATTGGTCAAAGTTTACTGATATTATTAAAGGACCGGATCATAATTTCATGGATGTTATCCAAACACCTTGCTCGGGTTTACCGCTGGGCCTCCTGCCGGTTGCCTTTACCCGTAAATTATGTCGAGTGACTCTTTCCTGAGTCATTCTAACTACATGCTCATGGTGTCGGAGCTGTGATCTCTCAATTGAGATAAATGGTGGCTCTCCCAGGAGTGACTCACTTTATCGAGTAACTTTACTCCAAAGACCCTTCGGATGAATCCCATTTTGGCTGCTTGTATTCGCGACCAAATACAATAACCTTTTGGAACAATTTCCTTTTATCATACACAGACTAATATGGATTCATTGCTACACATATTTACCTCAGACGAGAATATGTAGACTGCAACGTCCGCGGGATTCGAATAAGTTCTGTAGCGGCCGAAAATTTTGGATAGCAATGGAACACACTGTATCGGGCCAATTTGAACAATTGAAATGATATTTCCTTCTTTGAAAATAACCATATATTTTCTATAAAATAATGGATGAAGTCAGGTTTGTGTGTAGATTATTTGTGTTAAAGTATGGATGTCAACGTGAAGATGGCAGATGCGTTGTGCGATTCACTTAGGCTGTTCTATGCCCTCCGAAATCCAAGGAAACTTTACACGATTTTCTCAATCCAAGGAAACTTTACACGATTTTCTCAAATATGTAAGAATTAACATTCTTTCTGATCGTTGGTTTACATATAATATTACAAACCTCATACCCCATGCATTAATTTACATACATACACTCACACACACTTACACGTACACACACACACACGCACATATACACACTCACGCATATATACACGCACTCGTGCACACACACATGCACACATATATACATTATATATATTATATATATATATATATATATATATATATATATATATATATATATATATATATATATATATATATATATATATATACATGTGTGTGTGTGTGTGTGTGTATGTATATATATATATATGTATGATTAACATTCATTCTGATGGTTGGTTTTCATATAATATTACAAGCCTCACGCACCATGCATTAATTTACATACAGACACTCTCACACACACACGTACATACACACACATACACACACACGCATATATACTGACACACGTGCACACACACACACATGCACACATAAACATTATATATAATATACATATAATATATATAAATATATATATATATATATATATATTTATTAAAATAACAGATTAAAGTTTAAGCAAAGAATCGCAGCTTTCACCCTTAACGGTATCTTCTGAAACTTACAAAGTCAATCTATAAACGCAGAAGTGAATATTTCAAAAAACGTTGCAACCGGAGGAAGACAGGCAGACGATATTTTGGTTTTAGGTAAGTTTTCCTGCTTGGTACGGGTCTGTTCTTTGTAGAAATATTCAGATGTTGTTTCTGCGTGATGAATATAAGTCAATAGAGTGCTCAACCGAGGGAGCCAAATAGTAATAATAATAAATTTGAAGACTAAAATCCAAAGAGGGCTCGATAAGGATAAATATATATCAAATATATAAGAACCGTAGATCAAATATTTATTAAAATAACAAATTAAAGTTTAAGCAACGAATCGCTGCTTTCACCCTTAACGGGATCTTCTCAAACTAACAAAGTCAATCTGTAAACGCAGACGAGAATATTTCAAAAAACGTTGCAACCGGAGGAAGACAGGAAGACGATACTTTGGTTTTAGGTATGTCTTCATGCTTGGTATGGTTATGTTCTTTGTAGAAATATTCAGATGTTGTTTCTGCATGATGAATATAAGTCAATAGAGTGCTCAACCGATTATTATTATTATTATTACTATATATATATATATATATATATATATATATATATATATATATATATATATATATATATATATATGTGTGTGTGTGTGTGTGTGTGTGTGTGTGTGTGTGTGTGTGTGTGTGTGTGTGTGTGTGTGTGTGTGTGTGTGTGTGTGTGCGTGTGTGTGTGTGTGTATGTATGTGTGTGTGTGTGTGTGCGTGTGTGCGCGCGCGTGTGTGTTTGTATATGTATATATATATATATATATATATATATATATATATATATATTTATATATGTATGATTTTATCATTTATTTTGTCTGACCTGTTTAGCTTGTTTTTTGGCTTAGGTTGTTAATACCTTCTTGACCGCCTTCTCAGTTTGTATGGCGTTTATAACATGTTTATAGCTCTGGTTTTTTAAACTGTGGAGCGCTTGCCAGCATGGCTCTGAATTCGCGTTACGTTTCGCTTTTTCTACCCGCCGAAATGCGTTTCTCGATGAATTTATATACTTCATACACTATCCTTAGAATCTGCTGTATAAATATCACCTTCATCGCTTGACCGCTCCCTATATATATATATAACAAAGGAATTGTGGTAAGGAACTAGATGGACCATAACGCAGCAGAGTACTCAATACGGAGGGAAATAGGAAAAAGTATGACCGCTACGGCAGAGCTAAAGCCGTTTCGACGGCTATTTCTGGACTAAATTAGAATTTTCAGCCTGGTGAATAAATGGCCGAACTTGTCAAGGGGTTACTTCCTTATATAGGAAGATTGTAGTTGTCAAGGGGATTGGTTAAAATGTGTTGTAAACACAAATAAGTCTATCATGGCATTTGGTGGGAGGTAGGGGTTGTTGAACTTGCCTGTAGAACAGTAGGGGAGTGAGTGGAGTGGTCAAGCGTTGAAAGTGATATGTATACAGCAGATTCTAAGGATAGTGTATGAAGTGGAGGAGGGAGGTTATAGAATAGGTAAATCGAATGAGAGTTAGGAGTCAATAAAAGATAATAGAAATAAATAAAAATTATATAAAATTAGATAGTGAGAAATGAATAAAGAAAATCACAATGCTATTTTACAATTACAGGTTAATAAGTTGAGAATAGAAAAAACTTGTAGAAATTGAGTAGTACCAAAACTGATATAATATTAAAGGGGTTTAACACATCTGCTATAAGTAGTTAGTAAAACGTATTCAGCCAATTCTATCTTAAAATTACAGGGGTGGGGGAACTGATGCTACAGAGGCCCGATGGGCTGCATCGGGGTAGGCGAAAGGGGAAAAGCAGACGAGGAAGAAAATAGGTGGTGGAACGAAGTGATAGGATGAGACAGGGGGAAGAAGACAATGAGGAAAATAAAAGAAAAGAGATACATCTATCTATGTAAGCTGGGGTTTCCCCTAACTTATTCGGCAAGTATCAGCCATTTTCTACCACCCGGGTCGTTATGGGGTTTGAGGGCGAGTTAGGTCCTACGCAATCTGTGTTTGCCTGCGGTTACCAGTTCGTCTTACTTGTTTAGGAGTTGGTCCTTCGAAAACAGCATCTGTAATGTTTCCCCCGATCATAATTTACACGGACAGCGTCCTCCCGTGTAAGAGTTAGCTCTGGTATTGTAGGTTATATTATTATTTTTGAGGTCCCAGATCTGTCCCGAAAGTATATCTGTGGTGGTAGAGTCGGATCTTGAAGTCACACGGTTAATTCTATATAAGCTTTGTTGGAGGTGTTCGCCCTCACATTGCACTGGTAGATCACGTTACGTTCACAACATTTGTTGTTGAGGGGACACGTATATCTATCAGGGCAGTTACACCCCCTGGTCGGCTCTCCACTGATGTCTAGGTTATTTCTTCCATAGGGGTTGAGTTTTTTGTTGTATGAGGAGACGATGTTTTGTGCGAAGTTAGGTGTGGTAGTGCAGGAGAGTTTGATGGTGTTTTTGTTGGCTATGTTGTTGTACCGGTGTTTTAGTGGAAAATGTTTTTCGAGGAGTCTAAAGAAGATTTTCCCGATAGGTGTTGCCACCGCGGCATTATGGGGAGGATTGAACCACATTACGTTGCATGAGCAGCGGTGTCGCCTGCTGGTTCCGCTAAGGGAAGCTGGATAAAAGGATATTTCATTCGCGGAAGTCACTCCGCTTGAGGGCCTGGTTGTAATGAGGCGCGTGTTCGTCGAATATCTGCTCATTAGCGGACAAACAAGATATGCGGAGGGAGATCTTTTTAACCAGGTTATTGGTGATGTTTCTAGGATGGTTAGAGCGTCGGTGGATGTAGTGTAGGTTGTCGTTTGGTTTTCTGTAATTGTAAGATAGCATTGTGAATTTTTTATTCATTTCTCACTATCTAATTTTATACATATTTTATTTATTTCTAATATCTTTTATTGTCTCCTACTCTCATTCAGTTTACCTATTCTATAACCTCCCTCCTCCACTTCATACACTATCCTTAGAATATGCTGTATACATATCACTTTCAATGCTTGACCGCTCCACTCTCTCCCCTATTGTTCTATAGGCAAGTTCAGCTACCCCTACCTCCCACCAAATGCCATCATAGACTTTTTGTGTTTACAACAAATTTTAACCAATCCTCTTGACAACTACAATCTTCCCATATAAGGAAGTATCCCCTTGACAAGTTCGACTATTTATTCACCAGGCTAAAATTATAATTTAGTCCAGAAATAGCCGTCGAAACGGGTTGAGTTCTGCCTTCGGGGTCATACCTTTTCCTATATATATATAGAGATATATATATATATATGTGCCTGTGAGGGTAGGGGGATGTAATTTATTACTATTCAGTTTATAACTACTTGCATTTAAACCTGCTTCAATGCGATATTTTCTGTGGATTCATTTCTGAAATGGATACTAAATTTAATTAAATATATAATCAAAGTGTGTATATATTAATGAGACCATATAGAGATAATATGTTTCTTGAAAATCCATTAGTCCCACTAATTTGATACACTAGATATTTCACGTAATCATAAAACAGCATGTATATGATCAGTGTTTCAATCGCTCAAAGAAAATCATTCTCAACTTAGCGTCTATAATCCTATTCCCATTAGATTTGGAAAATTGATATTTAATTACTCTTACCATTCATTTCTATATTTAAAATATATTCATTTAATCCCACAGAGAAAATCTAGTCAATAAAACTTGGCTTAGAAGATTATTATGCTTTATCTGTAAAATAAGTACAAGAACACAATATTACTGTTGGAGAACGAATCGCTTGCATGGAAAATTATATGCGATATTAGTTATTACAAGTTCCACATATCACAATAACATATGTCAATATGCTTAAGCTCCTTATCATATGATCATCTGAAATGTTAAACACCGAATTATGTAATCTTTTAATGCAGTATTTATCGGAGATATCACATTAGAACTGATTAGCTATTGTAGTAATTCTCTTAACTAATTCCTTCGGAATACTTTAATTCAAAATATTGTTTCATTACATGTGCGGTGTTCAACTTTAAGGAATTATACTAGATACCAGAGTGTGAGGGATTATACAGCATATAATCTTGTGTAGAAATATATAGAGTGTAGGGTTTAAAGTATTACTACATGGCTACAGCATTGCAAATGCAACAATACATTTTCGAAGGAGCGATCAACAGCGGAGTCGCGCATACCTACTTCACAGGATATGTGGATGACTTTCTCAAACTTACCTTGAAAAGAGAAGTTATCAAGCATTGATGATAAGACACCGACTACCAGTGAACACTCTGATCCCCAAACAGGAGGAAACCTTCAACTGCTGAACTTCCAACAAGGAAAGAAGGAAGTGACAAAATGTTAGCCCCAATCAAAGACTTCTTTGTGTTTTATATATTAGACATTCCCCACAGGGCTAATGCGATGTAGGTACTGTATGAACTCACAGTTATCCGGCATAAATGAAACAAGGCGAAAGGTCGAGCTATACATACAACTCATTTAATATACATGCTAAACACCGACAGATATACAGCACCCAGTGACCCTTCCAATACCTATTTCGCGACTTTGCAGCATTCAATGACAGGGCACCTTGACTATCCGCCGAGCTGTCCAAATGGGGGATTGGAATACTATTTTATCCACTCTGGACATTCACTGAGGAAATGATTTGAAAAAGAAACAGCTTTAAATCGTCAAAAATTAATACGCATTGGGGAACAAAACAATCCGCTTTGTACTCATTTTCTGAAATTATTATTTGGTTTATCAGGTTCGATAAAATAAAGTACCAGCAATGCACTGAGTATTTGCTGGTCTTGTGCCTAAAGTAGAAACAATTATTTCGTTTGGCAGTATCGGTAGAGCATTAGACACCATGCTTTGCAGCATAATTATGGCCCTTTATGTCCTGAGATCAAATCCCACCGATATTAACTTTGCTTTTCAACCTTACGAGGTCGATAAAATAAAACACCAGTAATGCACTGGGGTAATTGATTGCCTTGTGCCAAAAGTAGAAACATTTATTATTATTATGTCCATTATTATTTAAAGGGCGGTGAATTGGCAGTATCGGTAGATCCCTCCATTTTTCAAATGTTTTTATAGTTACATTCTTGTCTATTAGAACGGACATATCAATTAGCAGGCATACCCTCTTTTTAAAGTCCTTCAGTATTATATCAGGTCTATTTGCATATATTTTTCGGTCTGTTTGGATGCTAAAGTTCTACAGGTTTGAGATGTGATCTTTTTAAAGTACTGGAGGTGGTTGATGCTCCCATCAATTCTTTTGATGGGGCAGGTCAAAATGCTTACACATTAAACAATGTGTGTATTGTGGAGCTATGTAGCGCCTGTTTAGGTATTCCGTTGGAGCTATAGGACTGCACATTCAAATTATATGATCAATGGTCTCTGGTTGTTTTTTACATACTCGGCATAATGGGTTGCATCCATTTTTTATTATGTTGGCTTGGTAATTACTTGTGGGCAGACACTGATCTTGTGCTGATATAATCAGTCCTTCAGTCTCCGATTTCAGTTCAGAGGATGCCAACCACTGATGGGTTAAAGTTTTGTCAACATCAGGATTGTTAGCTCTTTCTGGGTATTTTCCATACGGAGGCTTTTCTTGCCATTTCTTAGCCAGTTTCTGTAGCAGTTCTTTCTTTGCAGTTACTTTTACCCGCCCTGCTTGTTCTGTATTTTCATGTCAGCAGTAAATGGAACTTCTGAAAATTGTAGTCCATTACTGTATCTTTGTACATATTTTGTAATGGAGTATGATCGTTTGATGCTTTCGTCTTAAAAAACGAATTTGATCATCCAATCATGTTATTCCCTTAGATATGTAGATAATCCTATTGTTGCAGTTTTCAACGCAATATCTAACCGGATTAACCCACGTCCTCCTTCTTTCCTAGGGAGATATATTCCATCTGTATCTGTGCATGGTTAAGAATTTTCGAATTTTTGTATCGAGTATACGGATCTCTGTGCTTCACCAGTTGATGATATTGTAACTGTAGGTTACTAATGGTACGGCAAGCGTGTTTATGGCATCGATGCTATTCCTTGCATTCAATTCCGTTCTTAAGATTGCTCTTACTCTGCGGTAACATTCCTTCCTTATCCTTTCCCTCATTGTCGAGTGCTTGATTCCGTCTCCCTCACAAACACCTAGATATTTGTAAGTTTTCTCTTGATCAAGTTCTCTTATGACCTTCCCCCGATCAAGATTAATGTCTGAACTTTTCAGCAGCTTTCCTCTGGTGAAAGTTGCTTTGGCGCATTTATGTAGTCCAAACGCCATTTTAATGTCATCACTGAACAGCCCCACAGTGGATAATAGCCCTTGCATTTGTTCATCATTTTTTGCAAATTGTTTCAGGACATCCATATAGAACAAGCGATTAATGATTTTGTCATAGACTTTATATTCATGTTTTGTTTCATTGAGCATTTTACTTAATGGTATAAATGCGATGCAGAATAAAAGAGGTGATAAAGAGTCACCCTGAAAAATTCCACAATTAATATTAACTTCTCCAACTTCCAGTGATTTTTTTTTCACTATTCAAAAGGAGTGTCGTTTTCCATGTCTTCATACTGAATGACAGGAACCTCCTGACAACGGGAGATATTTTGAAAGTCTTGAAACATTTTTCAATCCAACTGTGTGGCAAACTATCGAATACTTTTTGTGTAATCTATCCAAGCAGTTGATAGATTTTTGTGTCTCTTATGACGGTCTTCCAGTATCATTCTGTTAACCAAAAGCTGATCTTTACAGCCATATGACCCTCGTGTTCACCTTTTCAACTCATTGGGAAATAGGTCATTTGTTATCAGGTGATCATATGTATATTCAATTAGGACTGATGTCTATACATTGTGGTCAAGCAAGCTATAGGTCTGTAATTTTGGGGATTGTTTGTCTCATCATTCTTCGGTAGGAGGAATGTAATGCCGTTAACTAGCCATGATGATATCTTTTCTGACTCCTTAACCATTTCATTTTAAAGTTGGGCTAACAGCTCATGAGACTCTGTCAAGGCACTTATCCAAAAAAATTGTTATTTTGTCTTTTCCTGTTGATTTCCATTTGCTGGTTTTCTAAGAGCCAAACGCAACTGTTCTACTGTTATGTTTTCCCATGTTTGTTCCTCAAGGTGAGTTATATATTTAATTTGTCTGTCTATCCAAGGGGCATGCATATTATGAACTTTTTATTCGGCCCCTGCTATTATTCCGCATAGCTAATAATGGGGTGAACACACACGAGCAGTTGAAGAAGACAGAGCAGAAGTCAAATAGGAAAAAGAGAGAAGCAATGAAGGATTCAAAGAGATAGAACGTATAATGTGTGTTTAGAAATGTATAGCCAAGGAGACGTAAGAAGAGAATAGCAGTGCTGAAAAGGAAGGTTAAAGAATGTATGCTGTCAAGATCATACAATAATTCGTAACCCTTGAGCAATTTGCTAGGTACTTGATTTCACGCGGTAAGGTTAAGGCAGTTATTGTTACTTTATTTCATCGGCTTGATTTGAACAAATAATTTAAATGTCCGTAACCTTAAGCCACAAAACATATTGTCCGATACATTACCGATAATGCCAATCCAACATATATATATCATAATCCTTATGAAAAAAAAAGGTTTCTGATTTATGCAGAATGCCCACATCTTGTGCGGTGCGGAGGGGAATGTCGATTAAATCGACCCGAGCTCATTAATTTACTTTATGTTATCAACCCGTAAAGATGAAAGGCAATGCTAACCTCGGTGGGATTTGAACTAACGGGCCATAACTCTATATAACTAAGCCTGGTGTCCGATGCTCTACCAATGTTGCCCATCCACCACCCTAATAATATCACAATAATAATAATAATAATAATAATAATAATAATAATAATAATAATAATAATAACAATGATTGGATGATCAAACTCGTTTTGAAACACGAAAGCATCAAAAGATCATATTCCATTACAAAAGATGCACAAAGATACAGTAATGGACTACACATTTCAGAAGTCCCATTTACTGCTGAAATGGAAAACACAGAAAAGGCAAAGCAGGTAAAAGTAACTGCAAAGAAAGAACTGCTACAGAAACTGGCTAAGAAATGGCAAGAAAAGCCTCTGTATGGAAAATACCCAGAGCGAGCTAACAATCCTGATGTTGACAAAACTTTAACCCATCAGTGGTTGGCATCCTCTGGACTGAAATCGGAGACTGAAGGACTGATTATATCGGCACAAGATCAATGTCTGCCAACAAAAAATTACCAAGCCAACATAATAAAAAATGGGTGCAGCCCATTATGCCGTGTATGCAAAAAACAACCAGAGACCATTGATCATATAATTTCAATGTGCAGTCCTATAGCTCCAACCGAATACCGAAACAGGCATGACAGAGCTGCACAATACATACATTGGATAATGTGTAAGCATTTTGACCTGCCCCATCAAAAGAATTGGTGGGAGCATCAACCACCTCCCATACTTGAAAAAGATCACATCTCAATCTTGTGGAACTTTAGCATCCAAACAGACCGAAAAATAGATGCAAACAGACCTGATATAATATTGAAAGACTTTCAAAAGAGGGTATGCCTGCTAATTGATATGTCTGTTCCAATAGACAAGAATGTATCTATAAAAACATTTGAAAAATTGAGCAAGTATAAGGACCTGGAGATAGAAATTGGAAAAATGTGGAAATTGAGAACTAAAACAATACCAGTAGTCATAGGCGCTCTAGGAATTATACCTAAGGGCTCTAATGATTACTTATCGCAAATCCCAGGAAACCCGCGTATAGGAGAAATACAAAAGATAGTACTAATGGGAACTGCCCACATACTAAGGAAGATTCTGTCAATATAATTACATCACAAGTCTAAACACTAAAGATGCATGTGTGAATATGTATGTTCTTTCTTGAACATGGCGGACCTTGTTGTCTCTTGAGGTCACTGGTTGTGACTTGGTGATAACTCGTATAAACATAAAGCAAGATAAATGCAACTGTAATAATAATAATAATAATAATAATAATAATAATAATTTTGTTATATACATTTTACATTCAAAAAAGAAAATGGTTATAAATGGAAGAAAACCCCCTCTGTCTACACTATATAGAACAGCCAAATAACAGCAATTTCACCAAACACCACAAACTAGATACACCACCTACCCCATCACTCCTCTTTGTACACTAAATACAACAGCCAGATAACGGCAATTTCACCACCACCACCGCCAATCCCAGCATAATAATTATAATTACTATTATTATAGTCGCATGTTTTCACAAAATGTTTAAATTCCAATATTAAAAAAATATGTCAACACATATACGCGACTAACCACATAGATTCACCGATCAAACAAAAATACAGTCTATTCAACAAAACTCAGTAACGACAACGCCATCACTACAGTCACCTCCGCCACCACCCATCCATCATTGCTACCACTATCCCATCGCCACCGCCGCCACTCATTCATTGCTGCCACCGCTATTCCCCCATTACCTTCTGTTAACTTACGTAAGGGGAAGGTGGCGGTATAACTAGACAATGTTAATAAACAATATTAATATTTAATTTTGGATCAGGAATGTTGGAGTCGAAAAGGAGAAAAATGGCAAAATGACTAAATAGCTAAATAGCTAAAGATAATTTCACCACCAACACCGACGCCACTAACACGCTAAAAACTCTGGCCAAGTTGCCACGGCCGCTATTTCTACTCCAACTTCAACACCATCGCTACAGTACTACGATCACATCACCACCGTCACATTATCGCTGCCGTCGCTATTCTCTCCCACTGCCTCTTGCTAGGTACTACTAGCACAGCACAGCCACCACCACCACCGCCACTGCCTCATTATCACTGCCGCCGCTATTCTCTCCCACTAAGCCCTGCTACATCGTAGTCTCCCCACTAAAAGAGGAAGGCATCAAGATAAATAAATAGACTGAATTGATGACCCGGTCAAAATAAAAAAGCCAAAAATCAAAATCAAAGCAGCACAGCAACAACGAAAAACGTAAAGAAAAGAAAAATAAAGAGAAAAACAAACAGACGGATAGAGAAGGGAAGGGAAAAACTAAGTCAGACTTTCAAACATTACATTACAATGAAACTTATGCTTATTCCTTTTTGCGGTTTTTTTTGCATGTTTGTTTGTTTATTTATGTTCGTCTACAGCGTGATAATGCCACACAAAAATCACCGGGAGTGACGAAATCACCGGGAGTGATGAAATCACCGGTGGTTATGTAACCATACATTCGCCAATCCTAGATAAGAGTGTTTAAATGTCGAACCTAAACAGTTCGAATCTGGTGAAATGGAGACTAGAATGTCATGTGACAGACTCTCACCCAACGGGTGCTCCCTGGTTCAGCAGCAGGGACCTGGCTGTCACCCAAATACTGCTGGTGTCGGAGGAAGAAGAAGAAAGAAAGGGACCAGAACCAACTGGACGAAAGAATTGAATAGAACTGTTATGCAATGTTACCTGAAGAGTAACCCCAAGGAGAAAAGCTATAGGAAACGGATGCATAACATCTGGAACAAGATTGGTCTATTTAAATTAGATGAACAAAAATTGGCCGGGCAGGCTCGGGTAATAAGAACTAATGGGTGGATAAGCGAGCTGGAACTGGAGGAACTGAGCAGAGAGATTAGCTTGGTAATGGAGAGTGGAGTATGCCAGGCAAACGAGCCAGTCGGAAATGAAGGTGAGGTGGTCGAGAAAACGGAGGAACCACCCGAAGCAGACAATGATCTGAATGCTGAGATAAATAATACCTGGAACAGAGATACGGCCACTGAGGAGACGAATGCTGACGGGCTAGGACAATATTTGGTTGATATCCTAAACTTAGTGGTAGATGAATTGAACAATGATAGTGGGAAACCTATGAACCTAAGATTTGTAGACAGGAAAAAGTTAAAAGAAACAACAGCTAAGGTAAACAAAGTCATCCCATATCTTGAGGCGAGGAGCCTTCACCGGTAAAACGATATCCTCAAAGCAACAGCAAATACGGTGAGGAAACTACTTGGTATAAAAGCGAGAGGAAACAACAAACAAGAAAGATCAGAGCCTTGGTGGAAGAAACGACTGAGTGGTCAAATCAGGGAAATGAGAAATGACATTGGAAAGCTTGAGTCCCTACTGAATGGGACACTAAAAAACATAGACACTAAAAATAGACTGGAAATAAATTACAAAAACTAGGAGGAAAAAGCTAAATATTATCATAGAGGAACTGAAGCAACGCATTGTAGCAAAGAGTGCAAAAAGCAGGCGATACGAGAACAGAGTCAGTCAGTATAGACAGAACCGCATGTTCCACTACAACCAGAAGATGTAGTTCGGACAGCTTGAAGGGAAAGAAAGAGGCAACGACTTGATACCTGAGACGGAACAAACTAAGACATTCTGGAGAAGAATATGGGAGCAGGATGTTAAACATAATGACCAGGCAGTGTGGATTGAGACATACAGAAAGAGATTAGTGAACAGGCACACCAACAAACTGATTTGAGTATCACAGTTGAAACTCTTAAATGGCAGGCCAAAAAACTAACCAACTGGAGATCACCAGGCCCAGATGGCGTGCAGGGGTATTGGATTAAAAATATAACATCCCTCCACCAGAAACTGACAACCATGTTCAATGACTGCTTGATGTCCGGTGAGGTACCAGAGTGGTTGACACAAGGTACCACAATTCTGATAATGAAAGACCGAATCAAGGGTAATGATGTTACCAACTATAGACCTATCACATGTCTGTCCGTAATGTGGAAACTGTTGACAAGCATTATGTCTGAGGAAATCTACCACCACCTCCACACAAACAACTTGTTACCGGACGAACAGAAAGGATGCCGAAAGAAGTCACGTGGTACAAAGGAGCAGTTACTTATTGACAAGATGGTAATGAGGAATTGCAAGAGGTGACACACTGGTCTTGCCATCGGATGGATAGACTACAAAAATACATTCGACATGGTGCCTCAATTTTGGATCACCAAAAGCCTGGAGATCTTCAAGGTGGCAGATAACATCAAACAGTTGTTGGCCAAAAGTATGAAGTCCTGGGAAACAGAGTTAACATCAACTGGAGAATCCTTGGGAAGCGTGAAGATCAAAAGAGGTATCTTCCAGGGAGAGAGTCTGTCCCCTGTGTTGTTTGTCCCTGCCCTGATGCCCCTGATCAGTGTACTGCGAAAAGTGAGAGCAGGATACAGGTTGGGACATGGAGGGCTTACCATCAATCACCTCCTCTTCATGGACGATCTTAAGCTCTTCGGGAAGAGTGAGAAGAGTTGGATGTGCTTGTTGACACTGTCCGTATTTTCAGCAATGATATATGTATGCAATTTTGTATTAGTAAGTGTGGAGTCCTTGTGATGAAGAGGGGTAAATTGAGCAGAAGTAACGGAATCCAGGTATCAACAAGTGAGATGATAAAGGAAATTGATACTGAAGAGGGACACAATTATTTAGGTGTTCTGGAGGCTGGTGACATCAAGAACAAAAACATGAAGGAATTGATAAGATCTGAATACATTCGGAGAGTAAGGAGCGTACTAAAGTCACGTCTGAACAGTAGGAATGCCATAAGTGCAGTAAATTCCCGAGCTGTGCCTACTATTAGGTACAGGGCGGGAATTCTGAAATGGAATGTTGCTGAATAAAAAGAAAGAGGATTGATGTCGATATACTCTACTTAAGGAGATCTGAAGGCGGATGAGGTTTTATCTGCATAGAGGACTGTGTTCAGGTGGAGATATACAACCTACACAAATAAATGACTGATAGTAAGGAGCCAATGCTCAGAACTGTACTGAAGGAGGAGACAGTAGACCAGGGGATGTCCAAGGAGGAAATAACATCTAGGAGAGAGAGCAGCCTTCAGGAAAAATCCTTCCAAAGTACCTTCTTTGAGAAAACTGAATTCAGAGATCCACAGACATGGAACTGGTTGAAAAGAGGAGACCTTAAAAAGGCTACAGAAGGAATGTTAATGGCTGCGCAGGAGCTGGCCCTCAAAACGAAGTGGTTGAAACACCATATTTACTAGGAGGAGGCTAGCCCACTGTGCAGGATCTGTGGAGAGAGAGAGGAGACTGTGGCTCACGTTGTATCCGAGTGTAAACACCTAGCCCAGACTCACTATAAGGGCTGGAGACATGATGTGATGGGCAGGGTGATCCACTGGCACCTATGCAAAGTAAACAATTTACCACATTCTGAGAAGTGGTATGAGCATAAGCCAGAGTTGGTGATAGAAAACGATCAGGTGGAGGTGATGTGGGATTTTAGGATACAGACGGACAAGAAACTGGAACACAATAGACCTGACCTGGTGGTTGTGGACAAAGAAAAAAGATCGTGCCTGATTGTGGATGTGGCCTGCCCATTCGACACTGGATTGGAAGAGAAGGAGAGGGAGAAAATTAACCGGTACCAGGACTTAAAGTGGGAGGTGAAAAGGATTTGGAACTGTCATGAAGTCAAAGTGGTACCGATTGTCATAGGCGCACTAGGTACTATCTCAAAAAGTTTCCAGGGATGGTTAAAGAAAATTGGCCCCTTCACGATTTTTGGAACGTTTCAAAAGGCATGCTTGCTGGGAACAACAAGAACCCTCCGATACGTCCTGAATATCTGAGGCTGCAGGTAGTGGCTTGATATTCATTTCTACAAACTTTCCAGTTAACTAACATCAATGACTGAGACTCAAAGAATAATAATAATAATAATAATAATAATAATAATAATAATAATAATAATAATGAATCCTTTATTAACCACAAGGGTTTACATAAAGTAGACATTAAGAACAGTGCAGGATAATACAGGACGGTACAAATGGGCATTTCTGCGTGTAAAAACAAAAACAGAGAATGTAACTAAAAATAACAGTGAAAAATTCCCCAATAGTGGTGATACTTCAGAGGGACATTTGTGGAGAAAGCACAGTAAAAGGTCATAGTGACACTGACCACCAGGGCAAGTGCTCTCTGCCAATATTCCACCTTTAATTTAAAGACACATTCACTCGGGCCATACTTGCTTCTCTCACCCATCTTTCAACAAAATGCTGAGAAGAGAGCACTTCCCTCTCTACCCTGATTTTCCTTTTCGAATGAAATTTGAAAAATATATCAGGGCATCACCGAAGAGGTAAGTGCTCGTCTTCAGCCCTTTCAAACGTGTCCACCATACTATAAACCCACAAGTCAGCAATGCTCGGAAACTTGACGAGTGCGTGCAGGACGGTTACGTCGCCCTGCGCGAATCTCGGATATGCCCGGCTGACGGCACCTCCATGCATGTAGAGTTTATCCCGAACTGGCAAAACTCCTCGGTAGCACTGCCACGCCAGGCATTTCTGGAAGTTGTCCATAGGCCCCGGCCCGAGAGTCTTTCCGAAGAGATTGGCTAGTTGATTTTCGTCGACGCCTAGAGTTTCTCCAAGTACGTCGTCGCTCTTCCCCTCCACTAATCCTCTATAGAACGCCAAGGTGGAGTTTCCACCGATCACATTGCCCGATTGTTCGAGGGCTGTGAGCGCTTGAAGGCATTCCAGTCTCCAAGCGCTCCCTCTCGGTCTTCGCTTGACCCAGGACTGCAGCTCCGCCAAGGAGACGAGCTGGAAAAAGTCGTGTCTAGCAAACGGCTACCACACCTGATCACCGTCGAGGTAGAAGTAGAGATGTTGTAGCCTGAGCGCGTGCCTGCGCATCATCAGCCACGGCATGCCCAGCCCTTCACGTAGCGGGAATAGACAGCAGATGGACCGCCTTACCATCGGAGCGCGTCCCTTCCACAAAAAGCGAAAGAGCAAACGCTCCAGCGCAGTCAGGCAGGGCTTAGGACAAAGTACGACGGTCAGGCGGTAGTAGATGACGGACGCGATGTTCGCGTGAGCCACCTCCGCTCGACCTTTCAGGGATAGCTTCCTCTCCGCCCATTTCTGGGTGAGAGAAGCCACCCTGCTCATCACCTCGTCCCAGTTTTTGTCCGTCTGGAGGTCCGGACCGAACCAGACCCCTAGCAATTTAACCGGTCCGTCCGTCCAGCGCCCGTAGACGCTGTTGAACGACATGGACCTACGTCTCCAGGTGCCGAGCTGCAGGCCCACTGACTTTTCCTGGTTGATCATTGATCCTGTCACCGCTTCGTATTCTCTTAGTGTAGTGCCGATTGCCTCGATGTGTTTGGCGTTCGACACCACTACGGTGACATCGTCCGTATATGCTGACACGGATGTTCCGCATCCTAGTTAGCGCGGGACACCCCTCAACGGCTCCAGTTTGTGTAGTAATGGCTCGAGAGTCAATACGTACAAGAGGGACGAGAAAGGACACCCTTGGCGGACCGAGCGCATGATGTTGAACGGTTCCGAAAGGTGACCGTTCACTCTCACCACAGAGCAGATGTCGCTGTGCATGGCAGCGATCCTGCCTCTGAAGACGGGCCCAAAGCCAGCCGCCCTCAGGACTGCCGCCAGGTAACGATGGTCGACCCTATCGAAAGCTTTCGACTGATCCAAATTGATCAGGGACCCACCCGTGCCAGGTTCCCTAGCTACCCTCTCTACAATGCATCGCATGAGATGGAGGTTGTCGTGGATGGATCTGTCGGGAATGGCGCATATCTGCGCCTCTCCCACCAGACCACCAACGACAAGCGCCAACCTCTTTGCTAGCACCTTGGCCAAAATCTGGAACTCTGTGTTTAGCAGTTATTGGCCTGAAATTATCTATGTTATCCCCCTTGTTTGGATCCTTTCTCAGCAGCGCCATATCTCCTCGACTCACAGAGCTGGGAATCTCCCGTTCTGTTGCCAGTTGCAGTAGACGTCCGACAAGAGGCCTCCGAACAAGTCTGGCATCTGTACGTAAACTTCATAGGGCACACCATCCAAACCAGACGATTTACCCCTTGTGCAGCCAGTCATTGCCTCCCCTACTTCAACGGCTGTTATCGGTGTTTAACGGCAGTCCGTCGAGGTAGATACTAAAGTCCATCTCTCGATCCGGCCCGACGCTGCGCCCGAACAGCTGTGCGATGTGTCGCTGAAAAGCTTCACACATTTTCCCGTGATCGAGTAGCATGCGCCCGTCGTGGTCCACCAAAGACCGGATCGTGGCTTTGTTGCCACTCGTGCCCATTGAACGGCTTTCGTCCCCTCGTCTCTGAGAGCACGCACCCTAGCTCTGACAACGCAGCCTTCGTGTTTTGCATTGAAGAATTGGTCAAGGGCCAATTTCGCCGCAAGTACGTCGGTCGTGATGCCTTTGCTAAGCGTCTCGTCTCTTTTTCTAACTAATTCTCCCTCCGCTCTATTTTTCTCCATTGCTAAAGCCTTACTAAACCTAATGGACTCTATTCTAATTGCTCTTCTCAGAGCAAACCACCACTTGTTGCTGACGATGGCCCCCGTAAACGCTCTCTTAACTAGTTCACTAATCCGGTCTCTGTAGTCCTTGTGCGCTGGAAAGGACGCGTTTAGCTTCCAGTAGTCGGGTCCTCGTCTATGAAGCCTATCTAAGTCAAGCACACAGATCACGAATGTGTGGTCCGTGTAGCTGACTATCTTGAATTGTGGACAGGCTATGCTAGACCTATCTATTTCCCTACAAAATACTCTACCTAGATATGATCTGGATGACCAAATGCGATTTGTCCAAGTCCACATTGGCACATTCGAGAAATCCAATCGGTAGCTGTCAGACAGTTCAAAACGCCTGAGCAGGTTGGTGTGACTCTTGCACACTCCTCCTCTATCCACTAATCCCACACAGTCCCAGCGTGCATCTAAGATCCCGCTCCAGTCGCCCACTAACGCTAAGGAGCGGGTCGTTCCAAGAAAGGTCTCCAGACGCGCGAAGAAATCAGCCCATCCTACTCCTGTAGGGGCATAGACGGCCACTAACCTGAAAGCTTGCCTGTCTCCGCTGGTCACGTCCAGCACCACTATCTCACCTTATGGGTCCAGGAAGAGGGCCCGTATGATAAGATCCAAACCTCTCCGAAAAAGCACAGCAACTCCTCCCCCCGTTCCCGGACGGCTGGGAGATGCGTACACATCGTAGCCGCAGAAGATCGGTGCGAAGGCCCATGCTTCGGAGATTCTGGTCTCGCTGATGGCTAGTACATCTATGTTTAGTCACCTGAGGTCGTTGAGCAGGTGGCCCTGCTTCCATGACGACCCCAAGCCACGCGCATTTATGCTGCCTATTCTGAGTGAGGTCATGTTGAAATGGAGTGGAAACGATGGGAAAGATCACTTACCTTACTTCTTCTCGCAGAGGAACGATGGTTTCACCATCCCTCTTCACTTTATCGTCTGGTGAAGGGAGCGTTGAATCGCCCCTTCGGCTGGTCGTCGGCTCTTCTGTGAGTATATCCGAATATACTTTCTGGATGAGTGTCCCTCCTAGGTCTCTGAAATCACCAACTGCGTTGGGGAATTTCGTTTTAATGTGTGTGTATTGTTTCTGTGCTATTTTTACCAGTCTTATGTTCGTTGGCGTTTTGATTGGTGCTGGTATTATGTAGTCGTGCTGTGAAATGTCTGTGTGTTCAATTATGTAAGTCATTAATTTCTTGTTATGTGTATTTATTGCTGTGCATCTGTTTTCCTGGGGGTGGGGTGTGGTTCTGCTATTTTCTTGTCGTTGTTGCTGGGTGTGTGTGTTTTGTTATTTTTGCGATATTGGTGCTTGTGGTGGTGGTATTGAAGGTGTTGTTGTTGTTGGCGGTGGGGTTGCCGCCGGTGGTGATGGTGGTGCTATTGTGGGTGGTGATGGTGTTGGTGTTATTGCTGCTGTAAATCTTTTTGCAGTAGCCTTTACCCTTTTTTCGTTTCTTTCCTCCCTTTTCGAAGGCGACGATGCGCTGCTTCTGCGTTTGTGCCTTCTTGCGACCTTTTACCATCCCTCTCCCACCTCACACTCCATGTCCGATGCCGTGAGGTCGGGGAGGGGTACCAGCTCCACTCTTTCACTTCTTGTTGTTGGTGATGTTTGCAGTTGAGTCTCTGTTGCAGTTGCAGTGGTATTGTTGCTGTTGTTGTTAATACTTTCACTGCTGCTGCTGTTCTTGATTTCCGTGGCGTGGGTATGGGTGCTACGGACCTATCCGTCCTGATTGCCGCCTGTCCTGTTGCTGGTAGCAGTGGAGCCGGTTTCGGAAGGAGGGGGATTTCTCCTTTCTCAGGGTGTTCTCATTGCAGAAGGCCCTGATGTGAGTCTTCGATCCACAACGAAATCATTTCGGGCGTTTGCCCTCAACACTTATGGGCAGTTGAGTGCCGTTATCTAAATCTATCACATCCGGGAGAGCTTCGATGGACTCCTGGTTGGTTTGGATTAACATCTCAATGGAGGTGCCGATCCAATCTTCTCGTACTTTTTTCTGAACTTGCAGTAAAGTTGATTTGTCCTCGGATCCGATGAGGACAGACGCGGCCAGCCAAGAAGGGGCCCTCGGGGGGGGGGGGGGGTCAGTTTGACCCTCACACTTTTTTGTCCGCAGTTCAAAACGCTAGCAGGTTGGTGAGACTCTTGTACACTCCTCCCCTATCCGCTAATCCCACAGAGTCCCAGCGTGCATCTAAGATCCCGTTCCAGTCGCCCACTAACACTAAAGAGCAGGACGTTCCAAGAAAGGTCTCCATACGCCGGAAGAAATCAGGCCGCCCTGCTCCTGTCGGGGCATAGACGGCCACTAGCCTGAAAGCTTGATCGTCTCCGCTGGTCACGTCCAGCTCCACCAACCTACCTTCTGGGTCCAGGAAGATCGTTCGAATGGTGAGATCCAAACCTCTCCGAAAAAGCACAGCAACTCCTCCCCCCGATCCCGGAAAGCTGGGAGATGCGTACACATCGTAGCCGCCGAAGATCGGTGCGAAGGCCCTTGCTTCGGAGATTCTGGTCTCGCTGATGGCCATTACATCTATGTTTAGTGACCTGAGGTCGTTGAGCAGGTGGCCCTGCTTCCATGACGATCCCAAGCCACGCGCATTTATGCTGCCTATTCTGAGTGAGGAAAGTTGAAATGGAGTGGAAAAGATGGGAAAGACCACTTACCTTACTTCTCGTAGAGGAAGGACGGTTTCTCCATCCTGTTCACTGCTTGTGGCCTCCTCAGGAAGGATGTCCTTATAAATCCTCCTGGAGAGTGATTGTCGGAAGTCTGCTATGTCTTTGGGGAATTTTTGTTTTAGTGTCATGTACGTTTTCTGTGTGATGCGAGTGATTTGTATGTGTGGAGGTGGTGTGAACTTTTGGGTTGTTTTGTAGTCTTTTTCTGTGATGCTGGTGTTGTGTTGGATGTAGTGTAATAATTGGTTGTTGTTCAAATTTGATGCTGTGTAGTGTGTATCGTTTTGGTTGTTTTGTCTTGTTTGTGTTTGTTGTGGGTTTGATTCTGTTTCGCTTTTAGGTGACTTTTGTGGTGTAGGTAATGGTGGTGTTGGGGTTAATGATGGTGATGGTGTTGGTGTTTGGAGTGATGGGGTTGGTGATGCTGGTGAGGATGGTGGCATATCTGTCCTAACTTTTTTGTTTGATAGTTTATTTGTTTCCCCCTTTATTTTGTTTTTGGAAGGGGAAGGAAGATAATTTTTTTTGGGGGGGGGTTCTTTTTTTCTTTTTTCCTGATACCGTTTCCCACTCCTCGTCTCACAATCTGTCTCCAGTTGTTATAGGCCGGGGAGTGGAAAATCCTCCACAGGCGTTAGTTTTGGTTGTGGCGTGGTGAATGGTGTAGGCTCTGGTGCTAGTTCTGGCGCGTTGGGTGGAGGTGGTGTTGGTGTTGCTACTGTTGCTGGGGTTGTTGCTATTACAGTTGCTTCTGCATTTGCTGCCATCTCTACTGCTGGTGGTGTTGATGGTTGAGTCACTGGGGTGGGTAGAGAGCTGGCCTCAACCTTTTAGCCTGAGGGCAGAAAGCCCTTAGGTGGGTTCCTTCACCACAAACAACACAACTAGGCTTTCTGCCCTCGACAATTACGGCGAGGTGGCTGCCGTCAGTGAGGCCTATTACCTCTGGGATCTCCTCAATGCTTTTTTGGTCCGCTTGGATCAGGAGCTCCATCCCAGATCCGGACCAGTTATCCTGCTTTTCTTTCGTTATTGCTATTATCTTGGTGTTGGCTTCGATGCCGGTGAGGACGGTAGCTATTAGCCAAGGAATTTTGATGGCCGGTGGAACGTGGTTGACACTCATCTTTACGAGTCTCTGGCCACAATAGCTTGGGACGAGTGTGAAGTTGTCACTTCTTAATGGAGCCATGGGGTGTTCTCTAGCCTCCTGTGGTGTTTCAAAGAATACGTCCACGGTTCCATACTTCTGCCCACGTCCGATGTGGGTATTCTTTTCCCACACATGTCCCGAAGCTTTTTGGATTTGGGACTCGGATGCCCGTTCCAATCGGCTCGATTGTATATTAATTGTTCGATAAGACACGGTGCATAGGCGCCGATGCTCCATTTTATTAGGTGTGTGTTTGTGCTGACCCTGTACCCATCTTTCTTTACCATTTTTTTGGCTTCTTCTAATTCCTCCTGAGTTACCTGCAATGCTTCGCACTGTTTCGCTACTCTGCCAAAACTCAGTGTGGTTTTCTTAATGTCATTGTTGCTGTTGTTGTTATCGTTATTTTTGTTATTATTAATTTTAGTTTCAGTTGTGGTGGTGGTGGCGTCAGTGGTGTTCGGTGTGGAAGAGTCCATTTTGGTTGAAATCATTTCGATATCACAAGTTAATTTATTTTTTTCTTTTGTTTCTGTTGTCACGGTGTTGGTGGCGGGGGGGGGGGGGGGGGTCGCGGTGGTGGTGGTGGCGGCGGCTTTAACACCTGAAGTCATTGGTAATGGCGGGAAATGAATATCTGCCTGACACAAATTTAAAACATTGCTACTGCTTATATTTTTAGTGTTGGCAAACGTAGTAATATTTACAATTGTGGTGTCGGTATGAGGTGTTAGTTTGTGAGGAAGGCTGTCAGCTTCGTGTGGTTGTGAGTCGTCCATGTTTTTTTCAAAGAAAGTTTTTTTTCATAATTATAGAAGTTTAAATTTTGGGCTCAAGGCCCCAATCTTTTTGAGTGTCCTTTTTGGAAAACAATGTATGTGCACTTATATACAGTTAACAATAAAAAGTTTCCATAAATGGCAATTTTAAACAAACGAAAACAACAAACCTTTGCGGACCTCACGGTGATACGATTTACTACGTAGGTCGCCAATAATAATAATAATAATAATAATAATAATAATAAATTGTAACACTTCGAATCCCAGGGTTGGGGCGGAATCACTGGCAGCAGAACAAATTAAAGAAAGGATCGAAAAAGTGACGGGAGTGCATGCTCAAGATGAAACTCCAAATGAAAATAATGAGATCGTAAATGATAAAGAAATGAAAAGAGACATGAATGAGAATGAACTTGCCAACTTGAAGGATGAAATTATGATCGAATGGATGAAAATGAAAGAATCTGACATGGGGCAACGAGACACCTTCCCTAAGATCCAGAACTCCAAACAGAACCAACAGATAATACACAAGACTAACATAATTCTCAAAAACATTATCATCACAAACAAACTAAACATTACTGATTTAAATCATCTCTATCATGCATCCGCTAAAGTCACCACTCACTTATGTGGAGTGAAGATGAAGAAACAAAGGAATTCCCACAAGAAATCTACTTGGCAAGAGAACATCAATCGCCAAATAAACCTTCTCCGATCTGGCATAGAAATGTTAACAAACTATAAATTAGGTGAACATGTTAAACAAACTTAACTTAGAAAATTGAAAAGAATGTATAGTATAAAATCAACAAGTGAAATAGACATGCTGATAGAAATAATCAAGCAAAAAAGTGTTGGCCAAAGCTGCTCGTATAAGGCGCTTTGAAAAACGATCTAGATTCTATAAGGACAATCATATTTTCAAAAACAACCAAAGAAATTTCTACAGAAAAATTGGAAAGTCAACAATAACTGCTAAATCAATACCACCCAAGGAGGAAGTGCAAGAATTTTGGGAAAAAATCTTGGCCGAAGAAAAAGTTCATAACATACATGCCCCATCAGCTTTTGGTTAACAAAATGATACTGGAAGATTGTCATAATAGACACAACAATCTATCGATTGCTTGGATAGATTATAAAAAAGCATTCGATAGTTTGCCACACAGTTGGATTGAAAAATGTTTAGAGATTTTCAAAATATCCCCCGTTGTCAGGAGGTTTTTGTCATTCGGTATGAAGACATGGAAAACGACACTCCTTTTGAATAGTGAAACAAAATCACTGGAAGCTGGAGAAGTTAATATTAATTGTGGAATTGTTCAGGGTGACTCTTTATCACCGCTTTTATTCTGCATCGCACTTATACCATTAAGTAAAATGCGCAATGAAACAAAACATGGATATAAAGTCTATGACAAATCCATGAATCACTTGTTCTACATGGATGACCTGAAACTATTTGCAAAAAATGATGAACAATTGCAAGGGCTATTATCCACTGTGGAGCAGTTCAGTGATGACATTAACATGGAGTTTGGACTAGATAAGTGCGCCAAAGCAATGTTCACCAGAGGAAAGCTGCTGAAAAGTTCAGACATTAATCTTGATCGGGGGAATGTGATAAGAGAACTTGATCAAGAGGAAACTTACAAATATCTAGGTGTTTGTGAAGGAGACGGAATCAAGCACTCGACAATGAGGGAAAGGATAAGGAAGGAATGTTACTGCAGAGTAAGAGCAATCTTAAGAACGGAATTGAATGCAAGGAATAGGATTGATGCCATAAACACGCTTTCTATACGAGTAGTAACCTACAGTTTCAATGTCATCAACTGGTCAAGCACAGAGATCCTTAGGCACGATACAAAAATTCGAAAATTCTTAACCATGCACATAATGCATCACCCTAACGAAGATACAGATATAATATATCTCCCTAGGAAAGAAGGAGGATGTGGGTTAATCCAGTTAGACATTGCGTTGAAAACTGCAACAATTGGATTATCTACATATCTAAGGGAATCACATGTTTTGATGATCAAAATCGTTTTGAAACACGAAAGCATGAAAAGATCATACTCCATTACAAAAGATGCACAAAGATACAGTAATAGACTACAAATTTCAGAAGTCCCATTTACTGCTGAAATGGAAAACACAAAAAAAGCAAAGCAGGTAAAAGTAACTGCAAAGAAAGAACTGCTACAGAAACTGGCTAAGAAATCGCAAGAAAATACCCAGAACGAGCTAACAATCCTGATGTTGACAAAACTTTAACCCATCAGTGGTTGGCATCCTCTAGACTGAAATCGGAGACTGAAGGACTGATTATATCAGCACAAGATCAGTGTCTGCCAACAAAAAATTACCAAGCCAACATAATAAAAGATGGATGCAGCCCATGATGCCGTGTATGCAAAAAACAACCTCAGACCATTGACCATGTAATTTTAATGTGCAGT
Organism: Eledone cirrhosa; assembly: GCA_964016885.1. Classification (NCBI taxonomy): domain Eukaryota; kingdom Metazoa; phylum Mollusca; class Cephalopoda; order Octopoda; family Eledonidae; genus Eledone; species Eledone cirrhosa. The sequence continues at coordinate 82,011,795 of OZ024742.1, forward strand.
CCTATAGCTCCAACCGAATACCTTAACAGGCATGACAGAGCTGCACAATACATACATTGGATAATGTGTAAGCATTTTGACCTGCCCCATCAAAAGAATTGGTGGGAGCATCAACCACCTCCCATACTTGAAAAAGATCACATCTCAATCTTGTGGAACTTTAGCATCCAAACAGACCGAAAAATAGATGCAAATGGACCTGATATAATATTGAAGGACTTTAAAAAGAGGGTATGCCTGCTAATTGATATGTCCCTTCCAATAGACAAGAATGTATCTATGAAAACATTTGAAAAATTGAGCAAGTATAAGGACCTGGAGATAGAAATTGGAAAAATGTGGAAATTGAGAACTAAAACAATACCAGTAGTCATAGGCGCTCTAGGAATGATACCTAAGGGCTCTAATGATTACTTATCACAAATCCCAGGAAACCCGCGTATAGGAGAATTACAAAAGATAGTACTAATGGGAACTGCCCATATACTAAGGAAGATTCTGTCAATATAAGTACATCACGAGTCTAAACACCAAAAGATGCATGTGTGAGTATGTATGTTCTTTCTTGAACATGGCGGACCTTGTTGTCTCTTGAGGTCACTGGTTGTGACTTGGTGATAACTCGTATGAACATAAAGCAAGATAAATGCAACTGTAATAATAATAATAATGCTTTCTTTATTAACCACAAGTGTTTACACAAAATAGACATTAAGGACAGTACATGACAATACAGGACAGGGCCATAATAATAATAATAATAATAAATTGATCAGATCAAGCTATGATCACAAAGTCAGCGAAGGGAAAATCAAACCTGTAGCAGTGAAAACGAGGTAAATTGTAACACTTCGAATCCCAGGGTTGGGGCGGAATCACTGACAACAGAACAAATTAAAGAAAGGATCGAAAAAGTGGAGGGAGTGCATGCTCATGATGAAACTGAAAATGAAAACAATGAGATCGTAAATGATAAAGAAATGAATGAGAATGAACTTGACAACTTGAAGTATGAAATTGTGAACGAATGGATGAAAATGAAAGAATCTTACATGGGGGAACGAGGCACCCTCCCTAAGATCCAGAACTCCAAACAGAACACACAAGATAATACACAAGGCTAACATAATTCTCAAAAATATTATCATCACAAACAAACTAAACATTACTGATTTAAATCATCTCTATTATGCATCCGCTAAAGTCACCACTCACTTATGTGGAGTGAAAATGACAAAACAAAGGAATTCCCACAAGAAATCTACTTGGCAAGAGAACATCAATCGCCAAATAAACCTTCTCCGATCTGATATAGAAATGTTAACAAACTACAAAGTAGGTGAACATGTTAAACAAACTAAACTTAGACATTTTAAGAGGAAATACAGTATAAAATTAACAAGTGACATAGACATGCTGATAGAAATAATCAAGCAAAAAGTGTTGGCCAACTCTGCTCGTATAAGGTGCTTTGAAAAACGATATAGATACTATGAGGACAATAATATGTTCAAAAACAACCAAAGAAACTTCTACAGAAAAATTGGAAAGTCAACAATAGCTGCTAAATGAATACCACCCAAGGATGAAGTGCAAGAATCTGGGAAAAGAGCTGGGCCGAAGAAAAAAGTTCATATTGTACATGCCCCATGGATAGACAGACAAATGAAAGATACAGCTCACCTTGAGGAACAAATATGTGGAAATATAACAGTTGAAGCTGCGTTTGGCTCTTAGAAAAACCAGTAAATGGAAATCCCCAGGAGAAGACAAAATACCAATTTTTTGGATAAATGCCTTCACAGAGTCTCATGAGCTGTTAGCCCAACTTTAAAATGAAATAGTTAAGGAGCCAGAAAAGATACCATCATGGCTAGTTAACGCATTACATTCCTGCTTCCGAAGAATGATGAGACAAACAATCCCAAAAATTACAGACCGATAACTTGCTTGACCACAATGTATAAAATGTTAACATCAGTCCTAAATGACTATACACATGACCACCTGATAAAAAATGATCTATTTCACAATGAGCAGAAAGGGTGTAAACGAGGCTCATACGGCTGTAAGGTTAACAAAATGATACCGGAAGATTGTCATAATAGACACAAAAATCTATCAATTGCTTGGATAGATTATACAAAAGCATTCGATAGTTTGCCACACAGTTGGGTTGAAATATGTTTAGAGAGTTGCAAAATATATCCCGTTGTCAGGAGCTTCCTGTCATTCACTATGAAGATATGGAAAACGACACTCCTTTTGAATAGTGAAAGACAATCACTGAAAGCTGGAGAAGTTAATATTAATTGTGGAATTGTTCAGGGTGACTCTTTATCACCGCTTTTATTCTGCATCGCACTTATACCATTATGCCGTGTATGTAAAAACAACGAGAGACCATTGATCATATAATTTCAATGTGCAGTCCTATAGATCCAACCGAATACCTAAACAGACATGACAGAGCTACACAATACATACATTGGATAATGTGTAAGCATTTTGACCTGCCCCATCAAAAGGATTGGTGGGAGCATCAACCACCTCCTATACTTAAAAACGATCACATCTCAATCTTGTGGAACTTTAGCATCCAAACAGACCGACAAATAGATGCAAATATACCTGATATAATACTGAAGGACGTTAAAAAAGTGTATGCCTGCTAATTGATATGACTGTTCCAATAGACAAGAATGTATCTATAAAAACATTTGAAGAATTGAGCAAGTATAAGGACCTGGAGATAGAAATTTGAAAAATGTGGAAATTGAGGACTAAAACAATACCAGTGGTTGTAGGCGCTCTAGGAATGATACATAAGGGGTCTAATGATTACTTATCGCAAATCCCAGGAAACCCGCGTATAGGAGAAATACAAAAGTTAGTAGTAATGGGAACTGCCTATATACTAAGGAAGATTCTGTCAATATAAGTACATCACAAGTCTAAACACCTAACGATGCATGTGTGTGTATATATGTCCTTTTGTGAACATAGCGGATCTGGTTGTCTCTTGAGGTCACTGGTTGTGACTTGGTGATAACTCGTATAAGCATAAAGCAAGATAAATGCAACTATAATAATAAAAATAATGATAATAATAATAATAATAATAAATTAATAATAATTTCATTCTTAAGCCACGCAGTGCTCACATTAAGGAACCACTCATGATAATAACAACTTGAAAAAGAAAAAAAAAGAAAACCCCGTGACCTAGAAATACCGGGATGGCGGCGGCGGGGAATAGCCGTGTCTCTAGGGGAGGACTACCCCTCTAGTCATGGTTGACACTCGTCCCAGGAGTGTTAACACGAACTGACTACCCCTTGGCGGTTAAGGATAAAACGCAACAAAATAAAGTCAATGTCAACTGATAAAATCTTATACAGGATTGGCCGGCATCCGGGTCACAAAGGGCCGTGTCCCTCAGAGAGGAACCAGACTGGGGTCGAAAAATCAGCCAATGGTTCAAGCCTTCCCATCAATTCGGAGCTGGAGACCTCCCATATCAGGGATACTCTTACTGTTGGGCGTCCATGCTCACCACCAAGAAATCCAAAAAAAAAGAGAGAAAAATGGTCAAGAGATGACAATAAAGATGTCTTTGAGACTTCTACACTGCCATGTACTACCCATCAAATAGATCGAATACAGAACAGACATATGTCAACTGGAAAAAGAAAACATAGGCTATATTGACAGTAACAAACAAGCCAATATACGAAGAATTATTGTTAAAAAAATGTTACTAAGTGATATAAAAATTGATCAGATCAAGCAATTAGCACAAAGTCAGCGAAGGGAAAATAAAAGATGTGTCAGTGAAACCGAGGTAAATTGCAACACTTCGAATCCCATGGTTGGGGCGGAATCACTGACAGCAGAACAAATTAAAGAAAGGATCGAAAAAGTGGAGGGAGTGCATACTCAAGATGGAACTCAAAATGAAAACAATGAGATCGTAAATGATACAGAGATGAATGAGAATGAATTTGCCAACTTGAAGAATCAAATTATGATCGAATGGACGAAAATGAAAGAATCTGATATGGGGGAACGAAACACTCTCCCTAAGATCCAGAACACCAAACAGAACCAAAAGATAATACACAAGACTAACATACTTCTCAAAAATATTATCATCACAAACAAACTAAACATTACTGATCTAAATCGGCTAAAGTCACCACTCACTTATGTGGAATGAAAATGAAAAAAACCAAAGAAACCTACTTGGCAAGAGAACAACAATCGCCATGCAACAACGAACATTGCCGTTTTGCCAATTCGACATCAATAATTACCATTCCTCCATCATTTTACCACTTCTCCTTAGAGCTATGAATTTTGCTAAAAAAACACTCACAGTGGTTAAGGATGTCGAAGTTGATGTCATCCTCAATTCCCGTAAGTCGGTAATTAATTTCGACGACTCTATTTGGATTAAATAAATCTAATAGTACCCCCATTCGACGTGAGTATGGGCGCAAGCGATTCTGCGGAGGTTAATGATCTTATCGGCCTTTTCCTTCTTTTCTGTATCAAGGAAGAATTCCCCAACGTGGGCGGTGGTTTGTACCGTGATGATGGTCTTTTTACCATGACAAAGTGCGGCCCACGAGCTTGTGACAGGGTCAGAAAAGAGCTCACAGCCTTCTTAAAAGGCTTCAACCTCTCCATACAGGTTGAGGCCAAACTCTCGATCGTTAATTAGCTCGACGTTACCCTCAATTTGTCGAATGGCTTGCACTACCCGTATAGAAAGCCGAATGATACGCTTAATTACATTCTAACCATCCTGCCAGCATAAACAAGAACCAGGTAAGAAACGTTTCTTTGAGTCTTTCCCGTCTATCTACTAACGAGCATATTTCCAACGACCTATTACAATGAGGCTCTTGCTCGGAGTGGTTTTGTCGATAAGGTAGCATATACAGAGTACAAGAATAGACATAGGAAAAATATATCTCGATGCATTATATGGTATAACCCACCATATAATATGGAGGTGGCCACAACATTAGCTAAGATCTTTCTCTCCCTTATTATGAAGCATTTTCCCCCAACACATACATATGGTAAAACTTTTAATAGAAATACTATAACATTTCTTAATCTACGACTCCTAACCTTGCACATAACATCACAGCTTCAAATTTAGCTAAACTACCTAGCCATAGGAACACGTGCAACCCTGTAACTAGTACTAATTGTAATTGTAGGAATCGGGTTCACTGCCCCGTATCCGGGAAATGCCTCTCTAGTAACATTGTCTACAAATGTAAGGTTGAAACACCCACGTCCCGCAGGGCCTACATAGCGTTAACCGCCAATATATTCAAGCAGCGTCTTTACATGCATACACATTCTTTTCTTAACCCCTTAAGAAGGAATATGACGTCACTTTCAGCTTATATCTGGAGTCTAAAAGACAACCACACTTGGAGATCCTAGCTAGGGCTAGATCGTATAAGGGAAATAAAAGATGATGTAACCTCTGCGCCTCTGAGGCCCTGGAAATACTGTACGCCAAAGACCGCATCTTAAACAAAAATCTGAGGCAATTTCGGCTTGTAAACATAAATTACACAGAACTTTCCTGTATTACAGCCCCACATTATACCCTAACGGATAGTACGAACTCTAAGCGGATATTTTACGTCTTGATGTGGTAGCTAAGTATATGTTATGTTTATACCATTACTTATTTGTATAGATAAGTATATATTATCTGTATGTTTTGTGAAGGTACGTATACTTTCTCGTACGTATATTTGATTGTATATGTTATGGCGTATATATTATATATTCTGGTACATATGCATTTGGTTATGTGTATACGCGAATTTTGAGCCTGTATGAGTATGCGGGTTCGTACGTATGTAGGGTGTGTGTATACGTGTACTTTGTGCTTTGGTTGACGTCGTCTCCGAACATATTTGTATTTACTTGTAGGTATGTGTGGGCGCGCGTTATATACGTATGTATTTATTTATATAAGCTTATTTAATTATATGTATACACGCGCACACACACACACACACACATATATATATATATATATATATATATATATTAGGTATATTTTATGTGTATTTGGTGCATATATTCGTATGTGTGTGGGTACAGGCATTGCTTGGGTTATGTATGTGCGTGCGGGTTTTTGTGTGTACGTGCTTGTATTTGTATACCTATGGTGAGTGTTTTCGCGTATACCTGTGCATGTATGTATATGGTTGCGTGTATGTATTTATTTAATTTCAATTACCTCTGTATTTTATTTACTTTAATCTTAACTCTGAAGCCGAGAATCATTCGGGTACCTAGTTAGAATTTTAGTCTACGACTTCAGTTTTACTATTTATGTGGTTTCGTCTTTGTGTGCAATTGTTCTCTCGCTCCACATAGTGACGAATTATCTTCGTTGTTTCCATTCATTGCCAGAGAACGTCTCCATGAACCATTTAATAAAGTATTAGTCTACAACTTCATTTATACCATAAACGTGTTTTTTTCTTCGCGTGTAATTATTTTTCACCTCTCCAAATAATGACGTATTATCTTCGTTTTTTACCGTTCTTTGCCAGGGAAAATTTCCACGAACCAAAGTATCGTCTTCCTGTCTTCCTCCGGTTTGCAACGTTTTTTGAAATATTTACTTCGACGTTCACAGATTGACTTTTTTAGTTTCAAAAGATCCCGTTAAGGGTGAAAGCAGCGATTCTTTGCTTAAACTTTAATCTGTTATTTTAATATATATATATATATAATAACATAAAATAAATAAGTCACATGTTTAAAATTTGGCTTCGTTTATTACTGCTATATATATTTCGGTGACAGCCATCTTTGGCCGTGACCTCTTCAGGTAGTCCGAATTAGTGTGGTAGAGACGAGTAATCATGTTTTTGAGGTGTTTAACTTTGTCAATACTCTGATATGCCCAGTACCTGGATGGGTTGTTGTTTCACTGAGGAACTGGAATCAGAAATATATATAGATGGCTGTCACCGAAATATATATAGCAGTAATAGACGAAGCCAAATTTGAAACATTTGACTTATTTATTTTATTTTATTTTACATTACTCCGGAGTAAGCAAACCAATCTGCGCACTTCGTCGAGTGCTCTAATATGCATACTGACGTGTGGTATTCAACCAACATATACTCACAGTTTATATATATATATATATATATATATGCTATACCCTCGTCCTAAACACTGTTCTCCTGATGAAGGGCTTATGCCCGAAATACCGTCCCCCACACCCACTCTCAAGTGTGAAACTAATACAAATATCATTTGTACTGCCTCTCTGTTTTGTGTTCTCTGTTCATTTATTAAACTATATATATATATATATATATATATATATATATATATATATAAACATACACACACTTACACACACACATATATACATATATATATATATATATATATATATATCTAAGGCAGGTAAAATTCCCGAGATCCATGGACGAGTTCTCTCCAGCGGTCTCTATCCCTCATTATCGCTGTCATGCGCTGCATCTCCAACAGACTAGTGTCTGTCCTTAGGGCATCAACATACGTTAACCTAGGTCTTCCTCTTCTAGTGTGTCCATGTAGGGGCTCCCAAAGGAGCACTGAGTGCAATGCAACTCTGGATGTCGGTGAGCATGTCCAGCCAACCTCAGTCTCCTCTGTGTCACTTTTGAGCTGACTTTTGGGATGCTCCGAGCCATCCTCAGCATTCTCGTGTAGCACCCATCCACCATCTGAGTGAGTTTCTTGGTCAGTGTCCAAGTCTCAGACCCATACAGCAGCACAGACTCCACTACAGCAATGAAGAGGCGGTATATATATATATATATATATATATATATATATATATATATATATATATATATATATATATATATATATATATATATATGTGTGTGTGCGAGTGTGTGTGTGTGTGTGTGTGTGTGTGTGTGTGTGTGTGTATGTTTATATATAAATACATATATAAATATATATAAATGACAGTTTTGGAGTATGCTTGAAGCATTGTTGAATTTGAAATAAGTGGTCGTTTTTGGAACCCTCTCCAATGCATGTGGATACATTTCTGGATCACATAATCAGCTAACAGTAGAACAGAACATGGATAGAAAGAAAGAAATGAAATTGGAAAGAGAGATGGAAAGATAAATGTAAAATGAAATGAATACCAAGGATAAAATACTTTGAAATCGATTTATTAGTGCCTATATTACGGATTGCTATTTCGTCATCAGCGCCGGGAGAGGTCCGAAGTCACTTCTTAGATTTGTCTCTGAAGACTATATGTGGACTTGTGTTGCCAGTAACAGTGTCACCTCGTGGAAACAACGCTTTTACAAATGATATCTCAATTTTAGAATATCTCAGGATCCAGGAGGGTAAAACAATTTTCCCAACATGTTTTCTACATACACATATTGGAATAGACACCCGATGTTAACAGTACATTTGCACACACTATTATATATCCAAACTGGGACACACATCCCTAGGTCTAAAGTGCGCATACGCACAAACGAGCACAACTCCACACACAGTTCAATAGCAAGCAGGACAGATAACTTCATCTCTTAGTATATATCGAGTGAAAAATTAAGCACAATATGCATAGAAACAATGAATAATGTCCCTACCTGTATGAATCTGTTTACAGAAGTGAATGGCCGAAACACTCCCCTGAGGGGGCTTCCTCCGCTGAAGACCTTCCGGTGCCCAGCTATATTGAAATGTTATTATCCCTATGTGGTGCACGTCTACAATCGATGCGTTGTTTCGATTCGAGAGATGAATGTAACGATGAATGTAACAATTATCCATACACTACTTGATTTAATCTTTCAATGCAAGTTTTCAAAATAAAAATATATTCATATTATAGAATATGAGTCATACTTAAGGTGGCCTTAAATAAATTTTTATTGCAAGGTTCACAGATGTTGTTTTGGACATCCGCTTCAAAGTATAGAAGAACAGGGACAGCGTTACAAACACTTACTTTAGAAATATATTTTTAACTACATATTTTTATGTATTTATAATTTCGTATCTCATGACCAGTATTTTAGTAAATATTATCATTCGAAATATAGATATTGTCCAGCCCGGTTACTTATGACTCACACTATATATCAAATGTTGACATTTCATGTTGATATAAATTTACAAGTTACACTGAAGTGATTTTTATCTGAGGGTCTGACTTAATTGTGGAATAAAATCCATATTTGTGAAGATATTCTGCTCTCGTCTATACTATGGACGATTAAAAGAATATATAGAATATATTTAGATAATTATGACAACACACATATATATATGAACATATACAAAAATTTGTTTAAACGCTATTATAATATTGTTCCAAATTTGTCGTTAATTATTATATTGAATTATATACATTGCCAATCAATTATATTTGAATATATATCGATAAAACGAATTCATTAACGTTCTATACTTCCAAAGCTGTCTGCGAGAAGTTATTATTAGGTGTAATGTTGTTGTCCACCTCAACATCATCTCAATCACAAATAATCGATCTCCAGTCTCTTGAAATAGTTTAAAACTACCGTAATTGGATACCAATGTTATCGAAGCGAATTACTTTAAATCCAAATCAGCTGCATCTTCACAAATAATCAAAATTAATTACGAAGATACGGTGCTATATAGATTATATCTACGATTTAACACCTAAGATTGCACATTTTAGCAATCATGAATTCATCAGAAAATGATAAATGGCTACTTGCCACTTAGAAACGTATTCATATATTTGCTACATCTCAATTATCTAATGTGCACAATGTGCATCTGTAAGGTAACATACAACTGTCCATTATTTCTATTTAGTATTTACATTGATTCTCTTTATTTCTAGACTAAATGATTATATTCATATTTCATTTTAACTATAAATATACAAGGAAGACAATTAAAAGAATCCATTCGAATAATAAACTTTAAAAAAATACTCATACATGCGTATGTGCACCCAGACATATAGAAAATATACAGGCACTTACAGGCGAAGGCTCACACTGGCACACAGATAAACGTACGCATATACCAAGCTATAAGCTGAGTAGGATGGTCAGAGAAATGAACGCTCTTCTCTGGATGAACATGTATGTACAAATTAATTTGTTCCCCTATTTTCATTTTTATTATCATTTTTATTATTATAATTATCACTATTTGTACAAATATGCATCTTAACAATATTCTGCATATCCGCAACTGACAATGCATATGATTCTGAAACTGGTATTTGAAATAAATAATTGTTTTGATATCTCACTGAAAAAATTTCTTCAGCATTTTATAATGAAAGAATATTTTGCCTTTCTATTATTTGTTTTCATATATATCAACTCGTGTATTACTTTTCTACATCGATATATATATTGTGTATTCTTTGAAAGTATTCGAGAGTTATAACATCATCAAACGTAATAATTACCGTTTTTGCTAAGTTTATATGTTGAAAATGTAAAAAATGTCCATTTACCTATCGAGAAAACTAAATAAGTTATTATGCATGTCGGATTGATGTCTCGCAATGTCATATATTATACGATTATATTATATTATAGCGGTGGATTGGCAGTATCGGTATAGGGTGGGATGCCATGCTTTGACGCATAGAGTTACGGCCCTTGCATTTCTGAGTTAAAATCCCGCCAAGATTAACTTAGCCTTTCATCCTTACGGGGTCGATAAAATAATGTACCAGTAATGCACTGGGTATTTGCTGGATTTGTGCCTAATGTAGAAACAGTTATATAATATTTTATTATATTATATAATGTTATATAATATAATATTATATTATATTATGTTATATAATATAATATTATATTATCTACATATCTAAAACAGAGAATGTATGTCTGTCTGACTCCCTAAAACTCGAGAACCACCCAACCGATTGTTTTCAAACTATACTCATGTATTGTGCTTTGTGAGTGTTTTGAGAAAAAAAATGTCAAATGTTCAATGTCCTAGGGACCGCATTAGGCAATTTAGCGATCGCTCTCTATATTTCTTAGTCTTTCTTTTTAGAATATAATATCTGTCTGTATGTCTGGCTGTCTGCATTACGACATTATGACGCTGTGTGTATGTATATGTATATACAGTGTGTGTATAAATATATAGTGTGTAACGCTTTTCGAAATATTTATTTCTGCGTTCACAGATTGATTTTTTTAGTTTCAGAAGATTCTTTGCTTAAACTTTAATCTGTTATTTTAATAAATATATATATATATATATATATATGTATATATATAATATATATATATATAATTATATATTCGTGTACAGATATTTTTGCATACACAATAACAAAATATAAATAAACGTTTTTATTTCACGAGGCTCGATAAGGATAAATATATATCAAATATATAAGAACCCTAGAGCAAATACCGAGCAACGCCGGGCCATTCTGCTAGTATTATATTATATTATATTATATTATATTAATTGTTACGTCACTTAATGATCTGATTTCAAATCACGGTGAGGTTGACTTTGTCTTTCATCCTTACGGGGTCGATAAATTAAAGTACCAGTAATGCACTGGATATTTGCTGCCATTGTGCCAAAAAGTAGAAACGATTATATTATATTATATTACATTATATTATATTATATTAATTGTATTATATGATATTATGTTATATTATATTTGCATATTTGTAGGAATAAAGCACAAGAACACGCTTGATCTACTTTTGGGTTGAAACGGAAGAACAGTGGATATAAACATTTCTACATTTGATATTCATTCACTATTTAAAAAACTGTTGCGTAGAATAAACTTTATTAGATATTTACTAACTTGTTTCCGTGTCACTAGAAACAATACCAGTCATGCGTTGAAACATTATTCCAATATATTTGATGTCTTAATATATAAATGAGTAATTGTATCGTATAGGATATAGGGGCATAGAGGTAGTCTGTGTAGGAATTTGCAACATTTATGATGTGATGCCTCGTTTTATTCAGTACAAATCTGTTTGTGACACTAAACCCGATAATGTACACTTGATGGAAAAAATACTAATGAATAACTCCACACCTTTAAAAACAAATATGTCAACTCAGTATCTACACCAATTAGAATTACCATTCATGTTTAATACCTATCATCTTGGATATTTAATATGTACGTGTATAAGATTGTGTCTAATGTTAATGTTCAATTCAATAAGAAGACTATTGAAATATCTGCCTTTGTAATTTATATTTATATGAAGTTTCTGTCATATGAAGTACAGTAGTACTCATTACCGTTGAGAAACAATGCTAGATATAAAATATCACATACTTTTTATAAATATAAAATATTATTGTAATATGATTATTTGTTATATTCTATTAAGGTGAATGTAAAGGCTAGTGTTGTAACCACACAGGCGCCTGATTGGGGAAGACTGGTAAAAAGTGAACCTAGGGTCCATTTCGGATCGGGTCACTTTCCTCAATTCATGAAAGATTTGGTGTCCACTATGAGGCAGAGGTTTGTTTTGATTCGGTTGAAAGATTATATCTCCCACTTAATGTATCCCACTTAAAGTATCAGCTATTGTATGGGTTGTTTGTAAATATTAGTAGATAGAAGGCCTTAGTAACATACCAGCAATTTGGAGATTGTGGACATCCTAATTATACAGTCATTTCGCGCGTGGCTAAACATTTCTCTCTCTCTCTCTCTCTCTCTCTCTCCACACACACACACACACACACACACACACATATATATATATATATACTCCCAACTCCCCAGGATCCGCGCCTCTGTAGCCGAGATGCTGACTTCGAGTCCCAGGCCCTTTCCCTAGTCAGCTATTTCATCAGCAGCGGTTAACCCCCCTCTCTCGTCCACACCGCTCTCACCCGCGCCCGTGCTGTCCACCACTCCACCACCCTCACCCCACGCCACCGCACATCCACCCACCGTATCCCCTTCCCCAACACCTACCACCCCTCCACCTTAACCCTCCACCGCACCATCCGCCGCCTCTTCCGACGCCTCCAGTCCGACCCCTCCACCTCCCACATCTTCCAAACCCCACCACTCCCCTCCTTCAAACGCGCACGCAATCTCCGCACCCTCCTCGTCCACAGCTCCCTAGACCCCAACCCACGCTCTGTCCCCCCCCGGTTCCTTTCCCTGTTCTAGGCCCCGCTGCAACACCTGTCCCCACATCACTAACACCACCACCTTCCAGGGTCCCAACGGCCACTCTCTCTCTGTCCGGCATGCCTTCCGCTGCACCTCCTCCAACCTAGTCTACGGACTTCGCTGCACGGATTGCAGCGCGACTTATGTCGGACAGACGGGACGTCGCCTGGCGGACCGATTCACTGAGTACCTCCGGGATATTCGTCTCGGTGGTAGTTACCCCATCGCCCGCCACTCTGGTGGCCCTGGAAATTCCGCACGCCATCTCACAGTCTGTGGCCTACTCCAATGCCACGGAACACCCGCCACTCTCCTTAGAGTCGAACAAAGAACTATCTTCATCTTACAGACCCACACTCCCCCCGGCCTGGACTCCCCACCCTTATTCCTTTAGCCTTCGACCGCCCCCTCCCCCCACACATATCCCCCACTAACACCACTAACACACCCCTCCTTTTCACCGCCCACACCACAACTAACAATACTAACACCTCCACTCCACCCCTCATCCGATCACCCTTCCCCAACTAACATACTAACATCCCTCCCTTCTTCTCCTCCTCCCCCCTCCTTATCACACGCACACCGGCACATATATACACGCGCTCACACTAAACACACACCCTACTACCACCACTAACCCTCACCCCCACACCTCCTTCCCACCACCCCGCAACTAACCTCACTAACACCCCCTGACCCCAAGCACATGAACACACGCACCCACTTACACCACCCACCCCACACGCAACTAACATCACTAACACCCCCCAACCCCACGCACACGTACCTACACACCCTCGTACACCACCAACTCTACACACCCTACCACCACTAACCCCACTCACACCTGCATTCAACCCCTTCACCACCTCCCGTATACTAATACCCACTAACACCCCCTTCATCAAACTACACACACACCAGTACACCATAGAACTACACACACCCTTCTCTCCCGCTCCACCCACACTCTCGATCCACACTCACTCATCCCACTAACACCTCTACTAATACACACACCTTCCTCACTCCAACTTTCACACCTACCCATCCTCGCCCCTTTACCATTCCACCCGGCTGCTGCTATGCCTTCTGACCACCTCCCAGCACAAACAGACACACAGCACTCCCAACGCTTGACCACTTCCTGTTGCGCGCGCACCCCACATCTCTCCTCTTCCGACCATCTCTTCAATGAATACTCGTATGTGGAAGTTGACCACCACTACTAAACATCATAGGAATATACCAACATTTCAACCATCCTCTTACGGAATCACCTATATAACTCACCCATTCACACACCCAAAAAATGTTTTTCTCCCACACGCCACCTACACACACAACACGCTTAAACCCCACACACACATGCTTTCCACCACATATTTACACCCTCAGCCTCCTGATTCCTCTCCCCCCACCCCTCTATCCACACACGCACAGCCCTCTATCCCCACCCCTCTATCCCCCCACCCCACCTCTTCCTGAACATGCAACCCCGTTCTTCCCCCAACCCTTACTTTCACATACACACACACACACACACGTACACCTACACACACACACCACCTTCAGCCCTCCCCGCTCGGACACCCCGTCTCCCTCTCCCCACTCCGCCCGCCACCACCCCTACACACCCACACCCTACCACCACCTATTTTACCCCTTTTTAATTTCAGTTTATTTTGATCATGCTTTTATATTTATTTTTATTTCATTCCTTTTATTTTGATCATGCTTTATTTTTATTTTTATTTTTAATTTCATTCGCACCGTTTCCTTTCGCTATATGTCTCTCCACCACTCCCCTACACACCATTTGAACTCTGTTCCCACACACTTCTCACCTGAGGAAGGGCTTATGCCCGAAACGTCGTTCCCCACCACCACCCCACTCTCTAGAGCGTGAAATTAATAAACATTCGTTGTACTGCCTCTCTGTTTTGTTCCTGTTCAAATTTTTCCATTATATATAATACACGCTCACACGGCTTCCTTTCCTTTGGAACATAACTTAACAACCGGCTCAACTCCGATCTAATCCGCCGTGACCATTCTCCGAACTTTACACACCTTCCCACACTTTGTCTTTCCTTCCACGCATTACCTTTGTTTGATTTTGTTACTGTACTTGTTTATTTCCGTATATGATTCTTTGCCTGTGTTCTTACAATTTTATTTCTATGATTTTTCGTTCGCGATTGCCTGTGTTTTTACCTTTATGATTTTTGTCTTTAATTTTCCTGTGTATACTCCCCCCTCCTTACGTTTTTCTGTTTCATTTTCCATTCCCCGTCTCTGCCTATCCTTCGTACTCACTCCTTCGTTCACTCCTCCCCGCTTCACACAACTGCTTTCTCATCCCTCCCCCTGCTTTCACCCAACGCCCACCATGCCCAGCCTGAGATCCTTTCTCCACTAACTACATAATCGCCTCAAACTTTTCCTCTCCCCCTCCTCCCACCCTGCCCATCTCCCCTCTGCCCTTCAACTCTCCTACCTTCTCTTCGCCAAAACCCGGCACTCCAGCCACATCCATTTCCTCAGCCACTGCCTCCGCCTCCACCTTATCCCCCTCGGCTTCCGTCTACACTTCCACCCTTCCCCCGCCGCTTCCCCATCCACGCAACGTATCCTCACCCGATCCTCAAGCCTCCTGATGCGCAATCCATCCGCGCCTCCCGTTCCACCCTCCGCCAACTTGACCACCAACTGACCCCCACACTCCTCCGCCTTAACTCCACCTGTCACCACCTCCTCGCCCAAGCCATCCTCTCCTTCATCCAAAACCTCAACCACAACCTCTTCTCCTTCCTCAGCTCCACCAAAGCCCGCAAGCTACACTCACTCCTCCCAACCACCCCCATCCACCACCACCCGTCCATCCCCATACGCCTACCACTCTCCACCTCTCCCTCGACCCACACCCCTACCCAATCTCCACCCTCCACCTCACCCCTCACCACACCCTCCCTTCCACCCACATACCCAAACCCCACCACTTTTTGTCACCATACCCCCTGACCTCCCCCTCTCCGCACCTGAGCGCTCACTCCTTAGTAGAGGCCTTCGCTTCATACCCCACACTCCGCACAGCGACGAGTTCCGCACCCGAACGGAAGTCGAGCGATTCGTGCGACGCACTAAGCTACAGGCACATTTCGGCCGAACACCACCGGCTCCGGACGCCCCAGACCCGTTTCTCGCCCTGGGCCGACGACCATCTTCTTGGACGCCGGCCCCAGGGCAATTTAGCACCCTGGACGCGTTCGTCGATGCCAGCCGTAGCGCAGTAAATCGTTTCGACTCCCGCCACTGTTCCAAACGGTACAATATCTCACGGGGCGAACTCCTCGCTCTCCGCTCCCTCCGTAGCCGAGATGACATCGTCATCAAACTGTCGGACAAGGGAAGCGCCGTGGTGGTGTGGCGCGCGGACCTCTACACGGTGAAGCCCTCAGGCAGCTCTGTAACCCCCTCTTCTACCGCCTTCTACCCTCCGATCCCACCCCCCCTCTACCAACAACAAGTCTCCTCCACCTATTCAAGACCTTATCGCCTCCTCCCTCCTCCCCCCACCGCTTCCCACCTCATCGTCCGCACCCCCCGTACCCCCACCATCTACTTCCTCCCCAAACTCCACAAACCCGACAACCCAGGCCGCCCCATCGTCTCCGCTTGCAACTGACCCACCGAACTCATCTCCGCCTTTCTCGACTCCATCCTCGCCCCCCTTGTCACCACCCTCCACTCCCACATCTCCGACACCAACCACGCCCTGCGCCTTTTCGACTCTTTCACCTACCCACCCGGCCCACAGCCCTTCCTCTTCACCCTAGACATCGAGTCCCTCTATACCGTCATCCCCCACGCCGATGGTCTACGCGCCCTCAAACACTTCCTCGACCTTCGACCCTCCCCCATTCCCTCCACCCCACCCTCCTTCGCCTCACCGAGCTGGTCCTCACCCTCAATTGTTTCTCCTTCTCGGGTGAGTTTTACCAACAGGTCACGGGGGTAGCCATGGGTACAAGAATGAGCCCGAACTATGCCAACCTTTTTGTTGCCCATGTTGAGGCCCAAATCTTTGCCCAGTACACCGGCCCCACGCCCGAACTGTACGGTCGTTACATTGACGACTGTATCGGAGCCACGACACTCACCCCAGAACAGCTCGCCTCCTTTCTCTCCTTCTTCTGCTCCTTCCACCCCTCCCTCCTGTTCACCACCAACCACGTCCACTTCTTAGACATCTCCGTCGCCTTCGACCCCTCCCACCACTCCCTCGTCACCTCTGCCTTCTTCAAACCCACCGACTCCCACTCTTACCTCGACTTCACCTCTTCCCACCCCACCCACATTAAACACTCCATTCCCTACTCCCAACTCCTCAGGATCCGCCGCCTCTGTGGCCGAGATGCTGACTTCGAGTCCCAGGCCCTTTCCCTAGTCAGACATTTCATCCGCAGAGGTAACCCCCCTCTCTCGTCCACACCGCTCTCACCCGCGCCCGTGCTGTCCACCGCTCCACCACCCTCATCTACCACCACTCCACCTTACCCCTCCACCGGACCATCCGCCGCCTCTTCCAACGCCTCCAGTCCGAACCCTCCACCTCCCAACCCTACCACTCCCCTGCTTCAAACGCGCACGCCAGCTGCGCACCCTCCTCGTCCACAGCTCCCTACCCCCCAACCCACGCTCTGCCCCCCCCCACAGGTTCCTTTCCCTGTTATAGGCCCAGCTGCAACACCTGTCCCCACATCACCAACACCACCACCTTCCAGGGTCCCAACGGCCACTCTCTCTCTGTCCGGCATGCCTTCCGCTGCACCTCCTCCAACCTAGTCTACGGACTTCGCAGCACGGATTGCAGCGCGACTTATGTCGGACAGACGGGACGTCGCCTGGAGGACCGATTCACTGAGTACCTCCGAGATATTCGTCTCGGTGGTAGTTCCCCCATCGCCCGCTACTTTGGTTTCCCTGGACATTCCGCACGCCATCTCACAGTCTGTGGCCTACTCCAATTCCACGGAACACCCGCCAATCTCCTTAGAGTCGAACAAAGAACTATCTTCATCTTACAGACCCACACTCCCCCCGGCCTGAACTCCCCACCCTTATTCCTTTAGCCTTCGACCGCCCCCTCCCCCCACACATATCCCGCACTAACACCTCTAACACACCCCTCCTTTTCACCGCCCACCCCACAACTAAGAATACTAAAACCTCCACTCCACCCCTCATTCGACCATCCTTCCCCAACTAACATACTAACATCCCTCCCTTCTTCTCCTCCCCCTCCTTATCACACGCACACACCCACCGGCACATATATACACGCGCTCAGACTAAACACACACCCTACTAACACCCTACTACCACCCTCACCCCCTCACCTCCATCCCACCACCCCGCAACTAACCTCACTAACACCCACTGACCCCAAGCACACGAACACACGCACCCACTTACACCACCCACCCTACACGCAACTAACATCACTAACACCCCCCAACCCCACGCACACGTACCTACACACCCTCGTACACCACCAACTCTACTCACCCTACCACCACTAACCCCCACTCACACCTGCATTCAACACCTTCCCACCTCCCGTATACTAACACCCACTAACACCCCATTCATCAAATTACACACACACCAGTACACCATAGAACTACACACACCCTTCTCTCCCCGATCCACCCACACCCTCGCTCCACACTCACTCATCACATTAACACCTCTACTAATACACACACACACCCTCCTCACTCCAACTTTCACACATACCCATCCTCTCCCCTTTACCATTCCATCCGACTGCTGCTATGCCCTCTGACCACCTCCCAGCACAAACAGACACACAACACTCCCACCGCTTGACCACTTCCTGTTGCGCGCGCACCCCACATCTCTCCTCTTCCGACCATCTCTTCATGGAATACTCGTATGTGGAAGTTGACCACCACGGAATCTACTAAACATCATAGGAATTTACCAACATTTCAACCAACCTTTACGGAATCACCTATATAACTCACCCACACACACACCCAAAAGGTTTTTTCTCCCACACGCCACCAACACCCACATCACGCTTAAACCCCACACACACGTGCTTTCCACCACATATTTACACTCTCAGCCTCCTGATTCCCCCACCCCTCTATCCACACACGCACAGGCACTCCGACCTACACCCCCCCCTCTTCCTGAACATGCAACCACGTTCTTCCCCCAACCCTTACTTTCACATACACACACACACACGTACACCTACACACACACACCACCTTCAGCCCTCCCCGCTCGGACACCCCGTCTCCCTCTCCCCAACCGCCACCACCCCTACATACCCACACCCTTCCACCACCTGTTTTACCGCTTTTTAATTTCAGTTTATTTTGAACATGCTTTTATATTTATTTTTATTTCATTCCTTTTATTTTGATCATGCTTTATTTTTATTTTTATTTTTAATTTCATTCGCACCGTTTCCTTTCGCTATATGTCTCTCCACCACTCCTCGACACACCCTTTGAACTCTGTTCCCACACACTTCTCACCTGAGGAAGGGCTTATGCCCGAAACGTCGTTCCCCACCACCACCCCACTCTCCAGACCGTGAAATTAATAAACATTCGTTGTACTGCCTCTCTGTTTTGTTCCTATTCAAATTTTTCCATTATATATATTTATATATATATATATATACTCCAGTCCTACAAACTGTAGAGTGCTTCTTATCCGATATCTGCATTGGTTTATTGTACTACAATAAAACTCATCTCCTACATATATATATATATATATATATATATATGTGTGTGTGTGTGTGTGTAATCCTCCCATATAAGGAAGTACCCCTTGATAAGTTCAGCTATCTATTTACCAGACTAAAACACTCTTTCTTTAGTCCACCAATAGCCGTCAAAACGGCTTGAGCTCTGCCGTCGGGGGTCATACTTTTTGCTATTACCCACTCTACTACCCTAAGTATCGAGTACTCTGGTGCGTTCTGGTCCACCTGGTTCCTTACCACAACTCCTTCGATATATATATATATATATATATATATATGTAGATAAATCTACCAAGAGTTTACGGTAGTGTCCAATCCGTATGAAGAACTCAATGTATTCCGGATATCATGGAAAGAAGAGATGTAATGAAAAATCACTTTCGGTGAAAGATAAACGGTATACAGAGTCAAGATAAAATATTAAACAAATAATGAATAAAACAATGAAACAGTTCCTTATATTAAACAAAAAAAGTTCATTATTTAACGATCGTTTCTAGGATATATATGTGTTAGAATTGGCATGCATATTCAACAGATCTATGTATAAAATTATACAAAATTATACAAACTATCAAGATTAAATATACATACCAACACATATATACGCCGTCTTCAGAAATAATGAAATATATTTATTGATAATAACAACAATTCAAAATTTCAGGTCCGTTTGGGAACAGAATTGACCAATGAAAATACAAAAGGTTTTATGCAGTTCGGTGTGTGTATATACATGTAA
>OZ024742.1:82040096-82047596 GCA_964016885.1 Eledone cirrhosa
CAATTTGAGAATAATTCACTGTTTTTGTTAATTAACTTATCATAATTTGTAATTATTAATAGGGTCTCCATGTCACAATGATTGCAGTTAGGTGATACGGATTAATTAGTGTAGACTTCGCTATTACAGAGTTTTGGCCAAAATATTGAGTACTCTAAATTTTTGTCTTTCAAGGACCATATGAGTTGTGATAAAGAAGTGGAGAATTTCTTATCCGGATTCGAAAACGAGTGCTTGTGATTCGAATATCTTAATTTAAAATTCGATGAGGTTGCTCCGATATAGTTGTAGGTGATGTTATTTGCTTTAACAGTACATTTATAAACTAGGTTCTTATCAAGACAATTATTTTGCAGAGGGCAATTCGATCTATTTCTACAGTTACATTTCGATTTACTGTTATTATTATAATTTAAACTGTACACGTTATCATTGCTAATAGATGAAGATGTTCTGTTGTGAGTACTTAAGTTAATGTTATGGTTATTCACAGTATCAATATTATTGCTAAAGTTAATATTGCCATTATCCCTAATTGTTTGTTGGTTACAATTAAGAATTCTACTATTTATTTTTGCAATGTTCTGTGCCATATTCATAGTTGTTGAGTATGATAGCTTAATTGTATGTCTATTGAATATAGAATGGTATTTATGTGTACTGGGAAAGCATTTATCTAAAGCCTTAAATAATAAATTTACCAAGGGCGTTTTGATAGCTAAAGATGTATATATGTATATATATATATATATATATATATATATATAACGTAGGAATTGAGACCGGCCACCGGGTGGACCATAGCGCGCCAGAGTACTCGATACTTTGGTTAGTAGTGTGGGTAATATGCTTGAGCCCTGCCGTCAGTGTCCTGAACATTTTCCTATATGTACATATATGTATACATATACACACACACACACAGATATATATATATATACGTCACTTTCAGCTTATATCTGGAGTCTAAAAGACAACCACATCCAATATAAGTTACACTGGGAGATCCTAGCTCGGGCTAGATCGTTTAACGGAAATAAAAGACCATACTACTTCTGCGCCGCTGAGGCCCTGGAAATACTCTACGCCACAGACCACATCTTAAACAAAAAATCTGAGGCAATTTCGGCTTATAAACATAAATTGCACAAAACTTTCCTGTATTACAGCCCCACGTTATACCCTAACGGATAGGACGATCTATACGTGGATATTTTAAGCCCTATTTGGATTTTAGTCTTCAAATTTATTATTATTACTATATATATATATATATATATATATATATATATATATATATATATATATATATATATATTATATATTATATATATATTATAAAATAACAGGAGGCTGGACTGGTGTAAATCTTTGAAAGTTTTATTAGACTATGATCTTTTCAATGACCGGGTTCAGTATGAATCCGGTGACATCATCAGGTATTCAAAATATAACAAAGGACGGCGGCCTACGGAGATAGAAGCTGCTAACTGGTTGGTCGTCCTCTTGTCTCTGATTTTCAGCCCCATGGATTTTATCTGTTATATTCCTTTGTTATATTTCGAATACCTGATAATGTCACTGGATTCATACTGAACCCCTTCATTGATATGATCATAGTATAATAAACCTTTCAAGGATTTACACCAGTCCAGTCTCCTGTTATTCTATAATAATTAACTCCGTACTCGCACACCAACTACACAAACGAAGACGGGTGACTTGCATATCGTTGAGTGCTCTCCATAATATTACATTGAGGTTGACTATACGGAATGACCAGTTCTCTCCAGTGGTGAACCAACAAACATAAATATATATATACATATATATATATATATATATATATATATATATATATATATATATATATATATATATATATATATATATATATATATGTATGTATGTGTTAGTGACTTTGTATGTGCGTGTGTGTTATTTGCGTGTGTGTATGGTTGTGTGCGTGTGCATGTGTCTGTAATTTAGGTGTGTGTATCTCATTCATTATTATCACCTAAATAATCTAAATGAATCTGCTTAGCCATTTGAGAATCGTATAATTTTTTATAGACATATATCT
This sequence comes from Eledone cirrhosa, assembly GCA_964016885.1. NCBI lineage: Eukaryota > Metazoa > Mollusca > Cephalopoda > Octopoda > Eledonidae > Eledone > Eledone cirrhosa. The sequence goes on from OZ024742.1 coordinate 82,042,180, forward strand.
TTCAATTTCTCTATTGTCTAGCAACATCTATAATTTTTCTAAGTTTTGCTACCGTATTTTCTGATACAACACATTGCTAACAGTATACGTGTTAATCAGTGACTAGGTGATAAATATCAATTACATAAATTTACTTGATATGAAGCATCCTATCATTTATGTATACATTTTTATATTCATCAATCACTATTATGGAAAAGTAAAATAGCAATATACAAAACAGTATCTGCTTTCTCTAAATTAAGGACCTTCACAAAAAATAAACTAATAATACGCACCTCCTTAGTTGTGAAAATAATATTTGCCAAGTATGTTTCATGTATGTTTTAGCAGTGAAAACTAAACTAGTTTGGGAATAATTTCATATATAGATATTGATACATTGATACACAGACGTACGCTACATCTCTCTCTCTCTTTCTCTCTTTCTCTCGTTCTCTCTTTCTCTCTGTATTTATATATATATATATATATATATACATTTTGAGTATATGTTGGTTGTATACCAACAACTCAGTATGCAGATTGGAGCACTCTATCACATTTCTTTGAGCTGACTCCAACACTAACACCACTACCAACACAAGAATAGAGGTCAGATGTACCTAACAATAAAAGAACAACAACTACAGATTGGCTTGCCTCAGAACGAATTTCTATAGACTTTTGACTGAGGAATGTTCTAAAATCTGACCAATGAGAGAAGAGGCCCTTTGACGCTGAAATTCGTTTGTTTGTCATATGATTCCAGTTCCTCTGTGAAATAACAACCCAACCAGGAACTGGGCATATCGGAGTATTCACAAGTTTATACACCTCAACAACATGTGTACTCGTCTCTACCACACTAATTCGGACTGCCTGAACAGGTCACAGCCAAAGATGGCTGTCACCGAAATATATATAGCAGTAATAAACGAAGCCAAATTTTAAACATTTGACTTATTTATTTTATTTTATTTCACATATATATATATATATATATATATATATGTGTGTGAAATAAAATAATATATATATATATATATATATATATATATATATATATATATATATACACAAAGGGGAGAGACCATATATATAAGTGTTTATACTTATGCATCTATATAACATGACACCGTTAATTTAAATTTGCATATATATACGGCCCCTTCATTGTAGAGCTAACTCAGTTGAATGGACTCGGCTGCTATTTCTAGCTGTCGATAATCCTATTGACGCCACTGGTATGAAGGTGTGCGATGTGTGTATTTTTTTTTAAATGCAACACGTGGTACGAGTCATTCACAGATTTGCATTTGCTATGTAAACACAGATGGTTGGATCTTCTCCTTTGGTGGCCATTCGGATTTGACTACTGTGATTTACCAATTAATTGGTGAAATATATTTGTCATTTAAAGAAATATATACAAAGGAGATTAATCATTTTAAATGGTATCTATATTTGAAGTTCTAGTTAAACTTTAATTAGTTACCTACCTAGCTATGTGCGCTTACACATTTTACAAATTATTCCCTGTGATTGTTTCATGTGTTTATTTTATATATATGTCAATCTATTTCTAGTTGATATAAAATGCTCGGATCTATTCATTGGAATCTTTGAGCTTATTCTGCAGTGGATATGGTGCATGTCTCTCTGACATGACGCCCTTAATTTAATTTTGGATATATATATATATATATTATTAATTTGTCCCAACTCCTTATGGTTGAGTAAAAATTAGGCTGAAACAGAGAGCTTCTAGCAAATCTGTTAGTCAACAACCATTTACTTCTCTTTTGGTAATTTTTCACTGGTAACGTTCAGATCAAGAAATTTTCATTACATCATGGGCGTCTCGTCACAAGCCGATAATCTCACGGTCCCAGTGCACTTTGGTTGCACACCGGTTGCATACCATCTATCTTTCTCTCTTTCTCTCTCTCTCTTTATCTCTCTCTCTCTCTCTCTCTCTATATATATATATATATATATATATATATATATATATATATATATATATATATATATATATATATATATATATATTGTTATACGTTGGAGGGTCATGTTGCCAATAAGAAACACACGCACCAGATGCTTTCACTTCAATTTATTATAATAAATTTATAAATTTAGGAATTTATAAATTTCCGGTTGGTTGGTTGGTTCCACAACCAGATGGTTGTTTATATATTGTAAAAGTTCTTTCGTCACACATTATGTGACCTCTTCAGTGACTGGGGATGTTTTTCTTTGTTTTTGTGCCTCTCCTTTGTTCTTTCCTACGCCATTTTGTTTCTGTGTGTGTGTTGTGTGCTCTGTCTGCGTATGCGCCACATCCGGGTGCCTGTGTGTGTTTATATTCGTTTATTTATTTGTTTCTTTACATGTTACATGTTGGTTGTTTGTTCTATGTGCGTGTGTGTTTTCATTTTGTCCTTAATTGTAAGTTGTGATGTTGCTGTTCCACTCATGTTTTCTATTTAATTTTGGTTGTAATTATTTTATGTTTATTGCCTCTGTGATTTGTCTAAACATGCGTCTTTTCTGTGTGTAGATTCTATTTTTATTTCTATGTTCTCTAATTTACCCTTATGATCTATTTTAGCATGTTGGTAGAGTACAGATGATTCTTTACTATCTTGAAGGTCTCGCCAGTGTTCAGTTATCCGTTCCCTTACACTACGAGCTGTCTCACCTATCTACACTATATTTTTGTCTCTGCATTGTCCTTCAGTACATATTATGCTATGTACTACATTTCTAGTTTTACAGTTAATATGGGGGCTTAATTTACAGGTTATACATTTCTTATCTATACAGGGGGGTCTTTGAAAAGGGTATGTCTTGCTAATAAGTGTTTTTACGGAGGTACCTGGTCTTTCTACTATCTTAATGTTGAGTTTATGTTTATCTAGGGCCCTTCTAAATTTGTAAGCTAATTCACCTCTAGAGGTTGTATCGATGAACGTTACCCTCTGGTATTTATTGCTATCATACCATGAGTTTATTCTATTAGCCTTATTCCTAGTTCTTTCTATTCTATTCCAAAATGTCTCCTATACCAGGGGCAGGTCCCATTTGTGTCATTATTTACCATTTATTCCCATTTGGTTCTGGCTCCTCTATACACTCTGTTTTTATCTCTCTGATTGTAACCAGAGAACTGCATACGGTGGATGAAGTGTTGTATGTGTCTCTCTAGTTCTTCGGGGTTGCACATGCGGGACACGTTTATCATCACCCGTACCAAATCCGCAATCAGTATGTTGATTTTGGTATGGTCCGAAACAGCTGAGTTTCGTTGGATCAGATATTTGGAAGTGATGGGTTTGGCATAATGGGAATGGAGGATTTGTTTTTTGTTATTAATGGTATCTAACCAGAGCTCTGTCTCTAGTACAGGTAATCGATGGTTGGGGTGTTTACTTGGGTAGTCTATAGTAACACTAATACTCTGGTGGATGGAGTTAGCTATTTGCTGGATGCTTTCCATTGCGTTTTTCTCTAATTCCTGACTGTTCTCTAGTGGGGGTGTTTTAACTACGATGTTTATATCATCAACGTAGCGGGAGTACATTATCAGGGTTAAGGGGTTTTCTAATTGTTCTTTAAGTTTAAGTTTAAGTCTACTACCCACCATACCATGAATAAGTTAGCTATGTCGCCTGCAATGCTAACACCAATGGCTGCTCCTTCCTCTTGGGCATATGTTTTTCCGTTAAATTTGAACATATGATCCTTAAGGGTTAATTTTATGCTGGAACCCACCGCATGTGCAATCATTTTCTTTAGTTCATCGTGGTTTTCGGGTGTCCGTATGGCTCTGGTCCACCCATCCATCTATCTGTGTGGGTTTTCTTGGCCATTGAGGTAATGGTAGGTGGTCTGCCTCTTGCTGGTCTTGTAGGGCACAGGTTGCTAAGGTCATATGTGTCTAGGTAATTATTACTATAGGTAAGTTTAAGTAAGAGTCCCAGCTCACTGGTATCAATCCCACGGAACTCAACATTGCTCTCACTGATAATTTCTACGCATTTCTCCACAGCAAAATCCACGTCAATAGATGGTTACAGGGACTCAACATCCATACTACCTATTATGCAGTTTGTTAGGTCCCTAGATCGGTTACTCTCGCCGATTCTGCTGAGGAGGTCTTCCGTGCTGTCACATACATCTCGGGACATTTCAATAATGGGGCATATGATCAGGGAGAGGAAGTAGGACAGTCTGTAGTCACTAGCAATGTTAGCTCCACAGACTGGCCGTGTTGTTGGTCCCGTGACAGGGTCACTGCCCATTTTAAGGTCTTTTCGAAGCCCATACAACGCCAGCACGTCATTGTTCCAGGCCTGGAAGTTGTTGGCAGTCCTATTGTTGGGCTGCATTATATTCGTCCACATCACCATTTGGGCATTGGGGGCTTTTTCTCTATCCTCATGCTCCTGTGGTGTTACAAATTCAGAAATATATATATATATATATATATATATTTATATATATATATATGTGTGTGTGTGTGTGTGTGTGTGTGTGTGTGTGTGTGTGTGTGTGTGTGCGTGTAGCGGTAATTGTGGCGTCTGTGATAGTGGTTGTGTTGATTTTGTTGTCAATGTGTGTGTCAATAACATTTCACAATAAGAGGAGCCATATTAACTTGATTAAACAGCATATAATTTCGATTGCTGGACATACTTATTTCGTAACATATAATATATTCGTAGATCTATATCCTTTATACATTCGTTCTAGAAATATGATATATACAAATAAATCTAAATATTTCAAAACTCATGTTTGTTCTTCTGTCTACATAAAAATTATATACTAGAAATATAAAACGTAATATAAAATTATGTATTACACATAATAGATACGAAATATCAGTGTAACAGATTAAGATATGTCTTTATTCGTTATATGCATGACGTAAATCAACTCAGAATATTTATAAATACACCAAAATATGTTTGTTTCGTATAGTTTAAGAAATCAATTTATCTGAGACGCTTTGTACAGAGGTTATGCCGATAATACTAAATGTGCCAGCAGCCATGACTCATGTCCTCTCTCTCTCGCTTCCTCTTTCCACCTGCCCATCTCTCTCTCCCTCTCTCTCTCTCTCTATATATATATATATATATAATAACCAAAAATAATCAACCTCTCAAAGACACCTCTATCCAACACACAAATCAACATTTTAAGTAAGGGCCTGAAATTTACACCTACACCACGTAAACCAAACTTCCCCGAAATGAAGGATGACATCATGGAATACTGCCGAAAGCTGCGACTAACGGAATTCTTCAGAAATCAACTCAGAATATTTATAAATACACAAAAATATGTTTGTTTCGTATAGTTTAAGAAATCAATTTATCTGAGACGCTTTGTACAGAGGTTATGCCGATAATACTAAATGTGCC
>OZ024742.1:82052596-82102596 GCA_964016885.1 Eledone cirrhosa
TTATGAAACCTTGAAGCATGCTTCAAGAGAAAACTCCAGGAACATAGCTTTGCTAAAGGAATCAATTAATTGTATAAATAGTGTTTCAATACATGATTATATCGGATGGTACAAAAAATACCGCCCAACGATATTCTCCTCGACATTTCAGGCACGGAACTTGTTTTAATCTTGTTTAGTTTTAGTAATCTCTCGCATATATTGTATCTTTTCTCTTGAACAATGCTTAAAGTATTTTTAAAAAGCGATATGTCGTGACATAAATGACTTGTTATGGATAGTAAAACATATGCATTTTAAAATCTAGGGAAAATGTTTTTAAGCTCTTTAAGCCGTCCGGAGAGTTGGATGAGTGAGCACAGGACTACATGTATGCAAACATCAAGCATCTTATCAAAATCGCGGGAATAAAATTTGCCTGCGACATACTTATCCTGTGCATTGAAGATAACATCCTTGGATGAAATATTCTAAACAGGTTAATGAAACATGTATTCAATGAAATCTAGGAAGAGCCTTAATAAGTTTTATATCTGAGAGCTGTACCAGTTACATGTATTTGTTTAAACTATAAACAGGAACAAATTGAAAGGTTTGTAGATTTAACGAAAGGTTTTAGGGAGGTCTCAAAATTGCTGTATGCTTGATGAAATATGAAAAGTAATAGTTCCATGCAAGTAATAATTCCATACAAGAAATACATCATTTGTTTTAACGAGTAGTTAATACTTAGAAATCTTTCGAAGATTCTAACAGTTCAAACAAAAACATATTTGCCATGGACCTGATTCTTTTTGTACTTTTATATATACACATATGCATACAGGTACACATACATATATGCACGCATCAGTTTAGCCGACGTTTATTATAACGCCGGCCGCTTTGTTCGTTTGTTTGTCAACAAAGCGAACAGCCTGAATTTATGCCATACGGTGTTAAGGCAACCACGTCACCTTTTTGTTCAACACTGACACAGGAACGATGTACTAGTTTCAAGCTTGTTAGCTATCATCAGCACCGTTTACCCATCTGCCAGATAGTTGAACGTTCGAAAGTATATACTTTCCTTATGAAAATTAACGGCTGAGCAGCCTAATTTGCATATTGAGTGAGTTAAATCGGTCAGGCATACCGAAAACGATAAGTTGAAAAAAATGAAAACGCAATTTCATTTCTCACTCTTAGTATGGCACTTACTTAAATGTAAGTATGTATGTATACGTACATACATATATGTATACAGACGTACAGTAGCATGCATATATATATATATATATATATATATATATATATATATATATATACATATATATACACATATGCATACAGGTACACAGACATATATGCACGCATCAGTTTATGCAAATTAGGCTGCTCAGCCGTTAATTTTCATAAGGAAAGTATATACTTTCGAACGTTCAACTATCTGGCAGATGGGTAAACGGTGCTGATGATAGCTAACAAGCTTGAAACTAGTACATCGTTCCTGTGTCAGTGTTGAACAAAAAGGTGACGTGGTTGCCTTAACACCGTATGGCATAAATTCAGGCTGTTCGCTTTGTTGACAAACAAACGAACAAAGCGGCCGGCGTTATAATAAACGTCGGCTAAACAGATGCGTGCATATATGTATGTGTACCTGTATGCATATGTGTATATATATGTATATATATATATATATGCATGCTACTGTACGTCTGTATACATATATGTATGTACGTATACATACATACTTACATTTATATATATATATATATATATATATATATATTATTTATCCCAAATTGTAGAAATCTTATAAAGAGACGGCCGTCTGGAAGGAAAGAGATATTTATTTAATAATGTCGCATATAAAATAATACAACCAGCTCTCCACGAAATACTGATTAGTTAACACCCCAAACACTAAATTGGGATAATACTTAGCTATATCCTAATGTTTGTTGAGTGAGATCGAGTTGGTCGGAGTATCGCTTAAGGCTTTCTATGTTTATGTATTGGTGGCCTGATATGATTTCCAGATATAATGTATGACACTCTTTATTATTATTATATTTTATATGAAATACTGATTGATCTTCCTTGCATCCCATGTCTGATTTAGCCTTAGAGAATGACTATGTGTGTATATGGGTGATCCATACATGTATTAATTATGTTTTAATATCTCTGTGTGTGCATTGGTTGTGTATACATATAGTTATTCTTTTAATATCCAATTGAGTTCTTATACACGTGGTTAATACCTAACAGGTTTAAATGACCAGCGTGTATATTGTGTTATTTTAAGATGACCACCCTTTACCCTTTTGGGGACAGCGTGTATTTTATCTTTGGGAGGACTGCTGGATTTTCTAATCTACCAGTCTCTTCTTAGCGCTGAGGGAGACCATGACCATTCTATTAATGTCGATATAATTCTTATATCGGTATTATTTGGGTATCCACTGATGAGTTTATATGAGCCCGGTTGTGTATAAAACTAGGGATTATATACAAGTTTCTACATAACCTGGAAATTATTTATCACAAATTGTAGAAATCTTACGTCTGGAAGGATAGAGATATTTATTTAATAATGTCTCATATAAAATAATACAACCAGATATCCACGAAATACTGATTAGTTAGCACCCCAATCAGTAAATTGGGATAATACTTAGGTATGTCCTAATGTTTGTTGAATGAGATGGATTTGCTCGGAGTATCGCTTAAGATTTGCTCTGTTTATGTATTGTATATATATATTGTTATACTTATATATATATATATATATATATATATATATATATACTTATATATATATATATATATACATATATATAAGAGAGCTAGAGAGAGGGACAGAGAGAGAGAGAGCGAGAGAGAGGGAAAGAGATAGATAGATAGAGAGACAGACACACAGGCAGAGGGAGAGAGAGATAGAGAGAGATTTAATATATATGGGGAACAAAGTGAACTCGTGCCAATTTCCAGGACGAAATAGTCAACTACATTGCTAAGTCTAAAAGGTCTTTCGGCAAATGTGAACTTCATCTCTGAGATAAACAAGGAATCACATTGAAAACAGAAATCCAGCTTTACTAAGCTGTGAGGCATTTAACTCTCCTGTAGGTATAGGGGATCTGTAGTTCCTTACCGATCACATATTACTGAGTCTGATGGATTTCATAATCGTTATCTTCGGCTGACAACCCAGACCCTGCATGTCCATGGTTCTATATTGTTGCGACAAGAATTGTTGCGACAAGAATTGTTGGTCCCTAACAACTTGAACTTGGTCCCTTACAATTTGAACACATGTATGTTTATATCTGTGTTTATCTCTCTTAAATATTCAATTAAATTACACGGCTCAGAAATACTTCTTTCTTTGAGCTATTTAATTGCAAGAGGCTATTTTGAGTTTCTAACTCATATATACCTTTGATATATATATATATGTGTGTGTGTACGTGTGTATGTGCGTGTGAGTGTGTGTGTGTAGGGGGAGGGTGCGAGTGTGTGTGTAGTAAACGCAGTCAATTTAAAGGAAATTCCCTGCAGTGGCAAGTATATTTTATAGACTGTTAAACACTGAAATAAATTAGTTGGCCTGGAGGAAAACGGAATAATATACCGAGGATCATTCTGCGATAATATAAATCAATTTGCTGTTTATATATATTTGGTTCATTTTATCAATCATTGGTCTAATACTGGTGTAAAATGTACTTCTTTTTTATTATGATTCATATTATTTCGCTATTTCCTATTTTCCTTCTTCTTTCGCCTGATACATAGTGTCGTATATTGTAAATTAATGGAGGTGGGCTGGCTTATCCTATTCAGCTATAACTCTTGCAGATTTTCCGTTTTTACAGTGGAGACATTTTCATATCTCACCCCAAACACCACCACCCGCCCCTGACTCTCTCTCTCTCTCTCATTGAAACGAAAATTAATGAGCCGAAGATTCCCAATACAGATGTTTTCTTTCTGAAATCACTGCAGCGTGAGATATATTTGCGACTGTGTCTTATATCCTATTGGGCAACTTTAATGCGTTGTTAGCACAGTCTCTTGACATGGAAAAAGTTGATTGAATGGAATGGCCAGACCGAGCTAAATTCGAATGGTTACGGCTTATTGGATTTCGGTTTTCGAGTGCTTTTCCTATGATGACCACATTGCTCCGAATACATAAACATACATGGTATACAAGCAACAAATTTATTTGTTTATTGAGTAGCGCTTATTGGGTTCTATACTAGATACTCTTGTTAGATAAATCATGTGATTATTGTTCAGAAGTGTATGTTCCTTTCGCATATTTCGAAAAAGCACGCGACCAGTGTGTACGAGACTTGTTGTTGAAGGTTTTGTAAAATGATGGTATTGATGAAGAGGTTACTGTTATTATGAAGTCTCTCTAAGAAAGCCTTAGTATTTGTGTTTGGATAAATGGTGCTAATTCGAAATCTTACAATGTTTGTTGTCAGGATCTAATAACGTTGCATAATTGCCACTCCTGTTCATACGTTTCATGATTAGGATTTACATGTACAGCAAGTTTGAAAGTTGTATCAAACCCAGCCAGTGTATGATCAGTTGGCGATAATTCTTAGACAACATTATATTACATACTTATCTGGATTAAATGTGATCTTCGACATGCACTAGATGGTTTTGTTGGCTGGAAATAAAGAAAATCAATACTGAGAAGAATGAAACAACCGACATTTCACGAAACACTGCGCAGTGCACGACGCATGTTGACTTAGTTATATTGAAGCAGGTGGTGATGCTCAAGAATCTCGGATGGAAGGCCGTGAGCTGAATCAAACACATCAGTTGATGATTGTGTGCAATATACCGCCATCATCTACACAGTCACCGCCAACCTCACGATTTTAATTCACTTTTCGCACCTACCATTATCTTTTGTCATTAAACTTATCAGTAAACTGAATAAATGTGATAGTGATTACAATCGGCTGAAACGGGATTTTCTGGAAGGTTTTTCTTTAGTAAAGATACTCGAATGAATGCAAAAGCAACTTTTTCTAAGAATTGAGGGATCATCGATGCGGTACAACGGATATAAACGGTTGAAGTTATTTAAAGAAAATCACCAAATTGGGGAAAAGCCAGAATACCAGAATTAAATTGGTTGCATAACATCCATAATCTCAGTAGATCTCGCTAGGTGATCCAGCTGCAACAATTGAAGATGGATTCTGTTGATAGGATCTTCTAGAATGCGTGTTTGAGAGGTCAGCCTCCGCCCAGGATCATCCCAGGAATAAGTAGACAGAAAAAGTAAGAAAGGAGAAGATTACAATATCTTCATTTCTCACTATGAATGAATTCGGTACAGCCTTAAGCAACTAGGAATATATATTTCAAGAAACACCGCGAAATTTATGTTACTGTCACTCTCTAATTGAAATATTTATTTGAATGCATACTCTGTCGGAAAAATATGATTACTCTTACTAATTATTGACATACAAACATTGATTCCTCCGACTCCTTGGTATTTAAAAGTATTGTGAAAATTCCATATTCTTCAACTGAATTCACCATAAAAATTTGTCTGACAAGTCTAAAATATATCTAAAAGGTGCTGGACACCCTCCTTTATAAAGCTATACTTAATTTGCTGAATGGTTTAACAAACAAATTATTTTGTGTTTTTTATATCAATATTAACGGCAACATTTGGGCAATTCCGTAAAAATCATTAAGAAAAACCGTGGAATGGATGTTATGATACAATGCATTTCTTTTGCTAATTCATTGTTATATGTAAATAAATTGTTAACACGTAAACAATAAATACAGAGAATTATTGGCTAGCATAAGATATGACAAAGTAATAACAATTAATGAGATATCAATTATTAAAACAGAGTCTAATTGCTTCTTAGCGCATAGAGCAAAAAAGAGTTATCTGTTAAGCCGGCGTCTAATATTTTCATGGCAGCCTGTCTAATTAAATAATATCTCAATTAACCATTAACTTCTTTATAGCAAACACAATAACTAGCGTCTATAATGTCTACAGATTGTGTAGATATGAATAATGTGTATGTAAAATAAACATATTACAATCCCGCAAATATGTTAGAATTTGGAAATATTTCATGAACATTTCAAACATTATATATATGTAGCAAGATGACGCCACCTAGTTTCTGACTTTAAAAACAGACTATTAACTGCCCTTGGTTCTGACGTCACGTTTTGAGGTCATTAGCTAAAGGCTGTCTCTTCCGACATTGACTTTCATGCTAACAAGACGTGTTTGTTTACCTGTCGCATCAATAATTCACCATGCGGTCACCTATACATTTCAACGCATTCCCTTGTGATAATATCTGACACTAAGTCAAGGAGTAACGTGTGTATTAAACTGTCTCGTTGGAAGAGCCGAACGCTACTCGTTACAATGCTTTTGTCCATTCTTTATTTCAGTGATAAAAATGCATATATATAACTCATCAAGGTATGTCTTTAGTGAACTGTTTATCGTGCATACACCTTACAAAAAAATCTATGTATTAACATGTACAAAGACATATTGTAAATACCTGAGTCATTAAACTATTCATTTACTATGAATCCATTTTTTGTACTCAATGTTTCCTTGTTAAATTCTTCCAAAGACAAGGAATAGAGAGATGTTCATTTAACCAAACTAAATTGACCGCGAACGTTGAACACTTTGAAATGGCAACCTACTGATAAAACATTTGACTTTTTTTTTAACAAGCGGTAATCAACATTATTGTACATTTACAGACAAAAACAAACAACCAAAAATGTATATATTCTGTTATGTTATACTATGTGCAGTGAATATATAAACAAAAAAATGATTAGCAACATTTTTGAACATTTTTATACAGACAAAACAGAAGAAATTTAATTTTTGTAATGGCCGATGATTTTCCCGCCCATTCTCTTTCTCCTTCGGGATGCAGCTATCTGATTGGCTGCGACGCATCATGTGATGCCATTTCCTTCTCCAATTAAAAATAAAAATAAACAAAACATTTAATTTTTCTGCCTTGAATTATTGTGACTTGTCGATTTCGGATTTTGCATTTCTTCTTTCTTCATGGATTTTGAGAGAAATTTGTGTTGTTTTCCCGTTGTTCCAAACATCTAACACGCGTTGCGTTTCTTTACTTGGATATCATTTATTATTTTCTATGTGGAACTGATACAGGCTAATGATGAGTAGTCCTAATTTACCTGCGTTCTCCGGTGAGCCCAAGCTCTTGTTTGCACAACTGGATGCATATTTTGCTGCAAATGGAATTAAAACAGCAGAAACTCAATGTTTCGATTAGTGGTATACCTCCGTCGCTCGCCATCACGGTGAAAGATTTAATAACGGACCCGCCAACCGGTACTTCGTATGATTCGTTGAGGACGAAAATATTAAGGAGAAACTGCCGTTCTGCTGAAAGCAGGTTTTGTGCATTATTGGAGGACGAATGTTTCATGTGGTTTTATGTAATATAAGTCATCAACTTAGCAGGATTATAACTAAGTCATCGGATAACTAAGTCATTCGTTTTTGACTCAATATGAGTAACTCCACAATTCTTTGTGGTAACTGTGATGGATGTAAAATCATAGTATCGTGTTTTCGATTCCTGGACTGGGTTTTATACTCAGCTGAAAATGATTACTAGCAATAGCTGAGGGTTTACACTAATATGGGTCTCTCGCGTGCTCATAGGCCTCTTAGTCGCTTAACACAACGGACCCGTGGATATGAACTGGATTGACGACGCTCCGGTCTCGATAGAGATTTAGACTTTTTTGACAATTATTGTTGACGATGACTACATACATTAGAGGGTATGATGTTAATTAATTCATTAATCAAATCTTCAACAGTTGATGCAATATAATACATAAGCGATGCATTGTTATATAATTATCAATAATTTAATTATGCAATATCGAAATTAAAGAGAATTGCTCATGCATTGAATATAACAAATTATATGACACGTTTCAACCATTTCTGTAATATTGTACGATATGCAACTTACTTCCAACTCAATGACTCTTAACCTGAATTATCTTCAGTTTGTCGACACATTCCACGTACAGGCATCTACTAAAACAACATTATAGAACAAGTTATATGAATCATGATAATATGATGTGTTATCAAAATTCCTACATGTTGGAAAAATAACATTCTTCCAACGTAACAGTAGGAAATATTCAATTGCCAGTTTCTGCGTTGTATTATCATCTAATATTAAAAAAGATACCTTCATGTAAATATACATTTGGATGCCCTTTCTGCAAATTAGTCCCATATAGTCCCCTTTCAGCATTTGCTTGTTTAAAAATGTTCAATTGTGAACCATCCAACTTCATGTTTCATGACATATACTGTAAATCAAATGCTACCTAATTTGTTGTATATTGATGGCAGTGATTTGTTTTATGACGGTTGTGTATAACCGTTACAGATGATATAATCAAACATTTGTAATGTAGGGATCGCAGAGCTCTATTCACACAAACTTAAACCTGACAAGTAACTTTCTCCAATTCTACTATATGATTACAGTAAAAGAAAACAGAATGTTAGGTTTCCATTTACTGGTATACAAAACCTATTCTTAAAATATAACATACTGCGGAGTGCCAATGAAATATTTATACTTTTCCGGTCTCCTTTACAAGGAAGGTGAAAAACCTTACCTCAACACTTAATTATAATCTTTAATTTTTTGTTTTTAATCTTCATTGATTATTTCTAATTATTATACTCAACATTTAATAACATGAAATTTACAAATACATCGAAACCGATAATACTTTATGTAATTTATAAACATTTTAAAACTCTTTTTTAAAATAAATGTCCCTCGCATTTTTCAAAAATGCGACTTTAACGAATCAAATAGATGAATAAAAGTAAAAAAGAAAAACAGACCCTTCAATATATTTTCAGTGCTATTTCCAATCTCACCTTTCTCTCTATATATATAAATCTCTCTCTATCCTCTCTATCTCATTCTCTCTCTCTCTCTCTCTCTCTCTCTCTCTCTCTCTCTCTCTCTCTCTCTCTCTCTCTCTCTCTCTCTCTCTCTCTCTCTCTCTCTCTCTCTCTCTCTCTCTCTCTCTCTCTCTCTCTCTCTCTGTATATATATATATATATATATATATATATATATATATAATTTACCAAGGGCGTTTTGATAGCTAAAGATGTATATATATATATGTGTATATATATAACGTAGGAATTGAGACCGGCCACCAGGTGGGCCATAGCGCACCAGAGTACTCGATACTTTGGTTAGTAGTGTGGGTAATATGCTTGAGCCCTGCCGTCAGAGTCCTGAACATTTTCCTATATGTACATATATCTATACATACACACACACACACACAGATATATATATATAATTGTCCTAATAACTTAATTTAGTTATTATTGCACCGACGTGAGGTATATGATTTTTTATGCAATGAAATATCTATGATCGTCGGCAAATCACTGATGAGGGACTCATTTTATTACATGTTATCCATGTGCAACCTGCAGTATTCTTCTCCCCATTTTTTCACATATATTTACCTAAACTGCGATTCTGTTTTTTTCTCTCTCTCTCTCTCTTACTGCTCCCTCGTTCTCTCTGTTTCTCCTACTTTCTTTCGCCCTCTCTGTCATGTCAGTTAACTCTTCCTCACACTTCCACTCACTCACTCACTGTTTCTCCCCTTCTCACTTCACCCCGTTCGCGACGAATACATTTTCTTTCTTTCTCACATTTGGATTCATCTCGAAAGGTCTTTTTTCTAAGCGCTCATATATTCACCTAGCTTATGCTAACAGAATAACTATGTAGCTTGTTCCCTTCCTCTCTACGGTTAGCTCTCCTCTTTGTTGTTTACTTGTCTCACTCGCTTTACGCGTTTTAATTGTCCTAATAACTTAATTTAGTTATTATTTCACCGACGTGAGGTATATGATTTTTAATGCAATGAAATATCTATGATCGTCGGCAAATCACTGATGAGGGACTCATTTTATTACATGTTATCCATGGGCAACCTGCAGTATTCTTCTCCCCATCTTTTCATATATATATATATATTTATATGTAGGATGTGAGTTTTATTGTAGTACAATAAAGCAATGCAAATATCGGATAACTAGCACTCTACATTTTTAGGACTGGAGTATAAATAATATAAGATCGGAACTCTTTTAACCATCCTTTGATCTTATATTATATATATTTATATATATATACTATTTATACTCTGCTGTTTATTGAGTACCTTACTTACTGCGTTTACACATATACATACACACATACACACACGCACACACACACACACACACACACACATATATATATATATATATATATATATATATATATATATATATATATATATATATTATATATACACATACACACACACATATATATATATATATATATATATAAAAGAAAAAAAAGCTATATTGATGAAGGTAATACCCAGAAACATTAGTGTCTGCAGTTCTGTTTACATGCCAAGACAAGAGCAAGAATGAGAGGCTCATTCTACTGACATGGCTTTAAAAATAAAAATGAGGCATGTTTGCATAATTGCAAAAGAATCGAATATCATTAGTAATGTTTATAACTGATTTAGAGCGTAAGGTCTTCAAAATGCTTATAATTAAACATATAGTGTATTGCAAAATACACTATATATACATTCATATATATATCGCTATTTCAAAGCACCAATTCAAATTTTGAATTTCTGCTTGACCGGCAACCGCTCTGTATAATCAGTTCCAGATTATTACTAGAATTCTATAGTATTCAAACATTCATGATTTTCAGCAAACAGGCGGATGACTTGGCTTTGATAGGCACCAAAAAGTACGAAACAGACCCCTGTCAGCTTTATCTCCCCTGTTTACTGAAAATAAAAGTAAGTGAGACCGTCACTACTCTAGAACAATAGCGTAAGGTCTTCGAACTACTTTTAATTAAGCATACAGTGTATGCAAAATACACTATATATACATTCATATATATATATTGCTATTTAAGAGAACCAATCGTAATTATATATATATATATATATGTGCGTGTATATATATACCATATTTATTCTATAAATATTTCAAGTGTACCAAAACTTTGGTACGCCCTCATCAGATAAAATATAAAGTTTGTTTTATAAATATTGACATATCCAGGAACGAGACCTTTATGGTTCAAGTTATACCTGGATAGTAAAAGGAAAAAGGGGAAGAGATGAAAAACACATATTTCAATTTATTAAGATGAATATACAAATGAGGTTGACGTATAGAGCTGAAAAAAAGTTATTTTTAGACGCTAGGTAGATTTAAATATTTCTTAGGATATATATGTATGTATAGGTAGAAGAAAGTGAAAGAAATTAAAGCTTGTATTTACGTGAATTTAAAAAAGATTGAAACGTTAAGAATTAACAGTTTGTTGGAGTGGTGGAATGTGATTCCAGAATTTAAGAAATATTTAGCTAAATTATGAATTATAATATTATATATATAATCAATTAGATTATAAGTACATTTTATCTTATATTGCAACAGCTGGTAAGTATATAAATATCTATATAGATTAATAAGTGTATAAATATAAGTATTATTGGTGATTATATAGATATAAAACACACGTATAATGTGTTTACATTTCTAATATGAGTTACGAAGGATGTTGATTTTACATTTGACATATATATATTTTTTTTAACTGACGTAGTTCAAATTATAAGAGAAGAATAATTTGTAGATTCAAATATTTTCATCCAGCATTGAACATATTTTCAGAACATTATTAATTTAGCGAAATGGTGAATTGGCAGTATCGGTAGAGAGTCGGACGCCATGCTTTGACGCATAGAGTTACGGCCCTTGCCATTCTGAGTTCAAATCCCGCCGAGGTTAACTTTGCCTTTCATCCTTACAGTGTCGATAAAATAAAGTACCAGTAATACACTGGTTAATTGCTGGCCTTGTGCCAAAAGTAGAAACAATTATTAATTTAGCGAAATTACATAATTTATCATACAAGTTATTGTATGCTCAATTGTAAAGGAAAAGATGACTCTAATATTATTTTTTACAATATTAAAATTAGATTTGATGAATTATTTTCTTAAAAAATGCGGAAAGTATGTAGAGAAAATATATATTATTTTGTATGAGATTATAAGGTGTTTTATATTAGATGTTTTCAACGAAGAGAATTTCAATTATATATTATCTACGTCGAAAGATGTGTAAAAACCTTGAAGATTAAAGAGAGGAAAAATGTATTTTTAGATAAGTCGAGAGTGCATTTAGAAAAACTACCGTAAAGAGCATATTTCAGAATATCAATTAAAAAGTATCAATGTAAAAAATATATATATAAATCTAAAAAATAGATTAAGAAGAGTATCATTAGGAAAAGAATATCAATTGATAAAAACACTAAATTTAAGAAGAAAGATCATTTAAACATTTTTAAATAAATAAAAAAAACCTCAGTAAATAGGATCATTTTAAAGATGTATAAGATGTAGTCAAGTGTAATGAATATTATAGATTAAAAATACTTTGGAAAGTGGATATTTGGCGATGTCTGCAAGAACTAAATATTTCGCTTTTTAAATTAATAGAATTTTGACAGTTAATTGTATAAAAAATGTCCTCGATATACAAATGACAGATTCTTGAGAAAGCCATATTTCGGTATGCAGGTGCTTTCGAAATCGTTCCCCAAGATATTGAATAGTCTATATTATTGTCCTTTAAATTCCAAATTAGATGTGAAAGTGAAGTGGAAGATTTTTTATCGGACCTATTAAATGTATGTTTGTGGTTGTGTCAGCGTTCTTTGAATTTTGTAGAAGTGGCACCTATATAGTTAAATATTTTGTCTCTAGTTTTTACAGTGTATTTATAAATTGAGCTTTTGTCTAAGCAATTGTTCTGTAAAGGGCGCGTTTGATTCAATGCTACAGTTACATGTTCGGGAGTTGTTACTAGAAACCGTACTATTAGTATGAATATTGTTATTAGAAATATTATTATTGTTAGCTTGGTTTGTTTGGTTAGGGTGTAAATTTAAGTTTCTATTATTAATTCTATTTATATTTTGTGCTATGTTGATAGTAGTAGAGTAAGATAGTTTTATAGTGTGTCTGTTAAAAATAAAGTGGTATCTGTGGGCCTTAGGAAAACACTTATCCAGTGCTTTGAAAAATAGTTTTGCTACAGGTGTTTTAACGCCTAATGAGAATGGGGGAGAGTACCAAATATTATTTCTAGTTCTAGTTTTTTTGGTCTGGTTTACTATTTAAGTTGAATTGCTTATTGTTATTATAATGGATAATGGGATGATTTATCATCTTATTGTTGTCTAAGTATTTAATGTTATTCTAGTATGCTGCTCTATGTAAAGCCTCATTGTAATATTCTGCTTATTATCAAACATATTTTTATTAGCGGAAATGCGTGAAATCCGTTGCTGGACACTATTGACAATAGTATTTTTTATATTTCTAGGATAATTAGAATTGAAACTTACGTAATTTAGATTTTCGTTAATTTTATGGAATGGATAATAAAGACCTGAATTGGGGTTTAAAGTTACATATAAGAAGTTAACGATTTTATAATTATTCTCGATTTCTAAATTAAGGTTGTAGCTGTTGAAAAACTGTATTATGGATTTCTTTTTCCTATTAATTTTACTAAAGATATGGTTTTCGATTAAATGTAACATATCGTCCCGATATAAACCTCCGGTCATCTCCGACATTTTTCTATGCAGTACATTATTAATAAATAATCCATAGAGTTCTGTTACTTGAGCCGAGTCAGATGATCCGATAGTAATATCAAAATTGTTTTGTCTGTCGGCTCTTGTCCAGAGATGGTTATTAAATTCTCTCTCTCTATATATATATATTTTTTTGTTGGGGGGGGGGAAGAATGACTTCCCTTGTAATTCTAAATAATTTGATTTAATTTTATAATATTATGAGTTGGTAGATCTAGTAACTTCTTTGTTAAATTCGGTGGGTAGAATTTTAAGGATTCCTGGTTAAATTTCTTGGAGAACTTTCTCGCATTCATCGGTGTCAAACTGAGATCAGATCAAACTCATGATATAACCAGGTCAAGCCCTTTAGGGCGGTTTTCTGCTAGCATATGTAGTGTGCATATTGGAACACCTCAGCCTCGCCATCACCTCAGGTAACGCTGTGAGAGTGCTGGCTTGCCTCAAAATTTATCAGACAGGTTTCCCAGTGCTCCTCCTTATATTGCTATCTTTTGCTCTGGTAGCGGCTCGTTTTTTACGACTCTTTCGCCTGCATATAGTACTGTGGTCTAACATGTGTGTATTACCTGCTTGTGTATTTTTCTCTTTCTTTTTTCCTTTCCCTTTCCTTTATATATATTATATTTGTTAGTGTTTTCGTTCTCTTATCATCTAAACTATAATAAAGTAGAAAGCGCAGGACTGCATACAGATTATAATTGTTTATCCCCTTAGTAAAATAAGTTGGATTACTTTGAATAAATAATTGTTTCTACTTTTTGGCCCAAGGCCAGCAATTTTGCCAGTGTATTACTGGTACTTTCTTTTATCGACCCCGTAAGGATGAAAGGCAAAGTTAACCTCGGCGGGATTTGAACTCAGTCCGTGAATAAATAATGAATGACTATTACATAATTTATCTACTAAATTTACTGGCTGTTCATTAAATATATTTTATTACTTTTTAAAGATTCACTTCTTTAAAATTTTCAAATGTCAACCCTTCCGTTTAGCGATCGTTTAAATAAATATTCATATATTTCTGTCACTAATGTTCTGCTAATGCAGTTTATATATATAATATCGTCTTTTTTATCATGGATTACGTTACTGATTACATAACACATTGTAACCCGGTCTTCATTCAATTTCTGTGTGTATTGTCAATTACGATTTTGCTTGATCATATCTACATGCATATATACTTGCGTATAATATCAATATACACACTACACATGCTAGCAGATATATAATATCGTATTTTTTTAAATGTATCATTGATTTCGTTACTGATTACATAAGACACTGTTTGTTCAATTTCTGTGTATATTGTCAATTACGATTTTATTTGATGTATCATATCTACACGCATATATACTTGCGTACAATATACACAATACACATTCTAACAGAAAACCACCCGAAGGGAGGTTTTTCTGCTAGCTATGTTAAATGATTTTGTTTAAATAGTTAATAAATAAATAAAGAGTTAATAAATAAATAAAACATCATACTGCCTTTACCCTCCCATTTCCCATTAAACCGAACGCTGTCATGACTGTATGTGTGTATTTGTGTAAATGTAAGTATGTTTGTGTGAAAGTATGTCTGTATGTATCTGTATTTGTGTGAATTATGTCGGTGTGTGTGTATTTTCGGTGTGTGTATTGTGTTTGCGCGATTATAGTTATATACTCATAATTGTTATATACTCATACATATAGATGTATGTATGTGCACACTCATACGCGTCAGTGTGTAGAAATTCATAATCACTCTATCTCTCCCATCACACACTCTCTCTTTCTATAGATATGGTAGTTGAAGTGGTGGTGTTGGCGACGATATACCGGAAGTGCAACTTTGAAAAGAAGTCAATATTAAATTATTTATTCAAAATAATCCAACTTATTTTACTAACTGGATTAAAAGAAATAAACCGTACGCAGGCCCACAGCCCTTGCTTTATTATAGTTTAGATTATAAAATTAAATCAAATTATTTTTTTCAAATTACACCTGTGTATATATATATATATATATATATGTGTGTGTGTGTGTGTGTGTGTGGGTGTGTGTGGGTGTGTGTGTATAGGTATGTATGAACTGGAATATGTATATGAACTGTATGTATGATTTTATGTAAATATGTAAGCAAGAATGATCCCCACCTACATTCCTAAACCAATATCAACAACATATCAACAAAATACAACGGTACTACATACCGAACACCCAATTATTTTACAATTTCGGATATAATTACTTAATGGTTTCAGAACCCTTTTTCACCTTTTGAATGTTTAAATTCAATGTTAATTGTTTTATTTGATCATAGAATAATTTGTTTAACCTGACCATGTTCATTTGTTCGTTGCAGGATTTAACTCATACGTCGCAGTTATGATGATAAATATTGAACGGTATTACCTGTTGAAAAGTATAACATAGTGATTTACTTTAAGACTTGGTCTGATCCCATATACACATATAAGATTATTGCATAAATGGACAAGATTAGCTATGTTATATGTTAACATGAAACTATTTTGTATCTAACTAAACTTGTTAACGTACACGTCCAAAAATATATGTTATTACTAAAGTTAACCTCCAAAACTAAGCATGATGGGATTTAAAGTGTCAATTTCTGCAATTTTGTCATGCTAAATCTACGGAAAGAAAAATATATATTTGGACCCCTAAACTGTATTTCCAACACTGTTCTTTTTAAATAATATCAAATATTTTGCTGAATATCTCCTTTACATTTCTATCAAGAAATATTCCAAAGCTAACCTTACTTTTCTCTTTGCAGTCCTCCTCTTTTTACCATAAGACATATCACCCCCACCCACACCCCTCCAGACACCAAATTCAACTTTAATATAGAAAATTGTTGAAATTTTTTTCGTTATAAATTTAAGATTATTCAGCTATAAGAAAAAGGAAATTGAAATGCATCTTGCGATTATAATTCGGCCACCAAAGGTCGTCTATTGAAATGGAACAAGCAGAAGGGTACTTTCACAAGCTCTTTCTAAACCTCTCTTTAAATACCCAAACACCTCGTAACTCTACTCTCATTCAATTATATTACTTTTACCATTCACTATTTTCTTTCCCCTCTTGTGTGTATATATGTGCTTTAATTCCTTTAAATCTTAATCAACACTACTTCACTCCCCTACTCATTAACATCCCTTCCCCCAGCCACACCCAAATCTCCTATATAGCGAGTCACACATCACAACACAACCTGAGACCAGTTTGACAATCGTAACCGATGAATGCGAAAAATCACTTTAGGAAAGTTAACCAGGAATCGTAAACAAATATTTTCACCGAAGTTAACAAAAACGTATTAGATATACAAAAACAAATTGTAAAATAAAATGATATGTTTAGAACTACAAGTCACGTCATTCTTTTCCTTTTTTAGATATATACATATATATATATATATATATTGTGGAAAGGAATTTATTCCTTTGTTCAAAATTTGAATTTTGACCGCCAAAAACACACGTGGAAGCTAGCACTGTTTACTGCAAAAACTCACACCCGGGACGGAAGAGAACGGATATCTGTTGAGAAAGTGAAACCTCTGTTCGATCTTTCAGAACCAATGACTTGCATACCCCGCAAGTGGATTTTGTTACTATCGGATTTCACAGAAACCTAGCGGAAATATTGCATGATATCGACGCGATGGTGCAGGTTTGTCAAATTATCCTGAGTCAGTTTTCTCATTGCTTTGGTCCCTGCGGCTGGCTTACCGGTCGCAATCTTCAATTTGCAAAGCTGTCTAAACGTAATTTTATTACACTAAGGTAAAATACCTTATTGAGTGATTAGCTGCACATTCCGATTGCATTCATTAGCTTCGCTGCATCCAGAGCTTATATATAAATGAAAGTTATAGAAAGTATTGTAGCGAGAAGCGAACAGTATTCCATAATATATAAGTGACTATAGCGTCAAAATGGGAAAATAGTTAACGTAAGATGTGGGAAAAATAATTCAAACTCAACTCAAAGAGAATCAGGATATAGATTTATCCAACAGAATTTTGTGAAATCCACGGAAAAATCAATAGAGCCTTAACTCATGATAAAATAAAGTTTAAAATACTCATCCTTCAATTTGGAACTACAAATGCTCTGTATAGTCTTGAAAAGAATATTTCACGAAAACTTTCAGTGGGGATCGTCACGGTTTGAATTCGATCGTCATCAGAGCTCAACACGATAGCCAAAATCTCACTGATTAATATGCCATAAAGGGAACTTAAAAGCTAGCTAGTTTAAAATCATGCGTGATTATGAAAATAAAATGCACATGTAGAAAAACATGGTTTTTATATATATCAGGCTGAGAGCTTTATTTTGAATTTTAGCGGAAATTATAATATCTGCTGTGTCTAACACTTTGAACTACCCGCTAAAAACCGGGTGTTATTTCCCTTGTTGGAAATAGCACTTGACAACTAACTGTTCGATTCGCTTGCTGTTAGCAGCACCATTTAGTGTTCGCTCCGTTCTTTGGTAGAACGAAATTCCTGTTGATGAAATGAGTCCTCTGTTCGATCATGAATACCACGAGCTTGCCAGTTACGTAAGTCTGATATTTGATTTCGGATTCATAGAGACACTTTAAACGTATAACGTTTGATTTGTCCAGGTGTATTTTTTCAACCTGTTAGTTTTTTCGTTACTATGGTATTTTGTGTTAGGTATTGCCTACCACAATGTTCAATTTGTCAAGCTATTTACACGTATGTTATTACTCTAAGGACCTACCCTTATTGAGTGCTTTGCTAACTCATTCATATTGTAGGTCGAATCTGCTTGCCCACAGCCAAAGCGTCGATTTTACTAAGCCTCCACTTATATTATTTTCTCCTAGATTTAATAATTAACTAATTCATTTAATTAGACAATTCTGTTGATTTGACAATTATTTGTGTTTGTTTAATAACATCTGGTTGAGAGCTATATTCTAAATGTTAGCGGAAATTATAATATTTCCTTTGTTTAACACTTTGAATCTACCCGCCAAAAACTGGGGGTTATATCCCCTGTTGGAAATAACACGTGACTACTAAATGTTCGATTCGCTTGCTGTTAGCAGCACCATTTCGTGTTCACCCTGTTCTTTGGTAGAACGAAATTCCTGTTGGTGAAATGAGTCCCATATTCGATCATAAATACCATGAGCTTGCCAGTTACGTAAGTCTGATATTTGATTTCGGATTCATAGAAACACTTTAAACGTATAACGTTTGATTTGTCCAGGTGTATTTTTTCAACCTGTTAGTTTTTCGTTACTTTGGTATTGTGTGTTAGATTTTGCCTATCGCAATGTTCAATTTGTCAAGCTATTTAAACGTATGTTTTTACTCTAAGGACCTACCCTTATCGAGCGCTTTGCTAACTCATTCATATTGTAGGTCGAATTTGCTTGCCCACAGCCAAAGATCCGATTGTACTAATATTCGATTTACAAGGATTCGATTACTAAGCCTCCACTTAAACAGAAAGCAAAATAATTAGTCAAAAGCTAAAATTTGTTTTCTAGTTGACGCTTTGAAACAATCTTGAGAGTTTGCGATATCGATACCGGGACCGGGTGACGTGTTATGTCCTTGAGCAAAATAATTTATTTCACGTTGCTCTCTCTGCTAGGTGTTGCAACCCGTAGACAATATCAGCAATGGGAAATCCAACGGAAACATTGTCATCTTGGTGCATTTTGACGAGTCTGACCTCACTCTGTAATAAAATGAGGTTTGGATACTTGTTGATCGTTCCCGATCGCGTTGTTTGCATAATTTATCCCATATGAAACGTTTCACTAACAAATAAATGTGAACTTATTTAACTCACTCGAAACTATATTATGATACAGAATAAATGTTTACAAACAGAGAGCGTAAATCTAAACCCTCAAATAAAGTATATCACGTAAATCATAGATACAAGTGCTCAGTTTATTCACAGATTCACCCCAATGAAAAGAAGATTATGTGGCATGATTTTTTCCTCAGAAAATGAGTCCAAATATGTAGGTGACATAACTCCACACTCGTATATATATTATGATATGATATATTTATATATTGTTCATTGAGCAGAGAATGTATAGGTAAGTAGTTACATAAAATGAAGGATATCGAGTTTTCCACGTGTTATGAGTAATTGTGAATAAATAGTGGATGTTCGATTTTGCGGGTAGGAAAACAGAAGGTAGTAGTCCGTACAATCAATTGCTATTAATTACGATGCTTAACATAACGCTGACAGAATTTAAAACAATAAAAAATTACCACGATTTAATCTGACAAGTGATAACGAAACAATTCCATTTTATGAGATTTATCAGAATGCTTATCTATGTGTTTTAACCAGACACCAGTGAATGTCTGGAAATCTATGTTTAATGGCGTTGATATTTAATGAACCATATCCTCATAATGGGTATGGTTTGATGCCAAGAGATAACGTAGCAAAAAGTGAAAAAAAAGTCTTAATCAGAGACTTTTCACACACAATAAAATATGCATCAAATCTCAGATAAAATGATAACTTATATAACGACATTTACTACAGAATATAACTTATATCCTTGTGTACTCACACACCCACAAACACACACACACACACACATGCACGCACACATTCATATATATATATATATATATATATGAAAATAAATACACACACATACACATATGTGTGTGTGTATATATATATATATATATATATATATATATACATATATATCGAGATCTTTAGATAAACGCTGGAGCGTCGAACGTGAAGAAATTATTAAGCAATGCAGAAAACTAGACCGCAGCAAATGAATGCGGCCATAATTGAATGCTATGAATACTAGCTAATGTATTAAGTAAAACGCGCCTATGGGTGGAAATAGTACACATAATGGAAATCTGTGTTTAGTACTAGCGAGAACAACAGCGGTTGCTTTAGTACGTTTCAAGGACATCGTACCGCATGATTATTCTTCTATTATTTATCTAGGGTCGACAGCAAGTTCATACACATGTAATCATTCCAATTTAGGCCGCAACTATTTTGTATTACTCCTTCCCTTATGTATGAATTATTTGCTCTCTGCTTTGGCTCTCATCGCGGAAGGTTCTGCTGCATCCCTCATTCTGAGGGATCGTTGATCTAGACAGACGGGTGAACTGTGAGACAGAGAGGAAATGTGAGAAGGGTGAGAGATTGTTAGGTTTACGGAATATTTCCTATCATTAGTTGTATCGGCTAGATATTGCATTCTTTAGGTATTTTCTTATGATGTATTTTTTTCCAATGGTTATCATCCCCTTTCTATCCTTTTTTTGTTCGATTTTGACACATCTTCATTCTTAGAAGACATAATATCTAAATGATACTTTAATCATCTATTATTTGCATGAGTAGTTTCAGTGAGTATATTTAGTGGATTTGGTTTTTCCATACAAACTACAGACAGGTTGCCTCTTAAATGATTTACAACCTTATAACATAAATTTTGCATACAAATGGCATTCAAAATTTAAATATAACACATTACATTTCTTATTTTTGGATCTAAAAGCTACAATGAAACTCCATGAAAGCCATTATGTTTCCATAACTGGATACTCGCCACATTATATTGGGTTAATAAAATAGACATGTATAACAGTGACTACTACTACGGCTGTTGCGGGTGTATGCATATGTACATAATTGTCATAATGTATCTATTATATCATTACCCAGTATGAACATGTAATATACAGTGCATATCCAATATATACCTATAGTAAGTACGAAGTATATATTCTAGCTTACTAAATAATCACGATCTCTACAGTCATATTGTTATTATTATTATCTAGACTCAGCCTCTGAACTATTTAGTTTGTAGCTATATCCAATAGTCGTAAGTTAGCTATAACCATAATCATAACTACAATTATTATTTGCCTAACGAAATGTCTAAATTAGTTTTACTACAGCCTAAACATACCACACACACATATGAGAACTGAACATATGTGCTAGGTAATAACCAATATTAATACAATACAAAGAAAGTTAATACCACATATGCAAAGCCGCCCTTTTCCTAAATATGTCTTGGCTGCTCTAAATAAACTCAAATCATACATACACAACTTTCTCTCTTTCGATACATATTTTCAAGGGAAGCAATCATCACACTTGGAACAGTTTCAATGTATTTATTGGGATATTTCAATATAGATCCTTAGAAATTACAGACAAGCTCAAGAATATAATCCGAGCTCAAATTAATATAAATTCAAGAACAAACGACATATATAGAAATCTATCAAACAATACACAAAAGATAATTGGAAAAAAATGTAAGAACATATCAATCATGAATTGGCAGTATAAGCAGTTAGAAAAAAATAAAACGGTACATACCGAACTCAATTTATTTTACAATTTCGGATATAATTACTTAATGACTTCAGAACCCTTTTTCACCTTTTGAATGTTTAAGTTCAATTTTAATTGAATAGAATAATTTGTTTATCCTGACCATGTTCATGTGTACTTTGCAGGATTACAACTCTTTAAAGTCATACGTCGCGGTTACATATTAGTTTCTTCAGAAATGCAGAAATGGACAAGATTAGCTATGTTATATGTTAACTAGAAAATATTTTGTATCTAACTAAATTTGTTAACGTATAAGTCCAAAATGATATGTTATTACTAAAGTTAACCTACAAAACTAAGCATGAGGAGATTTAAAGTGCCAAGGTACTCATTTCTGCAATTTTGTCATGCCAAATCTACGGAAAGAAAATTATATATTTGGCAACCTAAACTGGATTTCCAACACTGATTTTTTAAAATAATACCAAATATTTTGCTGAATATCTCCCTTACTATCCTCCTGGAAACGCCATTTCCATTCTATCCAACGAGGCCGTGGAGCGGCCAGCACGCGGGAGCCCATTTGATCATAATATAGAGAGATTGTAAGGGCAAGAGAGATGGAGACGATGACAGTGGGAGTTCGGCTGTTGCGTAGGGAGGTTCTTTTGTTGGTCTGTTCTGACGAGCTGGTCGTTTCATGTTTTCCATAATATATATACTTCCTAGTCAATAACGTACTTTAATAGCATGCTGTGATAAAAACATAAAGACAAAAATACCATTTCTTCTTTGAATTATGTAGGGTTATATAAATGTAAATAATATGCATTTAAATATGAATTAAATAATATCAATAATGTTTTAATGTTCAGGGTTCTCTTGATTAACTCTGCATATGATATAATTATTTCCGTGTGTTTTGCTGAGAATAAGTAAGTGACATAGTCACTACTTTAAAAAATTCATGTTTTTCAAAATGTTTTTAATTAAACATACAGTATATTATCAAATATACTATGTATATATATATGTATAAGTATATATATATATATATATATATATATATATATATATATATATATATATATATATATATATATATATATATATATATATATATATATATATATATATGTATATACATATATATACAATATACAATGATATTAAATAAATGGAAACTATATTTATAAAACCGTATTTATTTTATTATATATATTTCAAGGGTACCAAAATACATTGGTAAACTTTCCTCAGGTAAAATACAAAGTTTGTTTTGTAAATAGAGACAAACCTTATCTGTTGAATATTCTCTGGACAGTGGAAATATATGAGGGATTTTTCAAACTTATTTTTCAAACTTACAAATGAATATGTAAATAATAGAAAAACAACCGTTTATTTAAACGACTATGGAAAGAGAGAGAAGAGATAAGAGGAGAATGATACAATAATGTGAGAGAGGGAGAGGGAAGAAAGAAAAAAGAGAAGATGAGTAAAAACTCATATAACATTAATTTTAGGGAAATAAATTCTAAGTATATATCTTAATAGTATCTGTATTTATGATTATTAATTGTTTAACATTTGTTTATAATATAATATTTTCTTCTCTTATAAGTATATAAATAAATAAATAAATAAATAAACAGATGGGTATATCATGTTATAGGTAATTGTTCTAAAGAATTATGAGGGATATTGGTTTTGTATTTTATGTAGATAAATATTAAGTTAAATTAAATTAAATTAACTGAGTTAAGAAGAATATTTATATTTATGATTGAAAATGGGAAGATACGGAAAAACTCCGGTTTAATTTATTTATTCGTTATCGTGAGACTATTTAGTCAACATAAGTATAGATGTTGAAGATACATTTAGCCAGGATCAGTCAGTAGTTATAAATCGATTGAAAAAATATTGAAAAAATATTGAGAAATTATTGAAAAAATATTGAAAAAGCATTGAAAAAATATTGATATATTTGAGAAAATAAAAAAAAATAATAATTTATAATCTATAAGAGATAAGTAATTTTTAAAGAAATAAAAATTAAAGAAATAAAAATTATTAAAATAAAAATTATTAAAATAAACATTTTAAAAAAATCAGAATTATATACGTATATATTTTATGAAACTTTAAGAACTGGAGTTACAGCAAATGTTATAGATATTATGATTTAGAGATATCAATATATTAAAACCAAGTGGATGAGATTGTTATGGAAATAAGTAGGAATATTATGACTATAATTATAAGTTATATATAGTTCTGAATGTTGAATTCTGGCGATGTCTACAAGAATTAAATAAATTAATTCGTTCTTAGATTAATAGAGTTTTTACATTTAAATATATAAACAAATTCCTCAATACACAATTTGCAGAATCTAGATAAGGTGTGTTTCGGTACGCGGGTGCTTATGAAACTGTTTCCCAAGCTAAGGAATAGTCCATATTCTTGCATTTTAAGTTCCATATCAGGTTTGAAAGATAAGCTTAAGATGTTTTATCAAATCTTCGGAAAGAACAATTGTGTTTATTCCATCGATTTTTAAATACTGTAGAAGTTGCACCAACATTATTATCATTAGTTTTAACTGTGCATTTATAGATCACGTTTTTATCTAAACACTTTTTTTATAAAGGACAGTTTGATTTAATTCTACAGTTACATTTTGCGGAGTTGTTGTTGTTCGCACTTTACCACATGACACGGAGCTATTTGGGTTTGTCAAAGTGGAGTGAAATTAATCAACACAATACCATATTGAGCTCCAATGATGTAAAGTTCCATTTACACTGACGGCTTAAATGGGATGAGATTCGTTATTGATTTATATTTCTCTGGTCGAGATATCCATGTTTATTTTCACTCAATTCTCAGTTAATCCACATTTCAGCTTTTGAATAAGATGCGAACGAGAAGAAAGCACTTACTGTCCACAAGCAATTAAGTCACTGCTACCATAAATAAAATACCAGGGTGGGTAGTTTATAAAGCTTATTTGTAAGGCCCCAAAACAGAAAACAAATTATGTTGTTTACCCAGAATTTTGAAATCCTTCAAAATATGTGATAGAATTTATCTTCCATCATAAAAAGGATTTTAATATATTTATCATTTATACAAATTTCCAAATTAATTGTTTTATTTCATTTCTAATATAAACAGACCAATTTTATTCCCAGGCAACACCGGGTGCCTTTAGTTATATGCATATATATATACATTAATGATAATGATAATAATAATAATAATAATAATAATAATAATAATAATAATAATAATAATAATAATAATAATAATAATAATAATAATAATAATAATAATAATAATAATAATAATAATAATAGTAGGGGGAATAATAATAATAATAATAATAATAGGGGGGAAAACTAAAACTAAAAAAACAAAAACTAAGTCAGACATTCGAACACTACATTACAATGAAACTTATGCTTATTCATTTTTGGGGCCCTTTCTGCCTGTGTGATTGTTTGTTTATGTGTGTTCGTATACAGCGTGGTGATAATGCCACACAAGGGCCAAGTGGAACGGCGAATCCACAGATGGCTATGTAACCATACATTCGCCAATCCTCGATAAGAGTGTTTAAATATCGAACATAAACAGTTCGAATAACGGTGAAATGGAGACTAGAACGTCATGTGACAGACTCTCACCCAACAGGTGCCCCCTGGCTCAGCAGCAGGAACCTGACTGTCAACCAAATACTGCTGATGTTGGAGGAAGAAAAAGAAGGAAAGGGGCCAGAACCAACTGGACGAAAGAATTGAATAGAACTGTTATGCAATGTTACCTGAAAAGTAACCCCAAGGAGAGGGGCTACAGGAGACGGATGCATAACATCTGGAACGAGATTGGTCTATTTAAGTGAGATGAACAAAAATTGGCCGGGCAGGCTCGGGTAATAAGAACTAATGGGTGGATAAGCGAGCTGGAACTGGAGGAACTGAGCAGAGAGAATGGCTTGGAGATGGCGGGTGTAGTATGCCAGACAAGCGAGCCAGTGGGAAATGAAGGTGAAGAGGTCCTGAGAACGGAGGAACCACCCGAAGCAGACAATGATCTGAATACTGAGATAAATAATACCTGGAACAGAGATACGGCCACTGAGGAGAAGAATGCTGACGGGCTAGGACAAGATTCGGTTGACATCCTAAATTTAGTGGTAGATGAATTGAACAATGATAGTGGGAGACTTATTAACCTAAGATTTGTAGACATGAAAAAGTTAAAAGAAACAACAGCTAATGTAAACAAAGTCATCCCATACCTTGAGGCGAGGAGCCTTCACCAGTGCAACAATATCCTCAAAGCAACAGCAAATACGGTGAGGAAACTACTTGGTATAAAAGCGAGAGGAAACAACAGACAAGAAAGAGCAGAGCCGTGGTGGAAGAAACGACCGAGTGGTCAAATCGGGGAAATGAGAAATGACATAGGAAAGCTTGAGTCACTACTGAATGGGACACTAAAAAACATAGGCACTAAAAATAGACTGGAAATAAAGTACAAAACTAGGAGGAAAAAGCTAAATATTATCATAGAGGAACTGAAGCAACGCATTGTAGCAAAGAGTGCAAAAATCAGGCGATACGAGAACAGAGTCAGTCAGTATAAACAGAACCGCATGTTCGACAACAACCAGAAGATGCTGTTTGGACAGCTTGAGGGGAAAGAAAGAGGCAACGACTTGATCCCTGGGGCGGAGCAAACTAAAACATTCTGGAGAGGAATATGGGAGCAGGATGTTAGACATAATGTCCAGGCAGGGTGGATTGAGACAGTACAGAGGGAGATCGGTGAGCAGGCACACCAACAAACTGATTTGAGTATCACAGTTGAAACTCTTAAGGGGCAGGCCAAAAAACTAACCAACTGGAAATCACCAGGCCCAGATGGTGTGCAGGGGTATTGGATTAAAAATTTAACATCCCTCCACCCGAAGCTGACGGCCATGTTCAATGACTGCTTGATGTCGGGTGAGGTGCCAGAGTGGTTGACAAAAGGTACCACAGTTCTGATAATGAAAGACCGAATCAAGGGTAATGATGTTACCAACTATAGACCTATCACATGTCTGTCCGTAATGTGGAAACTGTTGACGAGCATTGTGTCTGAGGAAATCTACCATCACCTCCACACAAACAACTTGTTACCGGACGAACAGAAAGGATGCCGAAAGAAGTCACGTGGTACAAAGGACCAGTTACTTATTGATAAGATGGTAATGGGGAACTGCAGGAGGAGACACACTGATCTTGCCATGGGATGGATAGACTACAGAAAGGCATTTGACATGGTGCCTCATTCTTGGATCACCAAAAGCCTGGAGATCTTCACGGTGGCAGATAACATCAGACAGTTGCTGGGCAGGAGTATGGGGTCCTGGGAGACAGAGTTGACATCAACTGGAGTATCCTTGGAAGGGTGAAGATCAAGAGAGGTATCTTCCAGGGAGATAGCCTGTCCCCTCTGTTGTTTGTCCTTGCCCTGATGCCCTTGACCATTATGCTGCGAAAAGTGAGAGCAGGATACAAGTTGGGAAAGGGAGAGCTTACCATCAATCACCTCCTCTTCATGGACGATCTTAAGCTCTTCGGGAAAAGTGAGAAGGAGTTGGATGTGCTTGTTGACACTGTCCGTATTTTCAGCAGTGATATATGTATGCAGTTTGCTATTAGTAAATGTGGAGTCATTGTGATGAGGAGGGGTAGGTTGAGCATAAGTAACGGGATCCAGATA
This sequence comes from Eledone cirrhosa, assembly GCA_964016885.1. Taxonomy (NCBI): domain Eukaryota; kingdom Metazoa; phylum Mollusca; class Cephalopoda; order Octopoda; family Eledonidae; genus Eledone; species Eledone cirrhosa. The sequence goes on from OZ024742.1 coordinate 82,080,617, forward strand.
CCAACAGGTGAGATGATAAAGGAAATTGACTCTGAGGAAGGATACAAGTATTTGGGGGTTCTGGAGGCTGATGGCATAAATAACAAAAAAATGAAGGAATTGTTAAGAACTGAATACATTCGGAGAGTAGGGAGCGTATTGAAGTCACATCTGAACAGGAAAAATGCCATAAGCGCAGTAAATTCCCGAGCTGTGTCTATTACTAGGTACAGTGCTGGAATTCTGAGATGGAATGTTTCTGAACAAAAAGAAATGGATAGGAAGACTAGGAAGCTATTGACTATCTACAACATGTTCCACAAGAGGAGCGATGTCGATAGACTCTACCTAAGGAGATCTGAGGGTGAAAGAGGTCTTATCAGCATAGAGGACTGTGTTCAGATGGAGAAAAACAACCTATACAAATACGTGACCTATAGTAAGGAGCCAATGCTCAGAACTGTACTGAAGGAGGGGACAGTAGGCCAGGGGATGTCCAAGGAGGAAATAACATCAAGGAGGAAGAGCAGCCTTAAGGGAAAATCCCTTCATAGTACCTTCTTTGAGAAAACTGAATTTAGAGATCCACAGACATGGAACTGGTTGAGAAGAGGAGATCTCAAAAAGGCTACATAAGGAATGCTAATGGCTGCGCAGGAGCAGGCCCTCAAAACGAAGTGGTTGAAGCACCATATTTACAAGGAGGAGGCTAGCCCACTGTGCAGGATCTGTGGAGAGAGAGAGGAGACTGTGGCTCACATTGTGTCCGAGTGTAAACACCTAGCCCAGACTCACTATAAGGGCTGGAGACACGATGTGATGGGCAGGGTGATCCACTGGCACCTGTGCAAAGTAAACAATTTACCACATTCTGAGAAATGGTATGAGCATAGGCCAGAGGAGGTGATGGAGAACAATGAGGTGAAGGTGCTGTGGGATTTTAGGATACAGACGGACAAAAAACTGGAACACAATAGACCAGACCTGGGGGTTGTGGACAAAGAAAAAAGATCGTGTCTGATTGTGGATGTGGCCTGCCCTTTCGACACGAGAGTGCAAGAGAAGGAGAGGGAGAAAATTAACCGATACCAGGACCTAAAGTGGGAGGTGAAAAGGATTTGGAACTGCTATGAAGTCAAAGTGATCCCAATTGTCATAGGCGCACTGGGGACTATCTCCAACAGTTTCCAGGGGTGGTTAAAGAAAATCGGCCCCTTCACGCTTTTTGGAACGCTTCAAAAGGCATGCTTGCTGGGAACAGCAAGAACCCTCCGATACGTCCTGAATATCTGAGGCTGCAGGTAGTGGCTTGATATTCATTCCAACGGACTTTCCAGTTAACCAACATCAATGACTGAGATTCAAGGAATAACAACAATAATAATAATAATAATAATAATAATAATAATTGTTTCTACTTTTGGCACAAGGCCAGCAATTACCCAGTGTATTACTGGTACTTTATTATATCGACCCCATAAGGATGAAAGGCAAAGTTAACCTCGGCGGGATTTGAACTCAGAATGGCAAGGGCCGTAACTCTATGCGTCAAAGCATGGCGTCCGACCCTCTACCGATACTGCCAATAAGTACATCACAAGTCTAAACACTAAAGATGCATGTGTGAGTATGTATGTTCTTTCTTGAACATGGCGGACCTTGTTGTCTCTTGAGGTCACTTGTTGTGACTTGGTGATAACTCGTATGAACATAAAGTAAGATAAATGCAACTGTAATAATAATAATAATAATAATATTATTGTAATGCACTGGGTGAATGCTGGCCTTGTGCCTGGAGTGGAGACAATTATTAATAATTTCATTGTTAAGCCACGCAATGCTCACATTAAGGAACCACTCATGATAATAACAATTTAAAAAAACAACAAAAAACAAAAAAACCCGTGACCAAGAAATACCGGAATGGCGGCCGGCGGGGAATAGCCGTGTCTCTAAGGGAGAACGACCCCTCTAGTCTTGGTTGACACTCATTCTAGAAGTGGTAACACGAAATGATTACCCCTTGGCGGTAAAGGATAAAACGCGACAAAATAAAGTAAATGATAAAATCTCATACTGGATCGGCCGTCACCCGGGTAAAAAAGGGCCGCGTCCGTCAAAGATGAACCAGACTGGGGTCGAAAAATCAGCTAATGGGTCAAACCTTCCCATCACTTTGGAACTGGAGACTTCCCATAACCGGAATACTCCTAATCTTGGCCCTCCATGCTCACCACCAAGAAATCCAAAGAAAAAGAGAGAAAAATGGTCAAGGGAAGATAATAAAGAAGTCCTTGAGGGTTTCTACACTGCCATGTACTACCCATCAAATACATCGAATACAGAACAGACATATATCAACTGGAAAAAGAAACTTCCCTAAAACAGAGGCTATATTGACAGTAACAAACTAGCCAATATACGAAGAAATATTGTAAAAAAAAAGTTACTAACTGATATAGAAATTGATCAGATCAAGCTATTACCACAAAGGCAGCGAAGAAAAAATGAAAAATGTGTCAGGGAAAACGAGGTAAATTGTAACATTTCGAATCCCAGGGTTGGAGCAGAATCACTGGCAACAGAACAAATTAAAGAAAGGATCGAAAAGGTGGAGGGAGTGCATACTCAAGATGAAACTCCAAATGAAAATAATGAGATCGTAAATGATAAAGAAATGAATGAGAATGAACTTGCCAACTTGAAGGATGAAATTATGATCGAATGGATGAAAATGAAAGAATCTGACATAGGGCAACGAGACACCCTCCCTAAGGTCCAGAACTCCAAACAGAACCAAAAGATAATACACAAGACTAACATAATTCTCAAAAACATTATCATCACAAACAAACTAAACATTAATGATTTAGATCATCTCTATTATGCATCGGCTAAAGTCACCACTCACTTATGTGGAGTGTGGAGTGAAGATGAAAAGACAAAGGAATTCCCACAAGAAATCTACTTGGCAAATAAACCTTCTCCGATCTGACATAGAAATTTTAACAAACTATAAAGTAGGTGAACATGATAAACAAACTAAACTTAGAAAATTGAAAAGAAAGTAGAATATAAAATCAACAAGTGACATAGACATGCTGATAGAAATAATCAAGCAAAAAGTGTCGGCCAAAGCTACTCGTATAAGGCGCTTTGAAAAACGATCTAGATTCTATAAGGACAATAATGTGTTCAAAAACAACCAATAAAACTTCTACAGAAACATTGCTAAGTCAACAATAACTGCTAAAGCAATACCACCCAAGGAGGAAGTGCAAGAATTCTGGGAAAAGATCTGGGCCGAAGAAAAAGTTCATAACATACATGCCCCATGGATAGACAGACAAATGAAAGATACAGCTCACCTTGAAGAACAAATATGGGAAAATATAACAGTTGAACAGTTGCGCTTGGCTCTAAGAAAAACCAGCAAATGGAAATCCCCAGGAAAAGACAAAGTACAAAGTTTTTGGATAAATGCCTTCACAGAGTCTCATGAGCTGTTAGCCCAACTTTACAATGAAATAGTTAAGGAGCCAGAAAAGATACCATCATGGATAGTTAACGGCATTACATTCCTGCTTCCGAAGATTGATGAGACAAACAATCCCAAAGATTACAGACCGATAACTTGCTTGACCACAATGTATAAAATGTTAACATCAGTCCTAACTGAATACTCATATGACCACCTGATAACAAATGACATATTTCCCATTGAGCGGAAAGATTGTAAACGAGGCTCATATGGCTGTAAGGATCAGCTTTTGGTTAACAAAATGATACTGGAAGATTGTCATAACAGACACAAAAATCTATCAATTGCTTGGATAGATTATAAAAAAGCATTCGATAGTTTGCCACACAGTTGGATTGAAAAATGTTTAGAGATTTTCAAAATTTCCCGCGTTGTCAGGAGGTTTTTGTCATTCAGTATGAAGACATGGAAAACGACACTCCTTTTGAATACTGAAACAAATACACTGGAAGCTGGAGAAGTTAATATTAATTGTGGAATTTTTCAGGGTGACTCTTTGTCACCGCTCTTATTCTGCATCGCATTTATACCATTAAGGAAAATGCTCAATGAAACAAAACATGGATATAAAGTCTATGACAAAACCATTAATCACTTGTTCTACATGGATGACCTGAAACTATTTGCAAAAAATGATGAACAATTGCAAGGGCTATTATCTACTGTGGAGCAGTTCAGTGATGACATTAAAATGGAGTTTGAACTAGATAAATGCGCCAAAGCAACGTTCACCAGAGGAAAGCTGCTGAAGAGTTCAGACATTAATCTTGATCGGGAGAACGTGATAAGAGAACTTGATCAAGAAAAACTTACAAATATCTAGGGTTTTGTGAAGGAGACGGAATCAAGCACTCGACAATGAGGGAAAGGATAAGGAAGGAATGTTACCGCAGAGTAAGAGCAATCTTAAGAACGGAATTGAATGCAAGGAATAGGATCGATGCCATAAACACGCTTGCCATACCAGTAGTGATCTACAGTTACAATGTCATCAACTGGTCAAGCACAGAGATCCATAGGCTCGATACAAAAATTCGAAAAATTTAACCATGCACAGAATGCATCACCCTAAGGCAGATACAGATAGAATATATATCCCTAGGAAAGCAGGAGGACGTGGGTTAATCCAGTTAGACATTGCGTTGAAAACTGCAACAATTGGACTATCTACATATCTAAGGGAATCACATGATTGGATGATCAAACTCGTTTTGAAACACGAAAGCATCAAAAGCTCATATTCCATTACAAAAGATGCACAAAGATACAGTAATGGACTACAAATTTCAGAAGTCCCATTTATTGCTGAAATGGAAAACACAGAAAAAGCAAAGCAGGTAAAAGTAACTGCAAAGAAAGAACTGCTACAGAAACTGGCTAAGAAATGGCAAGAAAAGCCTCTGTATGGAAAATACCCAGAACGAGCTAACAATCCTGATGTTGACAAAACTTTAACACATCAGTGGTTGGCATCCTCTGGACTTAAATCGGAGACTGAAGGACTGATTATATCAGCACAAGATCAGTGTCTGCCAACAAAAAATTACCAAGCCAACACAATAAAAAATGGATGCAGCCCATTATGCCGTGTATGCAAAAAACAACCAGAGACCATTGACCATATAATTTCAATGTGCAGTCCTATAGCTCCAACCGAATACCTAAACAGGCATGACAGAGCTGCACAATACATACATTGGATAATGTGTAAGCATTTAGACCTGCCCCTTCAAAAGAATTGGTGGAGCATCAACCACCTCCCATACTTGAAAAAGATCACATTTCAATCTTGTGGAACTTTAGCTTCCAAACAGACCGAAAAATAGATGCAAATAGACCTGATATAATATTGAAGGACTTTAGAAAGAGGGTATGCCTGCTAATTGATATGTCCGTTCCAATAGTCAAGGATGTATCTATAAAAACATTTGAAAAATTGAGCAAGTATAAGGACCTGGAGATATAAATTGGAAACATGTGGAAATTGAGAACTAAAACAATACCAGTGGTTGTAGGCGCACTGGGAATGATACCTAAGGGGTCTAATGATTACTTATCGCAAATCCCAGGAAACCCGCGTATAGGAGAAATACAAAAATAGTACAAATGGGAACTGCCCATATACTAAGGAAGATTCTGTCAATATAAGTACATCACAAGTCTAAACACTAAAGATGCATGTGTGAGTATGTATGTTCTTGCTTGAACATGGCGGACCTTGTTGTCTCTTGAGGTCACTTGTTGTGACTTGGTGATAACTCGTATGAACATAAAGCAAGATAAATATAATAATAATAATAATAATAATGGAAGAAGGGAAGAAGACGCACATGGTGGATAGAAGGTCGTGAAATCGCACCCGTAAGTTTTGATTTTTTAACATATTTAAATCAATCGTGAAATAACAAGTCTTAGTACAAATGATACATAAAACATCCGGCAGGAGTCCCAACAAATTTCGGATCCATAATATATTGTTATATCGCTCAAATATTCAAATTTGTATTATACATTTTATATTAAAAAAAAGAAAATGGTTATGAATGGAAGAAAACCCCCTCTGTCTACACTATATAGAACAGCCAAATAACAGCAATTTCACCAAATTCAGAAACTAGATACACCACCTACGCCATCACCCCTCTGTGTACACTAAACACAACAGCAAGATAACGGCAATTTCACCACCACCACCACCAAACTCAGCATAATAATAATAATTACTATTATTATTGCCTCAAGTTTTAGTTTTAACAAAATGTTTAATTCCAATATTAGAGGAATATGTCAACACATATACGCGACTAACGATAATTTCACTGAAGATAATTTCACCACCAACATCACAACCACTACTACGATGAAAACTCTGGTCAAGTCGACCCAAATTTCTACTCCAACTTCAACACCATCACTACAGTAATACGACCACATCACCACCACCACTGCCTCATCATCGCTACCGCCGCTATTCTCTCCCACTACTTCCTGCTAGTTGCTGCAAGCACAGCACCGCCACCACCACCACCACTGCCTCATTATCACCACCGCCGCTATTCTCTCCCGCTGCCCCCTGCTACATTGTAGAATTCCCACTAAAAAAGGAGGCATCAAAATATATAAATAGACTGAATTGATGACCCGGTCAAAATAAAAAACAAAAACAAAAATCAAAATCAAGTTTTAGTTTTAACAAAATGTTTAATTCCAATATTAAGAAAATATGTCAACACATATACGCGACTAACGATAATTTCACTAAAGATAATTTCACCACCAACACCACCACCACTACCAGGATGAATACTCTGGTCAAGTCGACTCAAATTTTTACTCCAACTTTAACACCATCACTACAGTAATACGACCACATCACCACCACCACTGCCTCATTATCGCTACCGCCGCTATTCTCTCCCACTACCTCCTGCTAGTTGCTGCTAGCACAGCACCGCCACTACCACCGACACAACTGCCTCATTATCACTACCGCCGCTATTCTCTCCCGCTAGCCCCTGCTACATTGTAGAATTCTCACTAAAAGAGGAACGCATCAAAATATATAAATAGACTGAATTGATGACCCCGTCAATCAAAAAAACAAAAATCAAAATCAAAGCAGCACAGCAACAACGGAACACGTAAAGAAAATAATAATGAAGAGAAAAACAAACAGACGGACAGAGAAGGGAAGGGAAAAACTAAGTCAGACATTCAAACACTACATTACAAAGAAACGTAAGCTTATTCATTTTTGGGTTTTTTTCTGCCTGTTTGTTTGTTTGTTTATTTGTGTTCGTCTACAGCGTGATAATGCCACACAAAAGTCACGTGGAGTGACGAAACCACGGGAGACGATGGATTCACCGGTGGTTATATAACCATACATTCGCCAATCCTCGATAAGAGTGTTTAAATGTCGAACCTAAACAGTTCGATTAACGGTGAAATGGAGACTAGAATGTCATGTGACAGACTCTCACCCAACAGGTGCTCCCTTGTACAGAAGCAGGGACCTGGCTGTCAACCAAATACTGCTGGTGTCGGAGGAAGAAGAAGAAGGAAAGGGACCAGAACCAACTGGATGAAAGAATTGAGTAGAACTGATATGCAATGTTACCTGAAGAGTAACCCCAAGGAGAAAGGCTATAGGAAACGGATGCATAACATCCGGAATGAGATTGGTCTATTTAAATTAGATGAACAAAAATTAGCCGGGCAGGCTCGGGTAATAAGAACTAATGGGTAGATAAGCGATCTGGAACTGGAGGGACTGAGCAGAGAGATTAACTTGGAGATGGAGAGTGGAGTATGCCAGGCAAACGAGCCAGTGGGAAATGAAGGTGAAAGGGTCGAGAGAACGGAGGAACAACCCGAAGCAGACAATGATCTGAATGCTGAGATAAAAGTACCTGGAACAGAAATACGGCCACTGAGGAGACGAATGCTGACGGGCTAGGACAAGATTTGGTTGATATCCTAAACTTAGTGGGAGATGAATTGAACAATGATAGTGGGAGACCTATGAACCTAAGATTTGTAGACAGGAAAAAGTTAAAAGAAACAACAGCTAAGGTAAACAAAGTCATCCCATACAGTGAGGCGAGGAGCCTTCACCAGTGCAACAATATCCTCAAAACAACTGCAAATACTGTGAGGAAACTACTTGCTATAAAAGCGAGAGGAAACAACAGACAAGAAAGAGCAGAGCCTTGGTGGAAGAAACGACTGAGTGGTCAAATCAGGGAAATGAGAAATGACATTGGAAAGCTTGAGTCCCTCCTGATTGGACACTAAAAAAGATAGACACTAAAAATAGACATGAAATAAAGTACAAACGTAGGAGGAAAAAGCTAAATATTATCATAGAGGAACTGAAGCAACGCATTGTAGCAAAGAGTGCAAAAATCAGGCGTTACGAGAACAGAGTCAGTATAGACAGAACCGCATGTTCGACAACAACCAGAAGATGTTGTTTGGACAGCTTGAAGGGAAAGAAAGAGGCAACGACTTGATCCCTGAGGCGGAACAAACTAAAACATTCTGGAGAGGAAGATGGGTGCAGGATGTTAAAAACAATGACCAGGCAGTGTGGATTGAGACAGTACAGAAGGAGATCAGTGAACAGGCACACCAACAAACTGATTTGAGTATCACAGTTGAAACTCTTAAATGGCAGGCCAAAAAACTAACCAGCTGGAAATCACCAGGCCCAGATGGTGTGCAGGGGTATTGGATTAAAAATATAACATCCCTCCACCCGAAACTGACAACCATGTTCAATGACTGCTTCATGTCAGGTGAGGTACCAGAGTGGTTAACAAAATGTACCACAGTCCTGATAATGAAAGCCCGAATCAAGGGTAATGATGCTACCAACTATAGACCTATCACATGTCTGTCCGTAATGTGGAAACTGTTGACAAGCATTGTGTCTGAGGAAATCTACCATCACCTCCACACAAACAACATGTTACCGGACGAACAGAAAGGATGCCGAAAGATGTCACGTGGTACAACGGACCAGTTACTTGTTGATAAGATGGTAATGAGGAATTGCAAGAGGAGACACACTGGTCTTGCCATGGGATGGATAGACTACAAAGAGGATCACCAAAAGCATGGAGATCTTCAAGGTGGCAGATAACATCAGACAGCTGTTGGGCAAAAGTATGAAGTCCTGGGAAACAGAGTTAACATCAAATGGAGAATCCTTGGGAAGCGTGAAGTTCAAGAGAGGTATCTTCCAGGGAGATAGTCTGTACCCTCTGTTGTTTGTCTTTGCCCTGATGCCCTTGACCAGTGTACTGCGAAAAGTGATAGCAGGATACAAGTTGGGAAAGGGAGAGCTTACCATCAATCACCTCCTCTTCATGGACGATCTGAAGCTCGTCGGGAAGAGTGAGAAGGAGTTGGATGTGCTTGTTGACACTGTCCGTATTTTCAGCAATGATATATGTATGCAATTTGGTATTAGTAAGTGTGTAGTCATTGTGAAGAGAAGGGATAATTTGAGCAGAAGTAACGGAATCCAGATACCAACAGGTGAGATGATAAAGGAAATTTACTCTGAGGAGGGATACAAGTATTTGGGCGTTCTGGAGGCTGATGACATCAAGAACAAAAAAATGAAGGAATTGATAATAACTGAATACCTTCGGAGAGTAAGGAGCGTATTAAAGTCACATCTGAACAGTAGGAATGCCATAAGTGCAGTAAATTCCCGAGCTGTGTCTACAGTGCGGGAATCCAGAGATGGAATGTTGCTGAACAAAAAGAAATGGATAGGAATACTAGGAAGCTATTGACTATCTACAACATATTCCACAAGAGGAGTGATGTCGATAGAGTCTACTTAAGGAGATCTGAGGGTTGAAGAGGTCTTATCAGCATAGAGGACTGTGTTCAGATGGAGAAAAACAACCTACACAAATACGTGACTGATAGTAAGGAGCCAATGCTCAGAACTGTACTGAAGGAGGGGACAATAGGCCAGGGGATGCCCAAGGAGGAAATAACATCAAGGAAAAAGAGCAGCCTTCATGAAAATCCCTTCATAGTTCCTTCTTTGAGAGAAATGAATTTAGAGATCCACAGACATGGAACTGGTTGAAAGGAGGAGACCTTAAAAAGGCTACAGAAGGAATGTTAATGGCTGCGCAGGTGCAGGCCCTCAAAACGAAGTGGTTGAAACACCACATTTACAAGGAGGAAGCTAGCCCACTGTGCAGGGTCTGTGGAGAGAGAGGAGACTGTGGCTCACATTGTATCCGAGTGTAAACACCTAGCCCAGACTCACTATAAGGGCTGGAGACATGATGTGATGGGCAGGGTGATCCACTTGCACCTATGCAAAGAAACTCGAACACAATAGTCCTGACCTGCTGGTTTTGGACAAGGAAAAAAGATCGTGCCTGATTGTGGATGTGGCCCTCCCATTCGACATGAGAGTGCAAGACAAGGAGAGGGAGAAAATTCACCGATACCAGGCCTTAAAGTGGGAGGTAAAACGGATTTGGAACTGCCATGAAGTCAAAGTGGTCCCGATTGTCATAGGTCCACTAGGTACTATCTCAAAAAGTTTCCAGGGATGGTTAAAGAAAATTGGCACCCCCTCCCCCCCGCCGCTTTTTGGAACATTTCAAAAGGCATGCTTGCTGGGAACAGCAAGAACCCTCCGATACTTCCTGAATATCTGAGGCTGCTGGTAGTGGCTTGATATTCATTTCAACAAACATTCCTGTTAACTAACATCAATGAGTCAGACTCAAAGAACAATAATAATAATAATAATGTAATAATAATAAATTTGAAGACTAAAATCCAAAGAGGGCTCGATAAGGATGAATATTTATCAAATATATTAGAACCCTAGAGCAAATATTTATTAAAATAACAGATTAAAGTTTAAGCAAATAATCACTGCTTTCACTCTTAACGGGATCTTCTGAAACTAAAAAAATCAATCTGTGAACGCAGAAGTAAATATTTCGAAAAACGTTGCAACCGAAGGAAAACAGGAAGACGACACTTTGGTTCGTGGAGACGATCCTTGGCAATGAACGAAAGAAAACGAAGATAATATGTCATTATGTGGAGCGGTGAGAACAATTACACGCAAAGACGAAACCACGTTTATGGAATAAATGTAGTCGTAGACTACGACTTGCTTTATACCATAAATGTGGTTTTGTCTTTGCGTGATAATTGTTCTCCTGCCCCACATAATGACGTATTATCTTCCTTTTTTTCCGTTCATTGCCAATGAACGTCTCTATGAACGAAAGTATCGTCTACCTATTTTCTTCTGGTTGCAACGTTTTTCGAAATATTTCCTTCTGCATTCACATGTTAATTGATTTTTTTAGTTTCAGAAGATCCCGTTAAGGGTGAAATCAGTGATTCTTTGCTTAAACTTTAATCTGTTATTTTAATTAATAAATAAATAAATAAATATATGTATATATATATATATATATATATATATATATATATATATATATATATATATATATATATATATATATATATACATAAATGTATTACACTATTGCTCGATACGTTTAAATTAGGATTTAAATGTTTACAATTATTTTCTTCAGGCCGTATGACAAATATAAACCAATGTGTTAAACGCAAGTATTAAAATTATCTGCCATTAACTGTGAACATACAATTGATCCATTATTTATGGTCAATTACAGACCTGCGTCTACTAACCTCTGTTTTTTTCACTGAGGTTCGAAGCTTTTTGCACTTGTATCACAATTCAAAACCTGTTCCCAAACAGACCTATTATATTGAATCCTTGTTTTTTTCAATAAACAAATATCATTATTTCTGAAGACAGCATATATATGTGTAGGTATGTATATTCCCTCTGATAGTTTGTATAAATATTGTACATAGATCTATAGAATATGCATACAACTCTAACACATATATATCCTAGAAACGATCGTAAAATGATGAATTTTTTTAAATATAAGGAACTGTTTCTTTGTTTATTCATTATTTTATTAATTTATATATATATATATATATATATATATATATATATATATATTATAATAATAATAAAATATGAATTCCTACGTGTAAAAAATACATATAGGAAAACAAGTATTATCCAACCGTACGCTAATGTGGTTCTATGGCGGGTTAATAAATTAACAACCCAGAACATATAAAATCAAGGTCTAGCAAATAGAGAAAAAGTTTTTAAATAATTTTTTTTTAAATCGCTGTATATACCTTTAGAGGGCGAAGAACCATTTTAAGATTGCTCCCTTCTCAAAGGAAATCCACTTGGATTTTCCGTTTATTCTGAAGCATGAAACGGTAAAGGCACATATAGTAAGTACAACGATTTTTTTCTAAATGCATTTTAAAACTTTTTCTCTATTTGCTAGACCTTGATGTTATATGTTCTGGCTTGTTAATTTAATAACCCGCCATAGAACCACATTGGCGTACGGTTGGATAATACTTGTTTCCCTATATGTATCTTTTACACGTAGGAATTCATACTTCATTATTATTGATCTCCCCGTTTGGACTGCTGCTATTTCTAGTGGCGGGACATTCACCTGTCCACCCTGCGTTTTGTCTTTGCACACGGCACCAGGCAGAATTATTTCTTTCATCATCCGCTCTCATTTGGGAATGGTTTTGTATGGCGTAAGTTTGTGATTTGAACTCGGGAATGTTATATTCTCTGAGGGAGAAGAGCCTTCTGAAGATTGCTCCCTTCTCAATGGAAATCTGCTTTGATTTTCCGTTTATTCTGGAGCATAAAACCGCGCTAAAGGCAGATATAGTAAGTACAGCGAATTTTTTAAAAATTTATGTTAAAACCTTTTCTTTATTTGCTAGACCATGATTTTTATATATATATGCAAATATATATATGTATATATATATCAATGGCTCATTCGCAGATTTACATTTGATGTGTAAACAAGATCGTTAAATCTTCCCCCTTGCTGAAGATCCAAGATTTGACTAATGTGACTTTACGGATTAACGGTGAAATATATTTATTTAATGAAATATATAAAAGGAGGATTAATAATTTTTTTAAAAAGGTAATATTTGAAGCTCTAGTTAAACTCTAATTAGTTACCGACATAACTATATGTAATTACACACTTTACAAATTATCCCCTATGATGTTTTCATGTGTTTATTTTAAATATATATATGTCAATCAATTTCTAGTTGATATATATATATATATATATATATATATATATATATATATATATATATATATATATATATATATATATATATATATATATATATATGGAGATAAATATACACGGGTGTGTATGATTGTGTATAGAAGATTATATTAATAAAAGGAATTCCAACTTTGTCTGTTTACTCGTTTTATTTACAATCTTTTAAAATTTATAATGGTATTAGAATGAAATAGTATGGTAGAATGTTAAGTGTTAATTGAACACATACCCTCATGCTTTCGCAATCTTCGGCATCATATCATTTTCAGTTGAAAATTGCAAACTTGACTGTCACCACACAATATGAACCTGAAGATTGCGAAAGCATGAAAGTACTTGTGCAATTAACACTTAACATTTAATATTCTACCATACTATTTCACTCTAATACCATTATAAAGTTTAAAGGATTGTAAATAAAACGAGTAAATCAGACAAAGTTGGAATTCCTTTTATTAATATATATGTATATATATATGTATATATATATATATATATATATCAACACACACATAACTACAGCCATCTGAACCTACCATCCTGAATTATTTCAAGCAAAGTTTCACCATAATGATTAATTATTTATACGAATATATGCATATGTAATTTCATGCGTTCCTCCCAAAAATATTCTTGCTCACACAAGTCACCTTATTTCGTCAAAAGCATATTTTCAACTATATGAGTATTAACCCTGCATGTCTTAAACTTTCAAAGTCTTTACTGCCACTTCTGCGATCCGTCATGACTACTTGTACGCAAGTGGGAGACGCAGAAAGTATTTCTTAGCCAATAGCTGTAGGCCTTTTTCTTTTCTAGGATGACATATTTGAATACCTTATTGAACCAAGCGGTCCTCCTATCATCCAGCCGGTCCCCAAGCCTCTTTCCCCCTCAGTATGTAATAGCTGTATCAGAAACTACTGACGTGATCAATCTCTATGCTGTTTCAACGTCTGCTGTTTGCTCAGGGTGAGATCTGAATTTTGATGCAAAAATATCTCCATACCTAGTCCCTGTTTCCTTATCCATCAACGCTTCTTTTATTATCCCGTAGCTGGCAAAGGACCTGCCAATTTTGTGAACTTTTTGACTTCAGGTAATCACATGTTGCAGATATTTGGATAGCAGTCATTTGAAAGTTCAGTCCCTTTATTAAACCACACATCGAGTAAAACATCAACGGGATTAGGAGAATAGCAAAATCAAGTATTTATTGCAATCTATGTTTCCTCTTATACGATGTGTATTTATGTGTCTCTAGTATTCATACAAACTACATTGTTAGAACAGATGTGTAATATGTCCTCTCAATTTGAATTTAGATCAGGATCATTGTTCCTCCTAATCTCTCCTTTCCATATCATGTGATCTGCGCCAACATGTGTATTAAAGTAATACATCTAACGCTGTCGTGAATCCGTCAAGGAAGGATCTGTATTCAGACTCATTGGTTGGTTAGTTCGTTGGTGTATACACGTGCAACTCCCACAGAGACCTATCTTCCAGCCTAAACTGCAAGGGGCAAATCCTCTCTCCTAACTGTCATTTCTGGCTTCAAACTTGAATAGTAGCTTTTCCGTTTCCCATGCTATTCTGTAGTATGTGAGCCACGGAACTTTGTTGAGTAAACTCCGAGTATATGTAGCCGGTAACATCTACCACTTTCCACAAGTTTCTGCTCCTTAACAGTAATGGGTGTAAGGTTCCAGTTTCCAATTTGCAAGGTTTTCTCGAACCCTTTTTGGTATCTCCAAATATACATTATGTGAACATCCATCTCACGCCTCCCAGAACATATTGCAGGCAATTTATATTATCTAAAAGATTTGTTTATTTATATCTAAATCCGAAATTACCTGCTCTTAAATAACTCTCGCATTTTTTCAATAAACCTCCAATCAACCTGTTATGGTAACCATTTATATTCTATATAACAGGTTGAATGGGTTGGGGCTTATAACGCAAAGAAACATATGTACCTATGTATGTCACTGCTGTAAATAATTCTACGGAACTCGTCCTATGGAGTGAATGTTCTTACCTATTGTATTTCTACCAAACGTATACTACAGTATATATATATATATATGTATATATATATATATATATATATATATATATATATATATATATATATATATATATATATATATATATGTGTGTGTGTGTATGTGTGTGTGTGTGTGTGTGTGTGTGTGTATGTGTGTGTGTGTGTGTGTGTATACATATGCAAAAAGGAAAAAGAAATAACAAAGCAACCGACACAATACAAGGGGCAAATATATAGTAAGTTGTCTTGTCGATATGGTAGGGAAACTGTCTGAACGAACAGGACGCAGGTGCGTCAGCACAATGTGGAATGAGAATTCCTCCCCAAAATTTAAAGATTGCGGAGAGTGGGCAGTTCGCAAAAACTGTAAGAACAGATCCTCTCAAGACATCACCGTTTAAAACACTATTGATTCTGGCGTTCTTGTATAATTTGATCTCATTTTCAAAGGCATTGATCCAAAACGTCTGGCTGAAAAGGTAATAAATTATTTTGTATATAGAATGTGTCCGTGTCTATGTACTTCTCTTCTTATTTCGCCGCACAAATCGAAGAGTATCAGTATGCATATATATAAGTTTATGATTGTGTGTATATGCAAGCGTTTCTTTTGGTTTTATTTTATTTTATTTTTTGTAAGTATGAAGCTGTGAGCATATGTCAGTGTATATGGGTTTATATGAGTGTGTGTGTTTTAGATATTGGTCTGTGCGAATGTTCGTTGGTTTGTACAAGCTTCAAGAATGTGTCTAGTGCCATAGGAAGGAACATAGGGTTTGAATCTGAGCACAAGAGTATGACAGCGCAGTTGGTAGGTGTGAACATGAGTAGGGGTATGAAGGTAAGGCCGAGCTAAATGTGTAAGCTTAAAAACTTTGCGGTGGGGAGTTTATATATATATATATATATGTATATATTTTATCAAATGATTCTATGGACATAATTTATGATATATTGCCCTGATTATTTAATTTATTAATTCTTCATTGAGCGACATCGTGAACGGTTGCCACATATATAGCTGTCACTTTGTGTATATGTAAATCTTTATATTTAATAATCTCCCATTCGGTTGAGATGCAATTTGGGCGATATTGGACTGCGCTTTCTAGCATCTAGCCTACTCGCCGTAAGCAACTAATCACATTCTTTCTAACCTGACCACTGCCACGTCACGATTCTTAGCATTTTTTAAATCTATTTCTGGCGGGGATCGCTTTGGGAATTTAACTGTCCTATTGAATTTGTCTCCTAATGAGTTCGATACTCGTGATTTATTCTTAATAGGATAGCTCAAAATACGAACGAAACCATGGTAGGGACGTAATCACTGTAATAATGTACGCATTTCTTTTAACTTTAAATGTATACCTAATTGAGTATGGTAGACGGTGTATTTAGTCAATGTCTATATGCTGTTGAAATGTTGGGTAAATATTCTATTGCGGTCAGCCGCGAAGAGCCGCTTTCGTTTATTTATCAAATGTTTCTTCATAGGAGCCTTTATTCCTATAGCCTGGTCTAATTGATTTTTTTATGTGGTTAATTATGCTAATTGGGAGAGGAAATGGCGTATATATTTTATCAAATGATTCTATGGACATAATTTATGATATATATATATATATATATATTGTGTGTGGGTGAGGGGAGCGTGATGGGTGTACATCATAAGTATCCACTGTCCTTGTGGACGCACTCATACATTCACAAATACAGACAATATATATATATGTGTGTGTGTACATATATATATATATATATATATATATATATATATATATATATATATATATATATATATATATATATTTGCAGATGTCTATATGTATAGATAAGCATGCAGATGTTTGGAGTGTGGAATGGAGAACAAGTATACATATTCATGTACATTGATATGAAAAGAAAATCAACTTGTAGATGAATATGTGCTAATGTTTTACAAACTTTGATGTTTGTTTATTTCACTTCGTCGATATTACATACTTTGATATAGTTGTTAAACCAAGATTACATACTACACTTTAATTTTCAATATCAAAGATAGAAATAAAAAACTGAAAAATATAATGAAACATAAAATTCAGCACCGCACTTATGAACATGAAAAATCAGCGTTTTAAACACTTTGATGGTCATGCCGATGCTTGAAAAATCTGTTTTTTTCCTCGATGTGATATATATGATTTCATGATCTGTGTGATATATATGATTCTCAAGATCTCTGACAGAAATACTAATAGGATTCCTGTCTGTACAATATGGTTTATACTAAAATATTTTATATCATTTCGCAATATATTGGTTTTGGGCGCATTTTATATGATTGGTATCTACCTTACTGCAGCTACAAATTCGATCTACACCTATATATATATATACATATATATATATATATATATATATATATATATATATATATATATATATATATATATATATATATATATATATATATATATATACAAATACATACATTTATATAAGAGCTTTGACGAGATACATACAGCTATCCGGTTATCGAAACAACCAGACAGCCAACCAATTAACCAACCCGAAATTTACATGTATATATATACATATATATATATATACATATATATATATAAGTATATATACATATATATATATATATATATATATATATATATATATAGGAAAAAGTATGACCCCGACGGCAGAGCTGAAGCCGTTTCGACGGCCATTTCTGGACTCAGAAATAGCCGTCGAAACGGCTTCAGCTCTGCTGTCGGGGTCATATTTTTCCTATTTCCCACTCTACTACCCTAAGTATTGAGTACTCTGGTGCGTTATGGTCCATCTGGTTCCTTACCACAATTCCTTTGTTATGTATATATATATATATACGTGCATATATATATATATATATATATATATATATATATATATATATATATATATATATATATATATATACATACAAATATATATACATACACACACACTCATACATACATATATATATATATATCTTTAGGTTTGTTGGTTCACCCGGTCATTGGAATGATCATCGTATATAAACCTTTCAAGGATCTACACCAGTCCAACCTCCTGTTATTTCATTTATATATATATATATGAACAAAGAAAGTGTGGTAAGACACCTCGTGGACCATAACGCACCAGAGTACTCGATACCTCGGTGAGTAGAATGCGTAATAGGAAAAGAGTCATTTATATATATATATATATATATATATATATATATATATATATATATATATATATAGAGAGAGAGAGAGAGAGAGAGAGAGAGAGAGAGAGAGATTTTGAGTTTATGTTGGTTGTATACCAACACCTCAGTATGCAGGCTGGAGCACCCGACGAAGTGCGCAGGTTGGTTTGGCTACTCCGCAGTAGTGTAAGATAAAGTTAAATAAAAGTCAAATGATTAAAATTTAGCTTCGTTTATTACTGCTATATATATTTCAGTGACAGCCATCTTTGGCTGTGACCTCTTCAGGCAGTTTGAATTAGTATGGTATAGACAAGTACATATGTTGTTTAGGTGTATGATATTGTCAATACTCTGATATGCCCAGTTCCTTGTTGGGTAGTTAATTCACTGGGGAACTGGAGTCATATGAATTCAAACAAACGAATTTTCGTGTCACAGGTCCCGTCTCCTCTCATTGGTCAGTTATTAGAACATTCCTCATTCTAAGTGTTGTTATTGTTGGAGTTAGCTTAAAAATTGATGAAATGGTAGAAGGGACAAGGTGTTAAAGGAACAAAATAACAAAAAAAAGTGTCAAACTTCCCATTGTTCAGTTCTGAGAGCATTCCTCAGTCAGAAGTCTATAGAATTCTTTCTGGGGTGAGGCTCCCTGTAGTGTTTTTGCCTGCTATTGTTCAGTACATTTGACCTCCAACATTATTTTGGTACTGTTGTTGTTGTAGTGGTCAACTTATATCTTGCTGCTGCTAACAATTTAGAAGTATCCAGTTTGTGTTTTTTTCCTTCATCCCTCCCGCCACCATCGTAGTGGTGGTGGTGGTGGGTGGGTGTGGGCGTGTGGGGTTCTTTCATGTATATGAAGAAATATAAGGCAATAAATGAAGAAAACAGAAAATAAATAAATAATATAATAAAATAAAATAATTAATATAATTTGTGTAATTTGAAAATAAATAAATAAATAGAGAATAAAGAATAAAGAGTAAATGAGAGATTGGTGAAAAAGTAATGATAATGTATATGGAGAAGTGAGAAATAATGTAGGATAAAGTGTGTGTGTGTGTGTGCTATAACCAATCTCAAGGTCAGAATATGTTGGATAGATTGGTATGATACAAGATGTTAAGATGAGATATTCAATGTGTTTGTGTTATAATCTATCTCAACTTAAAATAAATATAAGGTGATACAGTGAAGAGGGCAGAAAACAAATAACAAATTAATAAAGAGAAATCAAGATTTAAGATTGGAACTTGAAAGTCAGAAATCTGGTAAATTAAAAGTGTTTGTGTTATAGATGTTGGCCAAATTATTATGGCTGTGTCCGATTCTATCTCTAGGCTATCATGGTGTCTGCTCTGCCTGGGTTGTTCCCTATGGCTTGAGGGGAGTTCACAACCTAGGGTGTTGTTATTGCCCATATAGCTTGAGGGACGTCTGGCCGAGAGGTGTTTTCATGTTCTGTAGAAGTCCCTATAGCTTGAGGGGAGTTCACATCTTCTTGTGTTGCTACTGTCCATATATTTTGAGAAAGGTCCCGGCTCTAAGGTGTCTGCATGTCCCGAAGAAGTCGGTTCTGAGGTTTATCAGGCCGCTTCCACCTCTTAGTATCTCGAGGGTCTCGTTCAGGCATAGTTTACATATGCAAGATCCCCCTTTATCGGGTGGTACTTTCCTGATTATGTACCAGGCCAGAGAGTATGGGGTCCTGTCCAGCTTAAGCTTCCAGATCAGGTCGGAGAGAGCTGTGCCTTTCCTTTTGGCCTCCTTCTTGAATGAATGGTGAAGTTTTGTACCAGCGGTCCTTAAAGCTCGTTGATGTGGTCCTATGTAGAGGTGTTCGGAGTTGGGGGTTTTAACCCTACAAACGTACACTATGTTGTTCTTGAGACATTCATTACCAAGGGGGCATGATTCGGGATTTCTGCAGTTGCAGAGGGTGTTCGGCCTCTGCGTGCCTAGATTAGGGTTCTCATTATGTATTACATGTTGGTCTTCCCCCATGCTCGGGGGAGGGTCCTTGGGTCTGTTTGTGTTTCTTGGGTGGGCTCTGCATCCCCCCTTCCCTCCTTTCACATGGTTCTGCTGAGTGTTTGTATTGCCATCTTCTGGTTGTGTGTGGTTTTTAAGCCTACTTCTGTTGATGCTAGCTATGTGTTGGGCCAAATTTCTCGTGGTGGAATACGAAAGCTTCACAGTGTGTCTGTTGAAGATCCTGTGGTATCTGTGGTCCCTCGGGAAGCATTTGTCAAGTGCTCCAAAGAATAATCGGGCCAAGCTTTTCTTTAGGGACGCTGAGTAGGGTGGGTTGTACCACGTGATTTGTCGGTGTCTCCTCCTATATGTGTGGGTTGGGGGCTTCGTGATTTGTTGGAGATTTGTTGGGTTGCTGGTGGTTTCCGCAATGTTGCTTCCCTTTTGGGCTCTATACTTTTTGTTACCTTCGCGGCCCGTATTTGTGGGGTGGTTGTTGTCCTCCCCGGGAGATCCATCGTGGGGTGGTCACCCGTTTCCCCCCCCCCCCCGTGACCTGCGGTTGGGGTTGTCCGTCCTGGGGTAGTTAGCGTCACGCCTGAGACTGCTACTCATATTGTGCTCCATCTCGTGGTCAAGCGCACTAGTCCCCACCGCCCGTGTGGTGGTGTCTGGTACATGGTGCCTATTTGATTCTGCTCTGCTTGTATTGTTAGGGTTCTCCCTCCCCCCTCTGGCAACGCGGTTGTGGGTGTCTGTTGGGCTATCCACCTCCCGGCTTTTCGGACTATATGTTATATTTTGTCCATGTGCCGCCTTCTTTAGAGCTGCGTTGTAATATTCCGCGTGGTTGTTGAATATTTCCTTACTTGCGGACAGGCTGGAGATCCTGTCCGAGACACTCTTCACCACTGCCTTGGTTATGGATCTAGGGTGGTTTGATTTGGCGTTAACATATACGAGTTTCTCGTTGGGCTTGTGGTAGGGGTAGTATTGCTCGGTGTTCAGGTTTAGGGTGGTGAGAAAGAATTCTATAGACTTCTGACTGAGGAATGCTCTCAGAACTGAACAATGGGAAGTTTGACACTTTTTTGTTATTTTGTTCCTTTAACAACTAGTCCCTTCTACCATTTCATCAATGTTTAAGCTAACTCCAACAATAACAACACTTAGAATGAGGAATGTTCTAATAACTGACCAATGAGAGTAGAAGGAGACCTCTGACACGAAAATTCTTTTGTTTGAATTCATATGACACAATAGTATATATGTATATATATGATATATATATATATATATATATATATATATATATATATATATATATATATATATATATATATATATATATATATATATATATATATATATATATATATATATATATATATATATATATATATATATATATATATAGCCGTAGTAAACGAAGCTAGATTTTAATCATCTGACTTTTATTTAACTTTATTTTATATATATATATATATA
>OZ024742.1:82110096-82170096 GCA_964016885.1 Eledone cirrhosa
TCAAAGTTTGATAGAATCGAGTCACACTCTCAAGGAAACTAGTTGTAAAAAAAGCATATGTTATTAATTGTGGGTATATGAAAATATCGCGAATTTAAACCGACACAAAAGGGTTCATCTAATGAAACCCGAAGTAGTTGTTGTGCGTAGCTCGAAAAGCAAGGATTATCACTTGTATTATAGATCCGGTACTACGGACATTGGATTAGAATGTCTAAGGAAATATTGATGGGCAAATTCAACATGCTGGGCACCCATCGGTAGAGCACCTGCAATATGACTGCATTTAATCAATGATCCAGGTTCGAACCACTAAGAGTCCCAGCTGGCTAAATGAGAGATGCTTGCTCCTGGAAGGTACCATTCCAGTAATAAATATACAAAGAGTATGTTAAAGGTAACCGCATGACACAGTTGGAGAAGACTGCGTTAACTGGGCTTTTTCTGTAGAGATAAAAAGAGTTATCGATATAATACATATCATTATTTAGTGTGTGAGAAATCGGAGAACATATTCAAAGTTGTTCATTCTAGCGATTCAATGAAGATACACCTAACACAGACTACAAACACTCACACGCATATACACATCTGTTTTTGTGTATTAGTGTTTTTGGCAGACAGATTCAACTGATGGAGTAACATGAAATTGCCATGTCCATAAAGTGAGAAACCTATGAATTCATATGCACAGATACTATTTATAACCTGTTTACGCAATAAATCTAATGACTACATATTTAGAATCACACCTGCAAAAAATGCAATTTTACGTATAGAAGCACGATGGGTTTGTATGTATATATATATATATATATATATATATATATATTTATATCTCTCTCTCTCTCTCTCTATATATATATATATATATATATATATATATATATATATATACAAAATATATATATACATTTGCTTATGTAATTTCTACAATCCCGAATAAGTTTGGAAGTTTTCAAATAATCTAATTACGAATTAGGTGTCCAGAAAATTACAAAAAAACAAGCATACACTACAATATTGTTGAACTCCAGCCTAATATATATCCATATTTATATATATATATATATATATATATATATATATATATAAATATATATATATATATATATATATATATATATATATATATATATATATATATATATATATACACACGCACATATATATATATATATATACATACGCACATATATATATATATATATATATAGAGAGAGAGAGATATATACACACACATATATATGTATATTTATGTATATATACATATACATAGATAATAGATATACGCATTTAAATGTACATGTGTGTATGTCGGTATGTCTGCATGTGTCTGTACGTGCCTGTGTGTATGTGTTCGTGTGTAAGGCATTCGCATGTGCTTAAGGGAAATCAATGGAACATATCCAGCAAATTTCTAAAATAAATAAATCGATAAACACATCCAAATTTCCCCTGAAACTAAACAATACAATGATCAGTAAATTAATGTTTAACTAAAACGAATATTCGACGCTCAGTGCAAGCGTTCTGACATTTGGCAAATTGAAACGGGTTTGTCTCCATTGCCTAAGGTTTGAAAGTGAAGATGGTATTTCTAGAAATAAATTAGTTTTCGTTTAGGTATACGGTTGTTTATAATACTGATCAATAGTTAGAAGCATTCAATGCTAATAATTCCTAGAAGCAAATTTGAAGTTCAATATTAGTTTGCTTTCTTTTTAGTTTCCTATATATATCTACAATTACAGGATTGGTAGAACCGTTTGGACGAAGAACGAAAGTAGCCTTGCAGCATTTGTTCCATTTCAGGATGTATTGAGTTAAAATATTGCCCATTTAACTTCGCTATTCATTCTGGTATGGTAGATAAATTGAAATAAATTAGTAAGTTTCATTCTTGCTATCTTTATAGAAAGCGTCTATATAGATGTAATCGGTCATCTATTAGTTCTCATGAATTTTGAATGTTTAATGAGACGATCCTAAAACATACCATCTTAAGTATTTTAACGGTAAACTGCGGCAGTAATAGAAATCATAAAGCACAAAGCCTACACAAATATACAGCTATAAAATATTAGCAAATTCTCTTCTCTGGCATTTTATTTATCAATCAAAAAATGCAATCAGGAAAAAGCTACTTCGAAGATATTTGGATTCACAGAGTAGAGAGTCTATGAAAAATTTGGAAAAATTATAAACATATACCCAACATTGCTCTTTTCATGGCTATATTCTACATCTTGACTGAGACTTTTATCATTTCTCTAGTTAGATTTTTAGAGAGAATCATATTTTAAGAAAGAGACCCATGATTCTCAGTATAACAAAAATACTATCAAAACCGTCCAGCAATTTGGGTTGAAACGGTAAGGCCGGTATTATCGAACACAGTACTTAACAGGTAGTGAAAATTATTAGTGAAAGAAATGCAAAGCTGACACCAGCGGCATTGAAAGTAAGCATATAGAAAGTCAACTAAATGTTGCAATGCAATTTGTCCGACGCTCTACCAGTTTTGTCAATCAGCCACATTGTATAATGTGTAATAATAGTAATCATCTATATAACCTTATGCTTACTATGATTTTTTTTTATTGTTATTTGAAATCTCCGTCCAGCTCGAATATGAGATTTATCACTATAAACCATTGAGGCAGGCAAATACAATTCGGGTTTTAATTGTATGAAATCCATGTTGGAAAATATTTAAGTAACAATATATGACTCATAGAGCAAAAATATTAGAACCAAAACAGTTAATTATATATCATTTTAATTCATTTACGGTCCCTTCATCCATATTTTGAATTGATTCAAAATGAATTATTAATTAATTAATTAAAATAAACCATAAAATTGGAATCATCAAAATTATTAAAATGATGAAAATATAAATTAATTACCTGGCAAATAATACAATTTGAAAACACACGAGCACGGCGGTTAAACTATAGCGCTACGAGATATAAATATTGATATTAAACTAGGCACTCAAGCAAACATGTAATACAATTGTAAGTTTTCAAATAAGAAATACAGGACAAATATATACATAATTGCATATATATATATGTCCAGAATTAGCCGTCGAAACGGCTTGAGCTCAGCCGTCGGTGTCTTACTTGTTCCTATTACCCACTCTACTACCCTAAGTATTGAGTACTTTGGTGCGTTATGGTCCACCTGGTTCCTTACCACATTTCTTTCGTTATATATATATATATATATATATATATTTCGTTTCTGAATTTGATTAGCAAGATTCTTTATCTGAAATCGTGTGTTGAAACCGATATTGTTATACTTTGGGAGGGTCATGTTGACAATAAGAATTTATGTTGGGAGGGTCATGTTGCCAATAAATTTATTATAAATTTATTATAATAAATTGAAGTGAAAGCAACTGGTGCGTGTGTTTCTTATTGGCAACATGACCCTCCCAAAGTATAACAATATATATATATTGTTATACATGGGGAGGGTCCTATTGTAATATTGCCAGAAATAATAACAGAACACACTCACTGTTCGGATGGTTCTCGCTTCTGTATCTTTTATATCTCCATAGTTAATTTATTTGGCAATCAATGTTTATCATTGATTTATCAGCGGTTAAAAATACAGATATAAATATATATATATAGTATAGCAATGTTCTTTCGTTGCACACCTGCAACATCATCAATGGTACTATTATGTTTCCTCATATTGTATTGTATTGTATGTCTCCGCCAGTTATATTTTTATTTATCTATTTATTCATACCTGTCTCTGTTTCTGCGCATGCGCTTGCATCTGTGTATAATGTTTGGTGTGTGTGTTCGCCTTTGAGTGTGTGTTTTTGTTTTCGTATTCTATCTTTGTTCCCCAGTGTGTGTTTATATGTGTATGTTGTTATTGTACCTATGTATATATTTATTTATTTATTTATATTTCTCTTAAGTCAGTGTTTTTATGTATGTGTTTTTGTATTCTAACTTTGTTCAATAATTTGTGTGTATATGTGTTTGTTGTCATTGTACTCATATATATATTTATTTATTTATCTATATTTCCCTTAAGTCATTATTGTTTGTTTAGGTATAGTTGGTGTTGTTATTCATTTCGGTCTTTCTGTTCAACTTCGGTCTTCTTAGATCTATCTTAGTTGCTTCTCTGATTTGCCTCCCTGTTGAGTCATTTCTATTTTTAGATATTACCGTCTATATTACCGGCATATCTTTATCTGTCGTGTTCGAACAATACTGAACCGGATTTTTGTCCTTTTAGTTTCCCCCAGTGTTGGTCTATTATTTCTACTATGCTTCGAGCTGTCTTACCTATGTATGTCATTGTCATGTTTCTGCAAGTACCCCCTGTACATCTTATGCTATAGACTACATTTCTAATTTTACAGTTTATCTGGAGGTTCAATTTACATATAACACATTTCTTATGTGTACGGTGGGTTTTCGTAAAGGGGTATGTTTTGCTGATCAGGGATTTTATGGTAGTTCCTGGCTTTTATACCACTTTAAACTTTAAATGGTTCTTTCTTAGGGCCTTTCTACATTGGTTAGCTAATTTCCCTCCAGTGCTAGCATCCACGAACATGACATTCTGGTATCTCTGGTTGTCGTAACATGAAGTGGCTTTCCCTATATTATGTTTAGTCCTATCTTAGCTATTCCATGATGTGCTCCTGTATAATGGGCACATTCCTTTCATGTCCATATCTATGAGGGTCTTATATTTCTCCGTGGTTCCTTTGTATACATTGATGCTCTCTCTTTGGTTGTAGCCAGAGAACTGCATGCGGTTGATGAAGTGCTGGATGTATCGTTCTATGTCAGTTGGGTCGCACATGCGAGACACATTCTTCATCACTCTTACCATGTCTGCGAATAGTAAACTTATCACTATTGGACATTGCTAAGTTTTGAGGAGTATCAGGTATTTGGAGGCCAAGGGTTTAGCATAGTGTGAGTTGAGAATTTGGGCCCTCTCGTTTATAGTGTTAATCTAGAGTTCAGTGTCTAATACTGGTAGTCTATTGTTAGGGTGTTTGGAAGGGTAGTAATCAGTTAGAGTTATACTCTAGTGTATGGAGTTAGCTATCTGCTGGATGCACTATTTTCTAATTCATGTTTATTAGTACTCTCTTGTAGTGATGTTCTTATTACTTAATATCGTCTACGTAACGAGAGCACATGACGAGGTCTATGGATTTCTCTTCAAGTAGTTCTCTAAGTCTCCATTCCCGCCATACCATAAATAGATTGGCAACATTAACCAGCTATGCTGACGCCAATGGCTTCTCCCTCATCTGGGTGTAGATATTTTCGTTAAATATAAATATATGTCTCTTTAGGGTAGTTTTAATACTAGCCCCTATTGCATGTGCGACAATTTTTCTCATCTGATCATTGTTTTTGCGTCCATCCATATCGCTTTGGTCCATCCATATCGCTTTGGTCCTTCCATTCCATCTTTCCATGTGATTATTTTTAGCCATTGAGGTTATGGTGGTGTTTCTACGTCTTATGAGTCTAGTGGGGAAGAAACAGCTAAGGTCATGGTTATCTAGGTATACAGTGTCATAAGTAAGTATAAGTAGGAGGCCCACTTCATCTGTGTCGACGTCGCGGAACTCCAGTTCACTCTCACTGATGATTTCCACACATTTTCGCACAGCAAAATCAATGTTAATGAATGGGTAAAGTGATATCACATCCATACTGCCTATTATGCCGTTAGTTTTTTTTTGTTGCACTCATTGATTCTGCTGATAAAGTCCTCTGTGCTGTCACATATATCTGGGGACATCTCATATATATATATATATATATATATATATATATATATATATATATATATATATATATATATATATATATATATATATATATATATATATATATATATATATATATATATATATATATATATATGTATATATATGTATATATATATATATATATATATATATATATATATATATATATATATATGTATATATGTATATGTATATATATATGTGTGTGTGTATATATATATATATATATATATATATATATATATATATACATATACACATATATATATACTTTATACACATATACACCTAAATATACATAAAGACACGCACACACACACATACACACGCACTCACACGCACACAGGCACACGTACACGCACACACACACACATATATATATATATATACATATCTACGCTTACTTACACCACAGGCAGAAATACGCTCACTCAGAATTCTCTAATATGAAAATACGTATGCCCATACATGTACATACACACACCCATATCTATATACATATATATCCATACATGTATATTGATTCGGATACATATAATCAATATATATACACACACACACACACACACACACATATATATAAATATATGAGTGTGTGTGAGTGTGTATTCATATGTGTGTATATGTACGTCTATTTATATGTATATATATACGTATGTTTGATTGTGTATATATAAATATCTTTAATATAATTTCGGATCATTATATAGCCTTATCAGAGGACGTGTATATCCTATAATCAACCACAAACAGACATGTATTTGATGGGAATATATACCATATCTCTCTTAATATTATTCAGAATCGGACGTAGTAATTTGCATATTATTAACATATAATTAGTGCTCGCATGGTAATAAAAATAAAGATAAATTGAAAGAAGTACGCTATCAGCCGATCTCTTTGATATATACAGAGGGTGTAACTGAAAATATACCAACGTGTATCTAATATATAAACATATCTACTATGTAGGCATGTTATCTTGCCAGAAAACAACAATATCCTCGGAAATTGAAAACAAATAAAACAAAAGCAAGAAACAGATATCGGTTTTCTGATCTTATTGGATCCTTATCATGAGGCGTGTTTTCTTGTCGTTGATTGGTTGATACACTCGTCATCTGATGAGTGCACAATAAGATCCGAAAATCGATTAAATATATATTTATACATATATTACTTTATCATATACTTCAGCTGCTGGTGCACTCGTTACTATATATTTTAATTAATTACCAACATGGCCACTAATTATATGCAAATTAGTATGCCGATTTCAGAATATTACGAAGAACGAAGACGTATATATACTCATCAAGTACATGTTACCTTGTGATTTGTTGGAGGATATACACATCATCTGATGAGCATATAGTAGGATCCCAAAATTGCTGAAAGATGTTTATATTTCTTTTCAATTTATGGGAACCTCGTGTTTTCTGGTCTGGCATGGTTATATACCTATACATTGAAGACATCCATCTATTTATATATATTCGTGTAGTCTCGGTTACACACCCTGTATCCTTACCGATATAATTTGTATCATATATGTATACAATATAGTTAGTATTTAACACGAAGTACGAAGTGATTAGTTGGAGATTATTCGCTTATCTAAATTATGATATGAAATACCACTATATAATGCAGTGATTAAATTGATGAAACCGTAACAATGTAGATATGGTTCACACCAATAGAAAAACAGGTGGAATAAGGAAGATTGAGAGGTCGGCATTAGTGTCAATTACTATTATTAACTTTATCTATACATGTTAAGTTACGTATATATCGCAGGCATACACTCCTCAAACTCTAATTTCATAACCTCAAAATAAATTACCACTATTAATAATTAATATATACACTCAAACACACACACACATACACACACATACACACACATACACCCACCCACACACCCACCCACACACACACACACATATATATATATGAGTGTATGCATGTATTTATGTGCACGTTGAGAAGACCTGTTTTTCATTAAAAACACACCATATATTAATCAACTCGACTCTACTGTTTCATTGCTTATGTTATCTTTCCTATAGTTCAAGCTTTCTTTTTAAAAGCAGCATTCCAGAAACGTAACCAAAAATGAATGCTGTAAAACTTGGCGATGAGCCACTGACCTATCCTGGGCGGCGTGATTTGAGGCAATGGTGACAACGATATAAATACGAATGGAGATGTTTTATTAGACTTCTCTTCCAGCAATGGACTCTGTATTATGAACACCTTCTTTTAGCGTTCCAAGGGAAATCAGGAACATAGTTCAATGATTGAGTTGGTTTTTGCCTCTGAACTCTTCGATTCTCTACTGGATGTTCCTGTTAAATGTGGGATTGGACTGTCAACTGATAACCATGTAGTTATCTGCAACATGGAACTACCTAAAGCCAAAGTAGCCCACAACATCGGTAGGTTCAGTGCAATTGACAGGAGAAAGTGGTAAGCGTAGGAGGAAAAGGAATTCATAATCAGATATGCAGATGTTGTTGCATGCTAATAGGGAGTAAAAAGCTTTGTATGACACAGAATGCCGGAAGCCACCTTGATTCAATCAAGAGGTCAAAGATGCCATCCGAGCAAAGAAGGAGACCTAAACAATTTGGCTTGGAAATACGTCCTCCTTCTTGCCCTTGCAATAAAAGCAGGGAAGAAGGATCGCAGCAGAGACACTAAAGACGTACAACGTCAATACACCAGGGCATTTGTGGTTAAACTGGAATCTGACTTCAAATCAGCCCATATAGTGTTCTGGCAGACCATGCACCTACTTCGTAATAAGAAGTCCTCCTTCACACCTGATATTACGAAGGCATATGGGGCTCTACGCTCTTCAGAGAAGTGCATCCCCTCGAGTGGGAGTAAATGTTTTCCTGATTTTCTAAACCGATCACAAAAGCATCATCTAATGTACACAAGTTGCATATGAGAACGGTCACTAAACTCTCTGTGGCTGATGTCACAAGAGCAGTTGAAGATGAGCAATGTGACTTGGCCATTTGGAAAGATAAAATTCGGCACAATAAGTTAAAAGCATTATGTAGAGAAGGTATTGGCTGGCTGATCCGGCTGTGCCGGATGACTTGGATCTCGGGAGAGGGACCGCAACCAAGCAATGTAGAACGGTCGAGGCAATGGCAATTTTCAAAAAGGGAAACCATAGAGATTGTTGCATTTAGAGAGGGATCGCCTGATTAAGCCTCCCCGGTAAAGTATATGTTTAGTGTCTGGCAAGATGATACAGGGAGATTGCCGGGTCAAAGAGATGTGATTTTTCACCCAGACGCAGCATACACAACTAAATATTCACCCTGCAGTAGGACTTCGAGAAATCTGGGATGTATTGCCAAGAAGTGTATTCGTGTTATGTATACCTCGAAAATGTATATGAACGCTTTCAGAGTCACGTGCTGTGGAAAGTTGTGCTGGAGTATGGGAAAGATGGTCAGCTTCTTGCTAATCTGTCTCTAAACGAAGGCTCGAATATTTTCGTTCGGATGATGCTAAATCGAAACCATTCAATATGGGACTTGACCTCCATCAATGGTGCGTACCGCTACCTGTCCTGATCATTATTTTCATGAACAGAATTGACATGCGCCACCTGATTTTAAGTGGTAACTTGAATATTGGGTGTAAAATCAGTCGGTTGGAATTTGCAGACAATATGGTTTATTCGACAGAAGGTGATCTCCGACTTGAATTTGATGGCTAAAATGAAAATGACTGCTGCGAAAACTAAACCATGCATCCTCTACATGTGAATGGAGTTCCACATATGTGTGTTTGTGCGTGTGTACGTGTGATTATGTATGTTGTGCGTGTTTATGTGTATATACAGGTATATATATATATATGGCTGCCTATGATTTTATTTATATGGTGTATATTTATATATTTTCCGTTTTCGTTTTCAATTGTAAAAGTTGGTAATAAAGTCTTATTCTATACATTTACTCACGAAAAATCATGTTATCTATTTTTGTTTTTATAATAAACAATAGTGGTTACCTTCTGCCTTACACTGTATGTTTAAAGATGAGTGGACGTTATTACTTATTATATAATCCCGCCGAGATTGAGATTGCCTTTCATCGTTACGGGCTCGATAAAATAAAGTACCAGTAATGCACTGGGAAATTGTTGGCCTTGTGCCTAAAGTAGAAACAGTTATTACTTATTATATTGATTTTTTAAATTTCAAATTTTAATTTATTGATATTATCGTTTTGGGATTATTTTATTTATTTCGGTAACGCGTGTAGAATAAAACAATATTAAATTTCTAAGAACCTTTGGTCTTCCTTAAAATACATATTAATGCTCTGCTTGTTATGTTCCAAACTTGGGATGTTACTTCATTGGGTTTATATTGGATTAATTTAATTTGCATGGTTAATAATCATCGCAAAACATTAACCTTCCCAGTATCGTTTTTAGTCAAATTTATGTGTATATCATCATGCAATCCACAGCGAAAATCTAGGTTTGGCAAGTTTGGTTAATATTTATATTAGACAGTCTAGGACGGTGAATCGCTCCACCTATAAATCATCTTTTTTCATAATATATTATGTAGCAATTAATTAGTCTTTTTTTTTAAATCAGAGGTATTGTGATAGGAGCATTAGGAAAGCAGGATAAGTTTAGTATTGGTGAACGGAAAGGTAGAATCCCGGATGTATGTAGAACACATGAATTTATATTGAAATTAATTCAGTAAAATCGCCACATTTGCTTAGATTTTGAAATCATAGAGAATAATATAGAACTTGAAATTATGAAGAATAGTTAAGCAGCCTTTTGGAGAGTATTACACAGGTTGGAACATGCGTTTTATATTGTGCTGAAAAGCCATTGATATATGCATTCACCCTAAATTTCTAAGAATGAACGACCCTAGCCCTCCTCTCTGACATATGTCCACAACATTCGCTTATGGATTTAATCCAAATGTCATCTTAAGTTATTGTGCTGTATAGTGGTTTCATCTCTAGAGAAGTTCTCTCACATCAAATCTAATTTCTATCGCATTATAATCATTTAAAATTCAGAGTTAACAGAACAATTCAGATCAGTGCATTTATTGCTTCTCCTCAAATAATTATTTTGTAAGTTTCGTTGAGTGTCGGTGCGTGTCCAAATGAAGTAGACGTTCGAGCAATATGACAGATTTGAAAGATCATTATAAGTGAAAAGAGCAAAGGTGGATAAAGCTGAAGTGTGAGAAAAGGATTGGATAAGAACAAGAAAATATTAAAGAAGACGAAAACATTAATATATTCATGAAATATGGTCGGCCGAGAAGTGTCACTTTTATGATAAAAATCAATTAAAAATGAATATAAATCCTTATATTGTTGCATATTACATTTTACGACTGTGTAACACGTAAACAGATTGGGCTTTTTCATGAAGGATAAAGCCGGTATTATTACTTTTAATGAACTATGAAAGGGATTTACTTTGACGAAAGCAAAACCCAAGGGATCACACAAACATGTATAGAAACCTGTGTGGTAGAAAACAATGTAGAAACTGAAGTCTTATTATAATGGTTTCAGATGCCAAACACAAAGATTCATTCTTTATTTAGAATTCATATGATTGAGAAGAATTAGGTGTTGTTATAAGAGATAGTGTTACACGTTGTCATATTTTCACATGATATTAATAAGAAGAAAATTATCTTTTTCTGTAGCTTTATGTGAGCTTTTTAAATGGGAATCAGCAACAGCTTTGAAAGTAATATACAAGGAAACCTGATGTGATTATTTGATTTAGAAAACAAACCGAACATTTCATCTCACATTACACAAATATACCAGACTTCTATTCAATAATATCACTTTTATATAAGAAAGGAAATCAACCGAAAATGCCCAGGATATTCAACATTATAGGAGCTAAGAATTAGCCACTAAATGAATGTAGATACTATATGTGAATTTCAAAATGCGTTTAAAATCCATAAAATATAAACCCAAATTAGTTCAAATTTAGGTTAATTAGCTAGCTCAAATGAAACAGAAAGTAAGTTAATACAACAGGAAATAATAAATATGTATATAGGTGTTGCGATATTTAGAGGAACTATAGATGTAGTTATTGACTCATATGATGGTGATCAATTATATGAACCCATGCCAATTTATAATATTGGCCTCTTCAAAGGGGTTAAGTATTTTTCGGAAGTCCTTCTCGAGCTCACCTCTGCTGAGAGTTTCCTGCCACTGTTACATATGATGACGATTAATTATATGCGCTCATACCAATATATCAAATAGCTGTCTTGTAAAGAAAATAAATGGAATTTTGTGAAGTGACTTAAATGGATAAAGAAAACAGGGTTTTTCATGTAGATACAACGACAATTATGTTCCATATGTCATCGAACGCCTTTTAATCTAACTGTGAATTTTAGGGACACAAACACAGTAGGAGCAACTATATATGTGTCTGTGTGATGATGCCTGTGCTTACATAGATATATATTTGGGTACACACATAACTACACATACCTTATAATAATATTTGATTAATTTTGTTCTTCGTATCTATTGTATATTATATAATACTCAATGAAAATATTTGTATGTAACGATGTGGCTTATATGTTTTAATATATTGATTTTCCCTTTAGATTCTTGGTTGTTCTGTAATTGAATCTGATAATTTGTGCAAAGGCATATTTTTTATCAGATTATTTCCTTCTTGCATAGACAGACACGTGCGCGCGCACCCACGCATAATTTCCACAGGTTTAGTTGCAAAGAGATACGTACACTCACACATACACACACGCACACACACACACACACACACACACGTGTGCGCGCATACACACACTCATATACACATATACACACACTGCAGAATAAAAATAAATATTTCTAAATTAACCTATTACCAAAGATATGCTAAGAAATATAGAAAATTCATGATTGTAAATTTCAGTTTCATTAAAATGTGTTTTTCAAAACATTCAGTTAAAGTATAATCTCTTGAAATGTCTTATTTAAATGTAATCAACACTCTACCGGTACACATAATCACAAGATTCCTTACAATCATCTCCATTTCTGTGTTTATAAATATGTAGACTATTGTCGTTTCTGCCAACGTAAGATGAATCATTCTAGGATAATATTGAAGTGTTGATTCAATTAAACCAATACTCCCGTAGAAGGCTCCACACATATATATCCATATACGCAGTGGCGGATTGGGTCTAAAAATATTCGTTACCATGAGATGAAAATGGATCACCTACGTATATAATGGTATCATTTAATTTTTATGAGAAATAAAAAAAAAACATTTTCAAAAAACACAATAATACAAGAGTCCAATATAACTTTTGCGGAAAAATCTCTTACGTTCTACAATAAAAAATATTATGTATTTTGCGAAATCCAAAGATTTTTAAAATGACCTTTGATCTGCCAGACTCATTTAATGTATATATATATATATATATATATATATATATATATACGTACATATGTATACGTACATACATATATGTATACAGACGTACAGTAGTATGTATAGATATAGATATATATATATACATAGATACACACATATATATATATGTACGTATGGATTCACCGAACATTTATTATAATGCTATGTGTGTTTGTAAACAAACATCACGAATTAAGCCGTACAGTGTCTAGCAACTATCATATATGTGTGCATGTATGTATATACATATACATACTACTGTACGTCTGTATACATATATGTATGTACGTATACATACTTATATTTAAGTAATAGCCGTACTAAGAGTGAGAAATGAAATTTCGTTTCATTCTTTCCGTGTATATATATATATATATATATATATATAGTGGTGGAACACTGGAAGGTAATATCCGTAGTGGTAGAGCACTCAGTCCAAGGGACGAGTTAGGTAGAAGTGGTTACACAACAGTACAGTTAGTTCACCATACCGAGAACAAATGTTTCACCTTAGCGGATCCTCAGCTCGGAATGGGCATGGTTATAGGAACAGGAAGGACAACCGTACGAACGCGCATGCGCAGAAACCCGGTCACTTCACGCAGGCAATACTAGACTGCGTGCGAGAGGTGTAAGGGAGATAACTGCGAAAGTCCGAAAAGTGTTGAAAATAAAATTACAAAGAATCAGTCCGGAGCCTTGTAGTTATGCAATAGGTATTTGGCGACGTGTGGACAACGTGGGAAAAATTCAATCCTCGTGTTTAGGCAATCACTATTGCGTAATCTCTTTATAATAGGGTTACTGTTCGTCTTATGGTCTTTTCGAAGCCAATACAACGCTGGCACGTCATTGTTCCAGCCCTGGAAGATGTTGGCAGTCCGTTTATTGTGCTGCATTATGTTTGTCCACATCATCATATGAGCGTTGAGGGTTTTCTCCCTATCCTCATGCTCTTGTGGTGTTACTTCTCTTGTGTTAGTGATGAGGGTTGCATTGCCTGGATGTAGTTTGACAGACTGTCAACCAACATTCTGCCCACTTGTCTGTTGGAAAGCATACAATCACTCCATTACGTGAGCGTTGCATGAGCTTACGCAATCCATTTGCAGATTTTTCTCCCAGTTGCTGGGGCTCCATTCTATTTTGCTTCTTGATATACTGTTCTATAATATTTCTAAGTTTATATCTAGCTATACTAAATTGTGCTTCTTTTTGTTCCTCGACCTGCGACGGATATTGCGTGCGTTTGTTAAAAGCTAAAGTCGTGACGTGGACTCGTCGTAGGTCGAAGGACATATCCGAAGGGTTATAACAAGCAGGCAGAATTCCAGGCTGCTGATTCATGTAACTATTGATGTTGTTAATGTTAGTTGTGTTGATTATATTTCTATTTCCACCAACAGCCTCATGGTTGTTTCTATGTCTCTCATTATTCCTCCTGTCTCTTTCATCTGGCTCATTGTTATTATCTACTCTATTTTGTATGTATGTGTGTTCGTCCTCGTTATGTTCTCTGTCAGTATCGATAGTCTCCCTTCTTCTTTCAATCCCATTACGTTCCCTTACTTGTGTTACTGTCATTATCTGATTTCTGTGTCTGGGTGTCTGTTAAGATTGCTGTGGTGGGGGTGAGAGGCATACGATGTGTGTGTGTTGTTGTTGTTGTTGTTGTTGTGTGGTGTTGTTGATGTGTGTTGCTGTTGTTGTTGTCTCCGTGTATATTGTTATTATTGTTGTGTGTGTTGTTGTTGTTGTTTGTGTCTGTGTGTCTGTTGTTGTTGTCTCTGAGTATGTTATTATTGTTGTTGGGTGTGTTGTTGTTGTTGTTGTTGTTATCGTTGTTTGTGTCTGTGTGTCTGTTGTTGTTGGGATGTGTGTTGTGTGTGTGTGTGTGCGTATGTTGTTACATTTGTTTTTGTTTTTGTTGTTGTTTCTTTTGAGGCTCCAACGTAATTTTGTAAATGATTTTTCTATTTATGACAAGCATCTTATCAGATTTACCTTATTATATGTGGCATATTTAGGTGGTTGCTGTAATGTGGATAGTTCCTCATGGTCTACTGTAGTGTTGCTGTATATATTTGTGTTGTTGTTGAATTCATCTGTTAATGAGATTTCGGCCATGTTTATACCATCAATGCTATCTGGATATATATATGTGTATATATATATATAAATATATATATATGTATATACATATATATATATATATATATGTATATATATATATATATATATATATATATATATATATATATATATATATATATATATATATATATATATATATATATATATATATATATATTTATATGCTTGTGTGTGTGTGGCTATATATGTATGTATGCATGCATGACTAAATGCACTAAGCTTTATATTTAGTAGAATGTACAACCATTGATTCCAGCTATTTGCACTATCATAAATGTTTGTTTCTCTTAATTCCCTGGGGAATTGGTTGACCAAATGCTTAGCTTAATAGATGTATTTAAAAAAAAAAAAATTCTTTCTCCTAGAATTCGTGTATTTTTTTTAGGCTAAGCATTGGTCCCTAAAATAGTACAGTGCGCTGTGCAATGCTACTGCGGGTTACTGCAATGCTACCGTGGGCCCCCTGGGGACCACATGGTATTGGTCAACATGGCAACCTGGCATATCTGCCACTGGATATATATATTATTTGTTTGTTAAAATACTTAAATTGAATTAAGTCAATAGTTAAACACACGTAGGAATAATAAGGTGGTGGCGAAAGAGCTAGAAGATTGATAGAAATATGATTAATAGCTTTAAGAAGACCATGAACAACACCACATCATGTTAACTTTGATTTTGGAAGTAGTTTTAGAATTATTTATTTTCATTATACTTTTGTAGCTGTCTCGCCGGACTAGTTAGAGGAATCCTAGACGGTGGTGATCCAGTTCTGAAGTTCGATCCTGGTCGCGAGTAGGATTCTCGGAAGACAATTTCAGTTTTTTTCTATAGAATGTAAAATATAACTGAAAATGCCTACATGTACCTCTCAACCAGGATTGAGCGCAAGACCAGGATCCACATCGTCTCTAGTACCTACCACTAGTCTACTGACACAACTACAACATTTTACTGAAATTTCATACTTATAAACCTACTTTAAAAATCCTCAAAACAAAATGATGTGTTATCGTTCATGTCCTTCTTAATATTATTGCTCCTGCTAAAGCTCAAATTCTAAATCATTTCGCTGTACCATAAACTACATCGTCGTATAGTTTCTCATCTATCTAGTCCGTGTTTCATTTCTGATCGTACGCACGTCTCCCATCTCTCTCTCTCTCTCTCTCTCTCTATCTCTCTCTCTCTCTCTTTCTCTCTCTCTCTCTCTCTCTCTCTCTCTCTCTCTCTCTCTATCTCTCTCTCTCTCTCTCTGTTATATTTAACTCTACTGTTTGGTGATTAATTTATTCATATATATATGTTTCTGCATGTCGGATTCAAATTACAATTATTGGCATTATATATATATATGTATATATATATGTATATATACACGGTATTTGAGGACACATGCATTTTTAGTCATTATTTTATTTGACTAATTATTATTGAACTTCTATTTCAGAAAATAACAATGAAAATAAATATGCTTACAAATGAAATGAAACGGTCTGCTGTGATTGTGGCTTTGAAGGCTTAGCATGGTGACTAAGAAATTTTCTTTTTCTGAAAATTGCAAAATCGTTTGTCCACAACATTCGGTGTGAGTTAGAGAAAGAAGATGGAAGGGTATTACTTGTATCAAAACGTAAAAATAAAACATTCCAAATGCTCAGATTCTATTAGGAAGTTAAGCAAAAAATTGATGACAATCCAGGAAAATCAATGACGTGAATTGCAATAATTTTTGTGTCAGAAAAAACAATCAGAAATGTTGTGCATAAAGACATCAGATCAAAATCTTACGTGATCAGGAGAGGTCAATTCATGTCAGAAAAAATCAAACGAAAACCGTTTAATTAGATCCAAAAGACGTTTGAACATAGTTAAAAATTCATCAGGAAATGATGTGATTTGGTTTTTCTCAGATGAAGAAAACTTTGACCAGCATCAGAAAATTAACAGATATAGCAGGTGTCGATGTGCAGACCCTTCTGGGGTTTTAAGAGTAATGTATACAAGATTTCCTGCAAGTGTCATGGTTTTGGGTGTTGTTAGCAATGAAGGACATGTGATCCTCCTCACTTTTTTCCACAAAGCCTTAGGGTGAATGCTGCTGCGTATATTGAGGTTCTGGATAAGGTTGTTAAGCCTTGAATCAACAGTATATGCAATGAAAGGCCTTATGTCTTTCAACAAGATTCTGCACCATTACACAAAGCTCAAATGACACAAGAACGGAGGGCCGTAAAATTGCATGATCATATCACACCCAACATTTGGCCTCCTAATTTTCCAGATCTCAATCCACTGGAATACTATGTATGGAACATCGTTGAGAAAAAATGTCAATGAACACCCCTATAGCACAAAAGATTCTTTAAAATCCGCAATAGTTCGAGTCAGCCCGATATAAACAAGGACCACTTAATTCGATCTTGTAAACCATTTCAACCACACGTATAGGCACGTATTGATGCATATGGTGGTTTTATTGAATGGAAGCATTAAGTTGATAACTTAGCATTATGTTTATGTTATTTCTATAAGAATACATTTTTTTCCTCTTATTGTATAAGCCTTTTTTTTTAAACCATAAATCTGTCCTCAAATAACGTCCGCATATATATATATATATATATATATATATATATTAAAGTATAGAAATTATTGAAAGCGTGAAGCCAACAGTATTTCATAATATATATAAAAGTGGTTACGCAACAGTTAGTTCACCATATCGGGAACACCTTAGTGGATCCTTAGCTCGTAATGGCATTACGAGCTGAGCATCCGCTAAGGTGAAACAATTGTTCTCGGTATGGTGAACTAACTGTTGTGTAACCACTTCTACCTAACTCGTCCCATGGATTGAATGCTCTACCACTACGGATATTACCTTCCAGTGTTCTACCACTATAGATATATATATATATATCCGCCTCTGCCTTCTATCTTTGCACACGGCACTAGACAGAATTGCTTCTTTATCATACGCTCTCACCACGGGAACAATTTTTAATAGCGCCAGTTCTTGATTTGAACTGGGGAATTTTATATTCTCCGAGTCTTCCTTTTCAATGGATTTTCCGCATGGATTATCCATTTATTTTGAGACTTGAAACCGTACGGTAAGGGTAATTACAGCAGGTACATTGAACTTTTTAAAATTTATTTTAAATTTTTTTCTTATTTGCTAAACCTTGATTATATATATATATATATATATATATATATATATATATATATATATATATATATATATATATATATATATATATATATATATATATATATATGTGGGAGTGCGTGTATTCGTGTGCAAGTACACATGTGTATATATTGATTTATATTCATATGTGTAAATAACATGTTTTCAGATTGTACAAAAATCCCTAAGGATGTTATTGACATATATATATATATATATATGATGGCTGCCCCCTCGTTATCGAGTATGGCCATTGCACGAGGAGAAAAAAAATAATAATAAATAAATAAAAAAGAAAATTAAATTAAAAAAAAAATATATATATATATATATATATATATACACACACACACATACCTACATACATACACACATATATATATATAGATACACACATATACATTAATAACAATAATAATAATAACAATAACAATAACGACAACAACAACAATAATAATATACATATACATATATATATACACGCACGCACACACATAAACATATCTATATACACACACACACGATAGCAACTAACAGCGCTACGAACGAATGTCGCTTTTTAGCCTAGCCAATGATATAAAATGTCTTGCACAGAGTCGGCAACCAAAATATTCACTGGGAATAGCCTGCTGTGTCTGGAGTTCATGTACTTTTGCATGTCGCTTGAGCCCTCCTGCTGATCTACATTCTCTACCACATGTTTGGCAAGCATGATGAGTAGCATCTCCAACAGCAGC
The DNA here is from genome assembly GCA_964016885.1 of Eledone cirrhosa. Classification (NCBI taxonomy): domain Eukaryota; kingdom Metazoa; phylum Mollusca; class Cephalopoda; order Octopoda; family Eledonidae; genus Eledone; species Eledone cirrhosa. Next base: position 82,129,514 of record OZ024742.1, read on the forward strand.
CTGGTAGTCAACGACTGGTCTTACTTTATGACTGCGACGATGACTTTCGAGTCCAGCTTTGCTTAGGCAGTCTCTAACAGACGCTGCATGTCAGCACCATAGGAGGACCCTCGCCGTATAGAAGTGCAACAGCAATGCCCTTCCTCACATGCCGCTTTACTTTCTCGTATGCGATTCGAGATGCCTCAAAGGCAACTTTTCCCTGATACACAGTATTTCTCCATTTATTACGATCAGCAGCAATATTTTCCCATGTATCAGCAAAGATGTTAGCGTCTTTCAAAGAGGCTTTCAAGGAATCCTTATACCTCTTTTTTGGTTTATGTGGCGGTCGTTTTCCTTTAACCAACTCTCCATAAAAGAGTTATGTTGGTATTCTAGAATCCTTCATCCTGGCAAGGTTAACACTCCAACGGAGTCGTTGCTTAAGCACAATAGCTTTTATACTGTCACACATAGAGCTTTCCAAAATCTCGACATCACTTATGTGGTCCCTCCAGTGAACGCCATGGATCCGTCTGAGACACATCTTATGGAAACGCTCCAATTACTAAAGGTGGTGTCGATATGAGGCATAAAGAAGACAAGAGAGCACACATGCCTTGTACACCTTTAACTTTGTCCTCCTGCATATGTCTCGCCGACTCCAGAGTCGCCTTTCTAGATTTCCGAAAGCATCACTTGCTTTCCTAATAAGTGAGATTTCACTGTCAAGGTTGCTGTATCGATTGACAGTACTTCCCAGGTAGACAAACTGATCAACCACTCCAAGTAGTTTATCATACACATAGATATTTGGTTCAGTGTACTGCTTACCAGGGGCAGGTTGGTACATGACGAAGGTTTTCTTGAGACTGCCAGTCAATCCTAGGGCAGAGCAAGCGTCAGAAAATGCATTCAAAATGTGCTGCATATCACTCTCTGTGTGCGCTACAAGATCGCAATCATCTGCATACAAGAGGTCTCTTATGATTTATGTAAATACTTTTGTCTTTGCAGCAAAGAGCCTGATGTTAAATATGCTGCCTGAGGTTCGATATCGGATGTAAACACCATGCTCGCAATTCCTGAATGCAATACAGAAAACCATTGCAAAGTATATGGCAAACAGGGTCGGTGCTGGAATATCCCCCTGTTTCACTCCATTTCTTACTGAGATAGGCTCCGACATGTTACCTCCGACATTAACCCAAGCCTTCATATCGTCATGGAAAGACCTAACTAAAGCAAGGAACTTATCAGGGCAACCAAGTTTCTGGAGAACCTTCCATAATGCATCTCTGTTAACAGTATCGAAAGCTTTTGTCAGATCGACAAAAACCTGATACAGATCCAAGCCTTGTTCCATGCACTTCTCCTGGAGCTGTCTAGCTGAGAAGATCATATCAGTAGTGCCGCGTCCAGCACGAAAATCAGATTGACTTTCAGGAAGAACACAATCTGCAATGTGCGTCAGCAGACGGTCCAGAAGCTCCCTACATAAAACTTTCCCTACGATAGAAAGCAATGATATACCCCTGTAGTTCCCACAATAATTCCTGTTACCCTTTCCCTTGTACAAGACCACCATTACTGCATTCTCCAGTCCTCAGGTACGGATTCATTAGCCCATATCCCGCCAAACAAAGAGTGAAGATGTTGCAGGAGTCTCTCACCACCATATTATAGGAGCTCAGCATGTATGCCATCCATACCTGGAAACCTTCCACTGTTCAGCTTCGAGATAGCCACTGCAACCTCCACAAGCATCGGAGATTCTGCGAGAGCTACTTTCACAGGACTTTCTGGAATGAGATTGAGGAAATCTTCACTAACGACAGACGGCTGATTCAAAAGATAATCAAACTGCTCTCGCCACCTTCGTAGAATTCCTTGTGAGTCACGAAGAAGTTCTTTGCCATCCTTGCTGCGAAGCGGTGTCACCAGAGAAGAAGACCGTCCATAAACATCACGCAGGAGACGTACAACAGCTTTGTGTTATTTGAATCTGACGCAGTTTGTATCTCACCAGCCTTCTCACTCCACCACTGATCCTTCATCTGAGAAAGACTCCGCCTTACACGTGATTTTACATCCTTGAGTTCCTCATAAACGTATTCCTTTCCTGTGGTTTTGCCGTCAAGTAGCGTGACAGAGCACGCCTCTTATCAGCCAACAAATCTTCTATATGTACATCATTCTCATTAAACCAGTCTGCAGCAATCCCAGAACAAGCCTGCCTACATCATCAACCGACTTTTTAAGGGTCGGTCAATCCTCACCAAGATATGCAGCCTGCATCTCTTCTTCCAATGTCCTCTTCACATTTTTATCCTTAAGACGAGCAGCATTCAATATTGTGGGCAAGGCAACACCAGGAGCCCGGATTTTACGTTTAGTGATTAGTTTCAATTTTGCGCGTACCAGCCGGTGGTCTGTCCAGCACTCAGCTCCACGAAGAGCACGAACACACTGCACATCCTGTCTGTCACGCATCCTGACTAGGACGTAGTCCAAAAGATGCCATTCCTTAGATGCAGGATGCATCCATGTGGTCTTGAATTTGTTCTTTTGTTGGAACATGGTGTTGGTAACACACAGATCCAGCTCCTCACACATCTGCAGCAGGAGCATACCATTGTTGTTACACTGTCGCACCCCATGCCTTCCGATTACATTCCATGTGTTAAAATCCCTATCCACTCTAGAATTAAAGTCGAGGGATATTTCTCAAAACACCTTTTAAGGCATGGTAAAAGGACACTTTTTCTTCATCGACAGAATTCATAGTTGGAGCATACACACTCACCAGGGTCGCATATCTTCCTTTGTCCAGCGGAATTCTCATGGACATAAGACGCCCACTAATCCCTACTGGGAATTCTTCTAATTTATTCACAAGAACACTCTTAACAGCAAATCCTACCCCAGCCTCTCTTCTGGTTCCTTCATCTCTTCTTTTCCAGAAGAATGTATATTCTCCAGAAAATTCTGTATGATGACCATCTCCAGCTAACCTCGTCTCAGATAAAGCCACGTTGTCAAGATCGTAACGTCAAAGCTCCTTTGCAACAAGAGCGGTCCTTCGTTCAGGACGCTCCAAGGAATCGTTGTCAAGCAGCGTCCGTACGTTCCAGCAGCCAAGACTAAATGCCTATATGTATATATATATGCTATATATATATATATATATATATATATATATATATATATATATATATATATATATATATACACCACTAATTAATTTGACAGATGTCTTTAATATTATTTGGTCAGTAGTTCGTGTATATGTGTAAGTATATATATATATATATATGTGTGTGTGAGTGTATGTGTGTGTGTGTGTGTGTGTGTATGTGGGTGTGCTTGTGTGTGTCTATATATGAATGTGTTCATGCATGAATGAATGCAGTAAGCTTTAGATTTCGTAGAATATACAACCACTTATTCCAGCTATTTGCACTATCATATATTTTGGTTTCCATTACTTTCCTTTCCCTTAGACTTCAGGTATTTGTTTAAACCAAAGCATTGGCCTCTACAATATTACAGCGGGTCCAGCAATGCTACTGTGGGCCCCTACCATGCTAACGTGAGCTCCCTAGGGCCCACTTGCCCATGGGCAACCTGGCAACCTGGCCAGTCCGCCATTGCCTATACGCCATAATCTTATTTATAATTCTAATTCAATGGAACAGATTCTAAAAGTTTCATTGAATCGGTTGTGTTTAGTATTGTCTGAACTAAATCCTGACATTGAGAAATCTTATTCCACAGCAACACACTAAATCTTCAACTAACCAACATATCTATAAGAACGTACGTCAACTAGAAAATGGCAATATGTTAAATAATTCGTAATTTGTCAGAATGAAATTTCCTAATGCAATTAATTATTATGTAAGTTGTCATAGTCAATGAAAACCGGTAAAAAATATTTCGTAAAACCTTATGTTTAACGTATGTAGTAATTATGTACTAAATATTGAAGAGGTTTCTTTTGAAGCGTTAAAGAAAGCGCTATTGTATAAAAACACTTCTGTACATGTCCCTCTATATATATACTTTCTGAATAAATGACTTTTACAGACCTCATTTAATCTCATAAATTGCTTTTGAGATTCAATGTTCCATTTCACTCAATATCACATATGGCATTTAAATAGAATATAAATAAGTTTAAAAAAGTAACTATGATATTTTGTTATTAGATTGCAATATCCACTGGTGTGTTCCATTTTCTACATGATACCAGATAAATAACCGCTTCGTACGAAAAATATATCTATATATCGGGAATAGAAGACACAAGCAAATTAATGTATTTATGTTGTATGCCAAAAGTAGAAACAATTATATCTTATACATAAAAAGCGAAACAAACCGGCAACACTGTTGAATGCTCTGATGCATCTGATGCCTCTAAACCACAAAAATTCTCTCAGGGAAAAGAAAAAGATCCGACAGTATCCCCAAGTGAGTCCAACCGAGCTCGTGGTTGTTTTCCTTCTTCTTCTTATTATTATTATTATTGAATGCCATGGTTGACGGAGGCTCGGCTCTGTAAGGTACAGTAATTTTTAACCGCTATAACAATTGTAAATTGTTTAAAACTTTAACCAAATTGTAGATAAAAACCCCCTCCTCCTCGTGAGAGGAGTCTTTCTGCCCGTTATTTGGCCCTTCGAGGTTAAATAACCGTTTATTGGGGTTTTGTGCCCAATATTCATTTTAAACCAAAAGAAAACATGGCTACAAAAAATAATTTTCACAAGTCACTCCCACTTATTCCGTCTACTTCTTCCTCAATCGTCACTACATCAGAGAGAAGATTGTCTCTCTCCCTCCCTTCTCTAAATGTGTCTCTCTCCCTCCCGTCTCTTACGCCAGTAAAGAAAAAGAAAAATATAGTTTCTGATAGTTACCTCGAGCACGTGCAAACCGAGGAACATTTCTCCACGACGACGACAACGACGAATAATGTGTGCGGTAAATACGGAAAGCCATTTCATTCGCCTGACGTCAGGAATAATAGCAGTAGCAGCCGTAATAACAGCAGCAGCAGCAACAGTGACAAGGAAAACAATAGTAGCAGCCGCAACAGCATCAGCAGCAGCATAAACAACACCAGCAGCAGCAGCAACAACAACAGCAGCAGCAGCAACAACAACAATAACCACAGCAACAGCGGTGGCGGCAGTCGTAGTACCAGCAGCAACAACAAAAGTAACAGCAGCTCTGACGACAACAACAGCAAAGAAAAACCAATCTCATTTGCAGGTATCGCAAAGAACGTGGAAACCATCTTTATAACAAATGAGGAATTACAGGAAGCAAAGAAGATGGTGACGAAAACCGGACATCGAGCAATCTGCAAAGCAGCCGAAAAAATGTTCGAACCCCAACAGCACTGTACGGTCACGTACCGTACAGTAAGCACAAAATCCCGTAGGGTTGAAAAAGCCACAGAGGCTCAAATACAAAAAGCCTTTAGTCTGTGTGGCAGCGGAAAACGCATTTCACTCGTAGACGTGCCTTTTGCCACACCCCAGGAGGCACAGGCTCAATTCTTAGTGACCCTAAGAAGCGAGGACATGGGGTTGGTGCCCTTCTACTGCGGGCAAAAATTTGTGAGGGTCAAACTAACCCCCCCCCCCTCTCCTGGGATGGCCCCTTCTTGGCTGGCCACGTCTGTCCTCGTCGGAATCGAGGACAAAACAACTGTACTGCAAGTACAGAAAAAAGTAAGAGAAGATTGGGTCGGCACCTCCATTGAGACGTTAATCTAAACCAACCAGGAGTGAATCGAAGCTATCCCGGATGTCATAGACTTCGATAACGGCACTCAACTGCCCATAAGTGTTGAGGGAAAACGCCCGAAATGCTTTCGCTGTGGATCGAAGACTCACCTCAGGGCCTTCTGCAATGAGAAGACCCTGAGAAAGGAGAAAACCCCCCTCCTTCCGAAACCGGCTCCACTGCTACCAGCAACAGGCCAAGCGGCAACCAGGAACGATAGGTCCGTGGCACCTATACCCACGTAAATCAAGAACAGCAGCAGCAGTGGAAGTATTAACAACATCAACAGTAATACCAACTGCAGCTGCAACAGAGACTCCATTGCAAACATCACCAACAACAACAAGTGAACGAGTGGAGCTGGTACCCCTCCCCGACCTCACAGTATCAGACAGGGTGTGTGAGGTAGGAGAGGGATGGCAAAAGGTCGCAAGAAGGCACAAACGCAGAAGCAGCGCATCGTCGCCTTCGAAAAGGGAGGAAAGAAATGAAAAAATGGTAAAGCCTACTGCAAAGAGACTTACAGCAGCAACACCACCAACATCATCACCTCCCACACTAGCACCATCACCACCGGCGACAACCCCACCGCCAACAACAACACCTTCAACACCACCACCACAAGCACAAACATCGCAAACACAACAACAAAACACACACACCCAGCAACAACGACAAGAAAATAGCAGAACCACACACCACCCCCAGAAAAACAAATGCACGGCAATAAATACACACAACAAGAGACCTAGGATGGACTCTCAACCGGAGAGTATATTCGGACATACTCATAGAAGAGCCGACGACCAGCCGAAGGGACGATTCAACGGTCCCTTCACCAGACAATCACGTGAAAAGGGATGGAGAAACCATCCTTCCTCTACGAAAAGTAAGGTAAGTGGTCTTTCCCATCTTTTACACTCCATTTCAACATGACCTCACTCAGAATAGGCAGCATAAATATGCGTGGCTTGGGGTCGTCATGGAAGCAGGGTCACCTGCTCAACGATCTCAGGTCACTAAACATAGATGTAGTGACCATCAGCGAGACCAGAATCTCCTAAGCACTAGCCTTCTCAACGATCTTCGGCGGCTAAGATGTGTACGCATCTCCCAGCCTTCCTGTATCGGGGGGAAGATTTGCTGTGCTTTTACGGAGAGGTTTGGATCTCGCCATACGAGCCATCTTCCTGGACCCAGAAGGTAAGTTGGTGGTGCTGGAAGTGACCAGCGGAGACGGGCAAGCTTTCACGCTTGTGGCCGTCTATGCCCCGACAGGAGCAGGGCGGGCTGATTTCTTCCGGCGTGTGGATAACTTTCTTGGAACGTCCCGCTCTTTAGTGTTAGTGGGCGATTGGAATGGGAGCTTAGATGCATGCTGGGACTGTGTGGGTTTAGCGGATAGGGGTGGAGTGTGCAAGAGCCTCACCAACCTGCTCATGTGTTTTGAACTGTCTGACAGGTACCGATTGGATTTCCCCAATGTGCCAATGTGGACTTGAACAAACAAGTAGGGTCATCCAGTTCATATCTAGATAGAGTAGTTTGTAGGGAAATAGATAGGTCTAGCATAGGCTGTCCACTATTCAAGATAGTCAGCTACACGGACCACAAATTCATGATCTGTGTGCTTGACTTAGATAGGCTTCATAGACGAGGACCCGGCTACTGGAAGCTAAACGCGTCCTTACCATCGCGCAAGGCCTACAGAGACCGGATTTCATACTAGTTAAGCGGGCGTTGTCGGGGGCCATCGTCAACAACAAATGGTGGTTTACTCTGAAAAGAGCAATTGGATCAGAGTCCATTAGGTCTAGTGAGGCTTTAGCAAATTGAGAAAAATAGAGCAGAGGGAGAATTAGTTAGAGAATAGGACGAAGCGCTTAGCAAAGGCATCGTGACCGACGTACTTGCGGCGAAATTGGCCCTTGACCAATTCTTCAATGCAAAGCACGAAGGCTGCGTTGTCAGAGCTAGGGTGCTCTGAGACACGAGGGGACGAAAGCCGTTCAATGGGCCCGAGTGACGGAGGCGCATCGTGGCAACAAAGCCACGATACGGACTTTGCTGGACCACGACGGGCGCATGCTACTCGATCACGGGCAAATGTGTGAAGCTTTTAAGCGACACTTCGCACAGCTGTTCGCGGTCAGCGGCGGGCCGGATCGAGGGATGGACTTTAGTGTCTACATCGACGGACTGCCGCGGCTTTCGGCCACGGAGGCGGAGTGTTGCGAAAAAACCGATAACAGCCGCGGAAGTACGGGAGGCAATGACTGGCTGCAAAAGGGGTAAATCGCCTGGTTTGGATGGTCTGCCCTATGAACTTTACGTACAGATGCCAGACTTGTTCGGAGCCCTCTTGGCGTATGTCTACTGCAACTGGCAACAAAACGGGAGAATTTCCCGCTCTGTGAGCCGAGGAACTGTGGCGCTGCTGAGAAAGGATCCGAACAAAGGAGATAACACAGAAAATTTCAGGCCCATAATTCTGCTAAACACAGAGTTCAAGATTTTGGCCAAGGTGCTAGCAAAGAGGTTGGCGCTTGTCGTTGGTGTTCTGGTGAGAGAGGCGCCGACAGATCCGTCCACGACAACCTCCACCTCATGCGATAAATCTTAGAGAGGGTAGCTAGGGAACCTGGCACGGGTGGGTCCTTTATAAATTTAGATCAGTCGAAATCATTCGATAGGGTCGACCATCGTTACCTAGCGGCAGTCCTGAGGGCGGCTAGCTTTGGGCCAGTCTTCAGAAGCTGGATCGCTGTTATGCACAGCGACATCTGCTCTGTGGTGAGAGTGAACGGTCACCTTTCGGAACCGTTCAACATAAAGCGCTCGATCCGCCAAGGACGTCCCCTCTCGTCCCTCTTGTACGTATTGACTCTCGAGCCATTACTGCACAAACTGGAGACGTTGAGGGGTGTCCCGCGCGAACTACGATGCGGAAGATCCGTGTCAGCGTATGCAGACGATGTCACCGTAGTGGTGTCGAACGCCAAACACATCGAGGCGATCGGCACTACACTAAGAGAATCGAAGCGGTGACAGGAGCAATGATCAACCCGGAAAAGTCAGTGGGCCTGCAGGTCCATGCCGTCCAACAGCGTCGTCGGGCGCTGGATGGACGGAACGGTTAAATTGCTAGGGGTCTTGTTCATTCCGGACCTCCAGACGGACAAAAACTGGGTCGAGGTGACGAACAGGGTGGCTTCTCTCACCCAGAAATGGGCCGAGAGGAAGCTATCGCTGAATGGTCGAGCGGAGGTGGCTAACGCGTACGTTGCGTCCGTCATCTACTACCCCTGACCGTCGTACCTTGTCCTAAGCCCCGCCTGACTGCGCTGGAGCGTTTGCTCTTTCGCTTTTTGTGGAAGGGACGCGCTCCGATGGTCAGGCGTTTCATCTGCTGTCAATACCCGTTACGTGGATGGCTGGGCATGCCGTGGCTGATGATGCGCAGACACGCGCTCAGGCTACGACATCTCCACCTCTTCCTCGACGGTGATCAGGTGTGGTCGCCGTTTGCTAGACACGTCTTTCCCCAGCTCGTCTCCTTGACGGAGCTGCATTCCTGGGTCAAGCGAAGACTGAGAGGGAGCGCTTGGAGACTGGAATGTCTTCAGGCGATCACAGACCTCGACCAATCGGGCAATGTGATCGGTGGAAACTCCACCTTGGCGTTCTATAGGGGATTAGTGGAGGGGAAGAGCGCCACGTACTTGGAGAAACTCTAGGCGTCGACGAAAATCAACTAGCCAATCTCTTCGGAAGGACTTTCGGGCCGGGGCCTATGGATAAATTCCAGAAATCCCTGGCCTGGCAGTGCTACCGAGGAGCTTTGCCAGTTCGGGATAAATTCTACAGGCATGGAGATGCTGTCAGCCGGGCAAGTCCGAGATTCGCGCAGGGCAACGAAACCGTCCTGCACGCACTCGTCCAGTGTTCGAGCATTGCTGACTTGTGGGTTTATGTCGAACACCTGCTGTCACGTGTAGGACGGATCCAGCTATCAGTTGAATACGTGAGGATTGCCCCGCCTTTTTCGTTTAGCCGGGAAGGGCAGGCAGTTTTTATGGCCACGGCGAAAGAGATAGTATGGTGGACACGTTTGAAAGGGCTGAAGACGAGCACTTACCTCTTCGGTGATGCCCTGATTAACTTTTTCAAATGTCATTTGAAAAGGAATATCAGGGTAGAAAGGGAAGTGCTCTCTTCCAAGCATTTTGTTGAAAGATGGGTAAGAGAAGCAAGTATGGCCCGAGTGAATGGGCCTACTCTGAGTATGTGTCTGTAAATTAAAGGTGGAAAACTAGGAGAGGGCACATGCCCTGGTGGTCAGGATCACTGTGGTCTTTTAATGGGATTTCTCCACAAATGTCCCTCGGAAGTCTCCCCCCTATTGAGGAATTGTTCGTTGTTACTTTTTATTACATACTCTGTTTTTTTTTACACGCAGAAATGCCCATTTGTACAGTCCTGTATTGTCCTGTACTGTCCTTAATGTCTACTTTATGTAAACCTTTGTGGTTAATAAAGAAAGCATTATTATTATTATTATTATTATTATTATTATTATTATTATTATTATTATTATTATTGTTCTTTGAGTCTGAGTCATTGATGTTAGTTAACTGGAAAGTTTGTTGAAATGAATATCAAGCCACTACCGGCAGCCTCAGATATTCAGGACGTATCGGAGTGTTCTTGCTGTTCCCAGCAAGCATGCCTTTTGAAGCGTTCCAAAAAGCGTGGCGGGGCAATTTTCTTTCACCATCCCTGGAAACTTTTTTGAGATAGTACCTAGTACGCCTATGACAATCAGGACCACTTTGACTTCATGGCAGTTCCAAATCCTTTTTACATCCCAATTTAAGTCCTGGTATCGGTTAATTTTCTCCCTCTCCTTCTCTTGCACTTACGTGTCGAATGGGCAGGCCACATCCACAATCCGGCACGATCTTTTTCCTTTGTCCAAAACTACCAGGTCAGGTCTATCGTGTTCCAGTTTCTTGTCCGTCTGTATCCTAAAATCCCACAGCAGCCTCACCTGATCGTTTTCTATCACAAACTCTGGCTTATGCCCATATCACTTCACAGAATGTGTTGAATTGTTTGCTTTGCATAGGTGCCAGTGGATCACCCTGCCCATCATATCATGTCTCCAGCCTTTAGAGTGAGTCTGAGCTAGGTGTTGACACTCGGATACAATGTGAGCCACAATCTCCTCTCTATCTACACAGATCCTGCACATTGGGCTAACCTCCTCCTTGTAAATATGATGTTTCAACCACTTCGTTTTGAGGGCTGTTCTTGCGCAGCCAATAGCATTCCTTCTGTAGCCTTTTTAAGGTCTCCTCCTTTCAACCAATTACATGTGTGCGGATCTCTGAATTCAGTTTTCTCAAAGAAGGTACTATGAAGGGATTTTCCCTTAAGGCTGCTCTTCCTCCTTGATGTTATTTCCTCCTTGGAATCCCCTGGCCTACTGTCCCCTCCTTCAGTACAGTTCTGAGCATTGGCTCCTTACTATAGGTCACGTATTTGTATAGGTTGTTTTTCTCCATCTGAACACAGTCCTATATGCTGATAAGACCTCTTCCACCTTCAGATCTCCTAAGGTAGAGTCTATCGACATCACTCCTCTTGTGGAACATGTTGTAGATAGTCAATAGCTTCCTAGTCTTCCTATCCATTTCTTTTTGTTCAGCAACATTCCATCTCAGAATTCCCGCACTGTACCTAATAATAGACACAGCTCGGGAATTTACCGCGCTTATGGCATTTCTGCTGTTCAGATGTGACTTCAATACGCTCCTTACTCTCCGAATGTATTCAGTTCTTAACAATTCCTTCATTTTTTTGTTCTTTATGCCATCAGCCTCCAGAACGCCCAAATACTTGTATCCTTCCTCAGAGTCAATTTCCTTTATCATCTCACCTGTTGGTATCTGGATCCCGTTACTTCTGCTCAACCTACCCCTCTTCATCACAATGACTCCACATTTACCAATACCAAACTGCATACATATATCACTGCTGAAAATACGGACAGTGTCAACAAGCACATCCAACTCCTTCTCACTTTTCCCGAAGAGCTTAAGATCGTCCATGAAGAGGAGGTGATTGATGGTAAGCTCTCCCCTTCCCAACTTGTATCCTGCTCTCACTTTTCGCAGCATAATGGTCAAGGGCATCAGGGCAAGGACAAACATCAGAGGGGACAGGCTATCTCCCTGGAAGATACCTCTCTTGATCTTCACGCCTCCCAATGTTTCTCCAGCTGATGTTAACTCTGTTTTCCAGGACTTCATACTTTTGCCCAACAACTGTCTGATGTTATCTGCCAACTTGAATATCTCTAGGCTGTTGGTGATCCTAGAATGAGGCATCATGTCAATGCCTTTTTGTAGTCTATCCATCCCATGGCAAGACCAGTGTGTCTCTTCTTACAATTCCTCATTACCATCTTATCAATAAGTAACTAGTCCTTTGTACCACGGGACTTCTTTCGGCATCCTTTCTGTTCGTCAGGTAACAAGTTGTTTGTGTGGAGGTGATGGTAGATTTCCTCAGACACAATGCTTGTCAACAGTTTCCACATTACGGACAGACATGTGATAGGTCTATAGTTGGTAACATCATTACTCTTGATTCGATGTTTCATTACCAGAACTGTGGTACTTTTTGTCAACCACTCTGGTACCTCACCTGACATCAAGCAGTCATTGAACATGGTTGTCAGTTTCGAGTGGAGGGATGCTATATTTTTAATCCAATACCCATGCACACCATCTGGGCCTGGTGATTTCCAGTTGGTTAGTTTTTTGGCCTGCCCCTTAAGAGTTTCAACTGTGATACTCAAATCAGTTTGTTGGTGTGCCTGTTCACTAATCTCCTTTTGTACTTTCTCAATCCACACTGCCTGGTCATTATGTTTAACATCCTGCTCCCATATTCCTCTCTAGAATGTCTTAGTTTTTTCCGTCTCAGGGATCAAGTCGTTGCCTCTTTCTTTCCCTTCAAGCTGTCCAAACAACATCTTCTGTTTGTTGCCAAACATGCGGTTCTGTCTATACTGACTGACTCTGCTCTCCTATCGCCTAATTTTTGCACTCTTTGCTACGATGCGTTGTTTCAGTTCCTCTATGATAATATTTCGTTTTTCCTCCTAGTTTTGTACTTTTTTTCCAGTCTATTTTTAGTGTCTATGTTTTTTAGTGTCCCATTCAGTAGGGACTCAAGCTTTCCAATGTCATTTCTCATTTCCCTGATTTTACCATTCAATCGTTTCTTCCACCAATGTTCTGATCTTTCTTGTTTGTTGTTTCCTCTCGCTTTTATGCCTAGTAATTTTCTCACCGCATTTGATGTTGCTTTGAGGATAGTGTTGCACTGGTGAAGGCTCCTCGCTTCAAGGTATGGGATGAATTTGTTTACCTTAGCTGTTGTTTCTTTTAACTTTTTCCTGTCTACACATCTTAGGTTCATATGTTTCCCACTATCATTGTTCAATTCATCTACCACTAAATTTAGTATATCAACCAAATGTTGTCCTAGCCCGTCAGCATTCATCTCCTCATTGGCCGTATCTTTGTCCCAGGTATTACTTATTTCAGCATTCAGATCATTGTCTGCTTCGGATGGTTCCTCCGTTCTCTCAACCTCTTTACCTTCATTTCCCACTGGCTCGTTTGCCTGGCATACTCCACTCTCCATTTCCAACCTAATATCTCTGCTCAGTTCTCCAGTTCCAACTCGTTTATCCACCCATTAGTTCTTATTACCCGAGGCTGCCCGGCCAATTTTTCTGCCTTCCTCTGCCGACATTTTATAGTTACAGCCCCTCCTGATTACACAGAGCCAACTATTCTTCATTGTACTCTGTCAGACTTTTCTTGGCAAGTAGATATTCTAATAAATTCACTGGAAATCATCTCATCGATGGAATTAGACTGAAAAAGTCGAAATTGTCTGAAATGACTCTATTTCCCACCTCTCTAAAGAATTGTTTATACTTTAGGCATAAATCCAGAAATCTGAAGGGAAAGGGAAAGTCGATTAAATTAACCCTTTCGCTAACTGGCATTTTATTTTATCGAGTTGGTAAGGATGAAGGGGAGGTAACCTCGGCGTGATTTGAACTCAGAATATTGTGTGCCGCAACTCTATGCTACGAAGCTTGGTGCACGATACTATACCGATACTGCCAATCTAAAAAGGAAATAGGAATTGAAATAAACATTTCGTTCTGTAACGAATACATTAGATGTAATGCTAACAATCTCTGTAATAAATACTTTAACATTATCGACACCCACTGGGGGTGGCATATTAACATCACATATAGTGTATATCCATTTATATAGGTAAATACGCGTTATACACTAAATTTCTCAAATCCCAACCTTTCTCTATTTTAGTATATGTGAGCTCGTTACTTCAACACATTATGACAACCTTTTATCTTTCTAATATTAAGCGACAACATGTTTCCTAAATTCACATGTTTCCTAAATTCCTAAATTCACATTCCATTTCAATTTTCTAGGAAGATGAGAAGAGGTCAAAATGAAATGACTGTGTACACGTAGATGACATACAACCAATCTCTTTGATATGCTAATTAATTTGCACTATCGCTTTGTAGAATGTTTAAAATCGTAACATTTTCCACAATTTTTATAATTTGCCATGATTAATAATGTCTAATGAATATTTGATTACCCCTATAACTAAATTAATACATAACATCCGACTTCATAATAACAGTTGCCGTCAATGTATCGACGACTTCAATTTTATTATGATTAAATTACGATTCCACAACCTCCAGATAAATATTGTCTTTCTTTAACATTTCATAATTTTATTATTATTTTTATCTGATATTGAATTATTTACTGTTCGGAAATAATATCACGGAAATATAGAATACATTAATTATTGCATCTATAATTACATATTTTATTATGTACATACACACACATAAACATTCACCAGCACAACCACACAGGCACATATATATATATATATATATATATATATATATATATATATATATATATATATATATTTATATATATCAAAATGAAAATCCAAAGGCAAGGTAAAATACCCAAGCCTACACGGAGCCCCTTGCTGGCCTACATTGCGGTTGCTTGCACGCCGCACGGATTTGGTGACTCGGATTCTCAATGGGACAGCGGCACATACTGAGTTCGATATGAGCTGATTGCTTGCTCTTCACATGGATGTGTATATACCCAGACATACCCTTTTTTGGACGATTCGAATGTGTATATACAATAACATACACTTGAAGATATGGATGTTACAATTCAATCTATGCACGTATACCAGAACACTGAACTGAACTTACATGCTTGTGTGTGTGCGTGTGTGTGTGTGTGTGTGTGTGTGTATGGGGCGTTGGTTAACCCAACATTTCGAATTTACATCGTCACATTGAGATTTGACCAATGTAGCATCTGTTGTGTTGTGAACTAATTTTCGGTGAATGCTTTGTTGGTACATTCCTATATTTGTTTTCTTATATTTGTTTTTTTCTCAGATATCGCTTCGGTGTGTGTGAGAGTGTGTGTGTACCCACCCACACTAACTGTGAATTTCTGTAATTCTACAGGTTTGATACTGTGTTGATGTGCGTATATATATGTATATAATTTTTTCTGTGACCTCGAGCCGGTGTATGTTGGTATGGAGTGTGTGTGTACCCATTCATACTTGGGTTTAGGCAATCGCTATTGCGTAATCTCTTTAGAATATTTATTCATTCATCAATACACAATCCACACGACGGCTTGCCCCTTGCGTATGGCTTTGACTTAGTGATGGCTTTCCATTGAATGGAGTAGTCTATACCCGAGTCCTTGAGGGACCAAACGTGGCTCGCGAGTTTCGTGGATGAACGTCTGTCCTGCTACCTAAAGGTCGACTGGTGTTTCAGGAAGCGTTCCTTAAATTTCCCCCCCCCCTCCCGACATACCCACATATGACATGTCCTCCTGTGGTTAATTTGGTCGGTTGGAAGTGACCACAGCTTCATAAACTACAGCGGGTGTGTTGCATTGCTGTTGAAGGGGACAAGCTTTGGTTTTACGACAAGAGCACCCTGGTGAGGTGTTGCTCTTAGGGCTGTTGGTGATGTGGGCCTTCAAGTTCTTAACGCAGGAGTATCCTAATTTTACTTTGTGTCGGTTAAAGATGGAGCAGTATTTATGACCTATGGGAACGTGTCTATCTAAGACGGCTACAATTTGTTTTCCTACACTGGTTTTAACGTTGAGTGAGAAGGGAGGAGAGAACCAGATCGTTTGTCTATTGTTACGTTTTGTTTTCTCATTACTGTTGTTGTTAGTTGGAGAGCCGCTGTTAGCTAACGCCGTGTTATAGTAGGTTGCCGCTCTGTCAAAGATAGCCTTAAGAGGAGAGGTTTGACATTCTAGTACTGATATTATTTACGAAGTTTCTAAAAACTGTCGGAGGGTGGCATGAGTCCTTGTGAATGTAATTGAGATTTTCGTTAAGCTTATGGCAGGCTCTGTAGGTGTGAGTGCGTGAGAAGGTCTAAATTAATGTCTAATAAATGTACGCTAGAGAAGTGGGTAGCTACTGATATCCTAAGTCCTAACTCATTGAAGGTAGAAGCTAAGTCTTTTTTAAACCGGGTGACATCGTGACCACTTTTAAGGCTCGATAGGTTCAGTCCATCGTCGCGGTATATTCCCGTGTGGAAGTCCGAGAATCTGGCACGTAATATGTCTAAAATAAATAGGCCAACCAGGTCGGATACGTCAGCACTGTCTAACGATCCCATGGAGACGTCGAACAGGTCTGAAGTTGTTGACTTCTTTTCCGAGGCTACTCCGTTATTGAAGAGGGTTTCCGGCAGTGAGCGATGATTTCCCCCGCTAAACCATTGACGGTAGTGTAACTGGTAGCAAAGTCCAACGCTTTGTTTAACAGGGTCTCTGAGATCGACGGGTAAAAATAACAAATGTCAAACTGTGTGAACTTCACTTTTTTTGGATTTGAAGGAGTTAAACCACTTAATTACGGAGTCGATGTTCTCCCACTGGGACAGGTTGGACTTGGTCTTAATGGTCTTAAATATGTTTCTAAGTATGGCCTTACTGACTAGTCCCATATCTGTATGTGCCGGGTTTAGTAGTCTACACGTGGGGTTAGAAGTAAAGTCTACCTTGTGATCTTTCAGGGTGAGGAACGCCTCCCTCTTAGCTAGAGATTGTAGCTTCTTAAGAGCGGCGGCAAGTTCTTTGGCTTCTGTATTAATGTCGTGGTAAGCTATAGGGTTAGTTTCTTATATTTGGAAGTAATAGCGTTATGGTCCAAGTGGATGTAAGTGATGTTGTAGACATCGTAAATATCATTAATTTTGTCGGAAAGAACGAAAGTGTTATTAGAAGACCTACATTTCTTAATATCATTTAGTTTAGTTTGAAAGGTGTTAGGGTGTTTGCGAAAGGAATTGTTGGCGACTACATCAAAAAGGTCCACCACGAAAGGATCAAGTTCAGATACCTTAGGAGGGTATGATCTCGATTTCAGGTTGAAGGTGTTACTGGTGCCTGTAATTTTGCCGTCAAAAGCTAGTGATGCCACCTTAAGCGTCTGACGACATCATCCGCTTTTTGTAGGAGAAGCTTTTGGTAAACATGGTTGGAGGGAGTGGGAATGTTCTTCAGGAAGTAATGCAGTTCGTATAAATTCATACTGAGATTGATAAGACAAAAAATTGTGTAGGAGACGAGGATATAGAGAGCGTTCAGAGGATAGGAAGCCAAACTCGCAAGTGGTGAAGAATCTGCTAAAAGCCAAACTACTACGTAGTGAAAAGAATCTGGTGACCGTTGCTGGAGACGTATATAGTGGTAGAAGGCTGGAAGGTAATATCCGTAGTGGTAGAACACTATTATTGCTTTTGTGTTAGACCCTGACAGACGTTCATCCACGAAACTCGCGAGCCACGTATAGTATCTCAAGGACTCAAGTATAGACAAACTCCATTCAATTGAAAGCCATCACTAAGACCAAGT
The DNA here is from genome assembly GCA_964016885.1 of Eledone cirrhosa. NCBI lineage: Eukaryota > Metazoa > Mollusca > Cephalopoda > Octopoda > Eledonidae > Eledone > Eledone cirrhosa. The sequence goes on from OZ024742.1 coordinate 82,147,375, forward strand.
CATACGCAAGGTGTATTCCGCCATGTGGACTATGTATTGATGAACGAATAAATATTCTAAAGAGATTACGCATTAGCGATTGCCTAAACTCAGAAAATGATTTTTTCACACGTTGTCCACACGTCTGGAAACACCTCTTACATAACTATAAAGCTCCGGATTGAATTACAACAACACCCTAATTTTCTTATCAACTAGAATCTTTCGGAATTTCGCAGTGATCTCGCCTACACCTCTCGCACGCAATTTAGTATTGCCTGAGTGAAGTGACCGTTTCTGCGCATGCGCGTTCGTACTGTGTCCTTCCTGTTCCGTATAACCATGTCCATTACGAGGTGAGGATCCGCGAAGCTGAAACAAATGTCCTCGGTATGGTGAACTAACTGTTGTGTAACCACGTATACCTAACTCGTCCCATTATTGAGTGCTCTACAACTATGGATATTACATTCCAGCGTTCTACCACTATATATATATATATATATATATATATATATATATATATATATATATATATATATATGTAAAAGCTCTATTTAAATTGTTGGGATACAAGAAGCAAATATTTTTTATAACTTTTATAAAGCACTCAACAAATATTTGGAGTAAAAGTACGATATTAACAAATGCAAACTATATTTATAAAACCATATTTATTTCATTATACATATTTCAAGGACACCAAGTTAAATTATGGTGTGCTTTCATCAGATAAAATATAATATAGATCAGTTTTATAAATAAATATTGACACACCCTTAAAAAATGCAACCAATACTGTTGGAAACTCCCTGATAGTGGATTGTAGCTTTAATTATATTATTATTAGTATTGGATATTTTTATTTTTAAAATAAGCCGTTGGGTTACGGAGAAAGAGAAAGATAAATAAGGAGAGAGAGTAAAAAAAGAGAGAGAGACAGAGAAAAGAGAGAGAGACCAAAACAACAGAGGGAGAAAGATATATAGAGAGAGAGGAGACAGAGAGAAGGGCAGAAAACGAAAAACACTAAGTCATATCTTGTTGAGTTAACTTAACAATTGAGATGAAATGAATAAATAAAATTAGAAATGTTAATTATCATGAATGGAATATTCATATATAATATGAAAAATTAACCATTGTTTAAATATGATTAGATGTTTAGTTAATCATTTAAAAATTGAGATCAATGTATTAAAAATTGGGATCTATATATTAAGAAATCCATATATTACTAGAGAACTACATATCATATAACACGTATACACACGCAAGAATACATATAAATATATATACACACTTATAAAATACATATACATATCTAATTACGTATATAATATATACACACAAAACATAAAGGATTCTTTAATTTAATTTAAGATATAGGAATCTTATAAAATGTTATAATTGTTAAGATATTAAAGGAATTTTTATGTTATACACACTTTATGTTATTAAACAAATTTTTTTTAATATAAGTTTTATAAGATTACCTGTTATGTATTTATGGCTGTTATTATATGTCTATCTGTCACAAATCTTGGGATAATCACTATACATAAGTGCAATCAAATTGTATGGATATACACGCATATGTATATACACAATTCCAACATATACATATATATATATATATGTACCCTCAACCAATAGGTAGATACGCATCACGTATACATATACATACAGATAGACATACATTCATAAAAACGCATAAAACATATGTACATGTATGTCAATACACACATATACTTATATACTCACATATAGAGAGAAGTATATATAAATACAGTACATAGTATAATTGAGTACATAAAATACAAAAGAATTATATTACAATTTGGAAATATAATTATAAGCAATATAACTTTAAAAACAATACAATTTTAAAATATTATAGAATATTTTAAGTTATAATTTCAAAATAATAGTATGTTTAATAGATTTAGTATAGACATTTATTTTACGTATATTTAACTTAAAATTTTGAAAGGATAAACTTTCGAAAATAGGAGAAAGTATCAGAACGATAAAAAAAGAATAAAAAAATGTATTTATTTATCTTTCTCTTTCTCCGTAACCCAACGGCTTATTTTAAAAATAAAAATATCCAATACTAATAATAATATAATTAAAGCTACAACTCCACTATCCGGGAGCTTCCAACAGTAATGGTTGCATTGTTAAGGGTATGTCAATATTTATTCATAAAACTGATCTATATTATATTTTATCTGATGAAAGCACACCATAATTTAACTTGGTGTGCTTGAAATATGTATAATGAAATAAATATGGTTTTATAAATATAGTTTCCATTTGTTAATATCGTATATATATATATATATATATATATATATATATATATATATATATATATATATATATATAATAATAATAATAAAATGTGGAGAGGAAGCACACGAGTTAGGATATATATATATATATGAAAACAGGGAGAAAGAGACGATTATTAGGAAGAAAAATATTTCTTTTTACTTTTTTGTTTCTCTCTCTCTCTTTTCTGGGTTAGAAAATGATTAAAACGAAATGTTTTACTTGTGTGAAGTGTTAAGGTACTAGTTGATTTATTTATTATTTAACAATGGCATTCATTTGTCTATTTATATATTTAATAATTGTCTATTACCGGTTTCAGCATTTCTATGTATTATCAAATGATTGTGAAATGTATTAGTGTGGTGTCACATATGTTAAAGAGAAGGTGCAAAAATAATAATGTTATTTACAAACAAGATTTATGAAGTGAAAAGAAAAAAGCAAAAAAGCAAATGAGAACGGACATTATGTAGAGCATAAAAAGTCAATGTGGAAGAAAAAGAATGTTATTTGCAGGCATAGTTCTTGAAGTTAAGCAGATCAAAATGTGTTAATATAGCAAGAGTGCTTAGTTGATCCATGATTCCATGATGGAGGCAAATGGTGGACTGAGGTTTGATATGTTTTCCCTTTTTAGAGAGTTAATATGAAGGGGGAACCAATTTTTGCTGGATGATATTTAATTTATTTAAGAAAAAGGATTAGGTAGGGTGTGAGGGAGGGAACTCTTATAAATGTTTGATTGCTTATTGCTGTTTTAGATTGGTCCGATTTTTAGAGCATTAAGTAGAGGTTGGCATTTGTTAATGAAATATGGTTCCTTATTTGTACGTTGGATTAAAGTAGCGTTGTCTATGAATTTGTAAATGGGGAACATTTTAAAGTTTGGATGTTGCTTGTGAGCACAATTTTCCATATGTTCACTAAATGCAATCTTTCTGTATTACTGTATTTCAATGTGTGATTTATGGACGGTCCTACGTTAACAGAGGCTGTTTTTTGTCTGTCCTATGTAGTGTTCTTGACAACCTGAGCAGGTCAAAACATAAATAAGGTTTTCAGATGCACATATAAAGTATTATTTAACTGTGAAACGCTGTCCTTGTTTAAAATGGAATGTTGAACCTTCTATTAGATTTATGCATATGCCACAGTTGGGCCTTCCGCATTTTGTTTCTGTAGGGTCCATTGTGAGGATTGGTTGGCTTTTGGGTTGTGTGAGGATGTTTTTCTATGGATTTAGGTTGTTTTCTGCTCTTTATGATGTTGTGTGTTTGGAGGATTTGGTTCATTCTTGAGTCTCGATTTAGTAAAGGAATGTTCTGGAGGATTGTGTCGAATGCCTCATTATTGAGGGGGTTGTGTGTGGAGATGTATGGTAGAGTTTTTTTGTTGCGGTTCATTCCTGGGTTTTGGGTGTCTGTGTTCCTGGATGTCCATTGTTGATTAGTGATGGTGGGTAGTTTCTGCTGTTAAGTGTGTTTTTAATTATTCTAGTCGTGTGTAGCATGTGTATTTATCTGAAAATATTGTGCAGATCCTTCTGGCTAGATTATAAGGAAATGCCATTTTGGTGTGTCTAGGGTGGCACGAGTTGAATGGAAGGTATTGTTTGGATACTGTAGGTTTGTAGTATATGTCTGTTTCTATTTTGTTGCTTGTTTTCTTGATGAGGATATTGAGGAAAGGGAGTTCTTCATGGCTGTAATCCATTATGAATTGTAAGTTTGTGTTGAGTCCATTGAGAAGGGTTTTAAACTCAAACAGTCTATCTATACTTTCATGCCAGAGGATGAAGCAGTCGTCCAGATATCTCTTCCAGTTGTTTTCTATGTGTTGGTAGAAGTAGTTGTCGTATTTGTCTAGAACTTTGCGGTAGAGAGTGGTTTCCAAATATCCCATGACAAGGTTGGCGTATGATGAGGGCCACTCTCGTGCCCATGGCAGTCCCGTATTTCTGTCTGTAGTATTTGGCATTGAATTTTAAGATATTGTTTTCCAAGATGAATTTGAGTCCCTCCAGCACAAAATCTTTATGGATGCGCTGTGGGAGTTCACTAGCGAAATTTTCCATCCAGAATTATATTGCCTCTATAGCTAGGTTGTGTGGGATATTGAAATATAAATTGATGAAATCAAAGATTACTAGTAGGGTATGTTCATTATTGGATGTTGTTGGGAGGTGGTTGAGCATGTCAAGGTCGTCCCTTATGAAGCTGTTTATGTGTTTTAGGAAAGGTTTAAGCAGAATAACTAGGAAGTTGCTTAGCCGGTGGGTTTCACATATGGTGCCTGCTATTATGGGTCTTAATTTAAAGTCATCAGGAGGGCTATATTGGTGTAAACGTATGTGGCTTGCTTGCATGCCCTACCTATTACTTCGCTTTTGTGTGTCTTGGTGATACCGTAGAAGAGACTGGTTCTGCTTTTGAAATTGGTGATGTACTTGTATTCCTTGTCTGTAAGGCCTTCTTTGTAAAGGGTTGTTAGGGATTTTAGGTTTCACATTATTTTCTTTTGTGTGTAGTGTTGGGCCTTGTCATAATATGTATGGTTTTCTAGAGTTGAAAGTACTAGAGTTGTGTAATAATCTGTCTCCAATAATCTGCCTCTTTGATTCATAAGGTTTCGTCGTTTTTTAGACTGTTAAGACCATTCCATACTTTTTTGCTTAGGTTTGGTTTTTGTTTATGTCTGTGTAAGTGGTGGTATGCGTAATTAGTAATGTGTTCGCAGAATCGATCGAGGAATTATTCTTTGCTTTTAGTGGGGTGTAGTTGTTTCTATTTCTGGCTATTGAGTCATCCTCATTGTATTTGTCGTATAATTGTTCGCTGAGTCTTAGTTTTCTACAGAATTCTGCAATATCTTTCTTCATTTCGGAGTAGTTTGGTTGTTGGGGAGTTGGTGTAAATTTTAGACCTTTGGAGAATATGTTGATTTCGTCTATTGTTAATTCTTTTGAGGTTAAATTGACAATTTCTATTGCATTTTGTGTCTCCTGTGTGTTTTGTGTTATCTTGTAATCCTGTGTCTGTGTGCTGTGTCTAAAAAATGATTACGGAAGTTGTGATGGTTGTTGAAGTTTGGAAGTCTCTTATAGTTGTATTGGCCCCTGCTGTTGTTGTAAAATGGTGTGTAGCTCTGGTGGTTGTTGAGTTTAGGTTTATCGTGGGGTTGTATTGACTCCTGCTGATGTTGTTGTAGGGTGTGTAGATTTGATGGACGTGGTTATAGGGAGTGGCGTTGTGGTGGTTGTTGAAGTTGGGTTTATCGTATGGTTGTCTTGAGCACTGCTGTTGTTTTAGGGTGTGTAGACTTGGTGGTAGTTGTAAATAGGGTTGTCTTGTGTGGTCATATGGAGTCCTGTTGTTGCTGTTATATGGTGTGTAGCTCTGGTGATTGCAGTAGTTAGGGTGTCTCGTGTGGTTCTATTGTCCTCTGCTGGTTTTGTTGTAGTAGAATGTGAAGCAACAATACACATCCTATGAAATCAACGACAATATCAATAACTGATGTGAAACAATAAAAACACACCTGAATAACAACACAAACCCTATTCAAGCGAACGAAATACACATGACACTAATACACTTACAACTTACCAAATAAAAAAACTAATTAATACCACAATGGTCCACATCTCTTAAAAAGAGGAAATTCTCCTTTTGGAAGATGATACAAAACAATAACAAAGCGGAGATCTATTAAAAATGGATTAACTTATCCCCATTAATCAACCCCCTACAAATTAAACGAACCAGAGACACAAAGACGCCCCAGGGAAATAATGGCACTTGATAACATAAAAACCGAAATTGAACTCCTTAAATTGAGAGCCCAAGCAAATGAAGATAGGTTCAAATGAATCGACGATGAGATTAATCTAGCAATTATCAATATTACCAAAGACACCACCCAGGAAAATATTTCAAAATTATGGTTAGAGGATTGTAATAAGGAAGAATTAAAATCCCTTCAACGCTGGGAAATAAACGAAACCTGGTTCTCTAAATATGAAACACATTTCCCAAAAGAACACACATCCAAGAACCACTTCATTAAAACCATAATAACAAGAAAACTCAATCAACATCCAAACACCACACAACAACCAACAACAACAACAAAACAATACCTCCCCACATACCAACAAACGAAGGCATCACCTCGCCCCTACCTCATACATCCTCCACACAAGTACCACACGGACTCCCAACCAACAAATATAGTAATAGAGAAACATCAGCTACAAGATAGACACTACAACTTCTCTCCCACCAGGAGAAAAAATAAAATCCCCCACACTTGCAACCCCCCTAACATCCCCACACAACAAACCCACAACCATCATTACTTCCAACATACAACCCAAAATACACAACTACGACACATGTCACACAGGGCCCCACAACCACACACCAGCTATAAGGAAACCCTAATCTACCCTCCCCCACTAACCACATCCTACTACAAAACACCAGCAGGGGACAATACAACCACACGACACCCTAACCTCTACAACCACCATAACTACACACCATATAACAGCAACAACAGGACTCAATATGACCACACAAGACAACCCTACTACAACTACCACCAAGTCTACACACCCTACAACAACAGCAGTGCTCAACACAACCATACTATACAACCTAACATCAACAACCACCACAACTTCACTCCCTATAACCACGACCATCAAATCTACACACCCTACAACAACATCAGCAGGGCTCAATACAACCACACGATACAACCTAAACACAACAACAACCACAGCTACACACCATCTTACAACAACAGCAGGAGCCAATACAACTATTAAATATATGAATAGATAAATAAATACCATTGTTAAATAATAAATAAATCAACTAATACCTTAAGACTTCACACAAAGTAAAACATTTCGTTTTAATCATTTTCTAACCCAGAAATAAAAGAGAGAGAGAAACAAAAGATGAAAAAAAAAATGTTATTCCTAATAATCGTCTCTTTCTCCCTGTTTATATATATATATATATATATATATATATATATATATATATATATATATACTTGTATATAAACATTAAATGAAACGGTTTGAAGAGATATGTGTATATGAATACACTCATTGTACCAGCTTCATCTCAGTGGCATGAATAGGGTTATCGACAACTAGAAATAACAGTCCAGTCCTTTCAATTGAGTAAACTCAAAAATTAAGGGGCCGTTTATATATATATATATATCCAAAATTAAAATAAATTAAATTACGTGTGTCATGTCAGAGAGCTAGTACAATGTATGTATTTTTGAAAAGTTGAACACGTGCTACTAGTCATTCGCAGATTTGAATTTGCTGTGTAAACACAGATAGTTAAGTATTCTTCCTTGTTGAAAATGTGGATGTGGCTACTGTTGTTTACCAAACGATTTATTGTTAAATATATTTATTTAATGAAATATATACAAGGAAGATTAATCCATTTAGAAGTTATCTATTTTTAAAGTTCTAGTTAAACTATAATTACTTACCTACATAGATATGTGTGCTTACAAACTTTTGCAGATTATTCCCTGTGATTGTTTCACATGTTTATTTAAGATATATATATATATATATATGTCAATCAATTTCTAGTTGAAATAAAATGCTCGGATCTATTCATTGGAATGTTGGAGCATATTCTACAGTGGATATGGCGCATGTCTCTCTGACATGACACCCTTAAATTAAATTTAATTTTGAATATATATATATATATATATATATATGTATCTATATATATATATATATATATATATATATATATATATATTCAGACACTTACACACACACATATATGTGTATATGTATACATATATGTGTGTGTGTGTGTGCGTGTGTCTGTGTGTCTGTCACCCTATGTGTCTGAATATATATATACACACACAGTGACGTATGACTAGCATTCTTCACTGATTACTTTTAATAACTAACTTACCATTTACTTTAAAAATTGCTCTGAACTTACTTTTAAATGTGTTCAGGGATTTTAATTTTTCATAAGAATATTAGATTCCTAATGTAGTGGCATCCTCCTCACCATTATTTAACTGGTAGTTTATTATATAGATTCGAAATGGTTGCAGCGGACTCTTGAAAGCCATGTACATATACTAAGATCGGAAATGATATCGAAAACATATTGCTTTGCATTTTATAATATGGTCCCAATTGAACAGCTTAAATGTCAGAAATATTAATGTTGAAACTGATGCACTTATATATATAGTTATGGGTAAACTTGTATATGTTATTTCCTAAAATGCCTGCATGAGCGCTAATAAAGTAAATATTTGAGATTTTACCCTAGCAAAACTGAAAATATAACATTGTCAGAACCTTTCATATTTAGCAAGTTGCAATCTGTCCTTTCAGAAAAACGCAGCTAATTTATTGTCATTTATTATGTTTTCTAACAAACGTTTAGTTATAACTCATTATGTTTGTTATAACACATAACCTTTTCCAATGATATAGTAGTTATGTGTTTTACATTTCGTCTTTGACATTAATAAATTTAGATCTTCATGATTTAGAAATCGTTTACATAAAAATCATTGAATGAAAATACAAAGTGATATAAAAAATACTTTAAACATCCAACGTCGGTAGTTCATAAAATATTTTCCGCCATCGCCCAATTTCACAGGGAAAGATTTTCTAACGACCATCTGTATAGTTTACATTCAAAAGTATGTTAACATTAGTTTGGTAATAGTTTTTTACTCGTCAGAAGCTGATTGATATGATATAGTAAAAAAGTACCAAATGTAGGTAAGAAGTAACTCAGGCGAATGCGGCGGCTTCTGCTGCTATTACAATATAAAAGAACAAATGAAAGCGAATGATTATTACATTTTATTAAATTTTATTTTAATGGATATAATTTCATTTTTGAAAGTGAAAACAAAAAAGAAATGATACAAAATGTATGTACATTACATACATTTTAAATACATTTTAAAATAATAAACATTACATCAGTTGTGCAAATGAGATTATAAATATAAGGTTTCATTTGTATAATTATATATGCCGTCTAATGAAAAGTGAGATATATTCTTAAATACACTCTAAAATATGCTGAGCAAGAATGTTATATATCTTGTATTGCCATGGTTGTTTACATGTTCGGCTCTGTAGAATATTGTTGGTTGGAAAGAATTAACAATGCCATCTATAATCGTGAATGACTCAACGATATCCAAAAAGTGTTGCCAGGGGGCTCATGATTGGGAGAATATATATATATATATATATATATATGATCAGCTCAAGGTTCGATCTGTATCGATACAGATCGAACCTTGTGCTGCTCAGTGGCAAAACGCGCGTTACCTACCAATAAATGTAACGAAGGAGTAACCAATCGCCCTTGTCTTCCTTTCAATATATTTCACTCTGTATAGCTCTACAACTCATCACAGAAGTGAACCATAACATCGAATGCTCTCTCGAGTGAACCTGCAGGAACTCCAAGTTACACCCCGTGGATATATATATATATATATATATATATAATATTTGTAAACAATGAGTTAAACACATACTTGAGATGTAATCAACTCGAAGTTCGAAAGAACAAAAGCAAAACATTGTTTACTTTTCAGCACCTGTCTGGGGAAAACACAGTATATAGCTATGAAGATAGTTTAATATCTTCTCTGAAACATATTGTGAAGTGTTGTAAGACAATAACATGCAGTTAAATATTTGAAACCATTTCTCTTCTTTATATATATATATATATAAATATAAATTATTAATACAATAACAGAGATAGTTTAAAGCTAATCTCTGACTAGTAACCATCTCACTCAACAAACATTAGTTTATATTTTAATATAAACCCAATTTAAGTGTTTGGGGTGCTAACAATATGTATTATGTGGAAAAGCCAGTTGTATTATTTTATGAGATATAATTAAAGTTAAAATATATCTCACTTTCCAAACAATTGTTTCATTATAAGTTTTCTACAAATTCGGAGAATATTTCCAGTTTATGTACATTGATGTAACAATATATTTTGGTGGGCGTTTATAAATCATCAGTGGAAGACCATTAAGCTTTGATATAAGAAAAACATTTCTTACCACAGTTAAAAATCGTGTCTGTTAAGTTGCTCCTTCCCGCATCGAATGACCGGCAAATTTGAAATTCCAGCAGTTTTTGACTGAGGAAGTATTATAGCGTCACTAAGCGGTAAGGGGAGACAACTACAATCCACGAAAGGAGGAAAAATATAATATACACGCGGGTTAATCAGTTTTTTCGAACACATTATCAATCCAACGTGTTAAGAACTCAATTGAAATTAAAAAAATAAATATATGCGTATATAAATTACACACGCATATAGATATTTTCTTAGGCTAAAATCAGATGTTGTACCTGAATAAGAAACCGCATCTCGTAACCGTAGTAAATACGGAAAGTTATGCTTTAAAGGGCAAATGGGAATGTAAATCTCCGGCCGAATTAAGAGTAAAATATAAAACACACGCGGGTTAATTAGTTATTTCAAAACTAATATCAATTCCTCGTGTAAAGAACTCAATTAATTTTAAAAAATAAATGTATGCATGTAATTATATACATAGGCATAGATATATTTTCTTAGGCTAAAAAACAGAGAAGTTACAACCAATAAAAACCACAATATCGCACAACAGTAATAAATACGGAAAGTCAAATTTATAAGGTACCTGGAAATAAACACCTCTGGCCAATCAAGAGTAAAATATTAATACAATAACAGAGATAGTTTAAAGCTAATCTCTGATTGGTAACCATCTCACTCAACAAACATTAGGTTATATTTTAATATAAACCCAATATAAGTGTTTGGGGTGGTAACAATATGTATTATATGGAAAAGCCAGTTGTATTATTTTATGAGATATAATTAAAGTTAAAATATATCTCTCTTTCCAAGCAATTGTTTCATTATAAGTTTTCTACAAATTCGGAGAATATTTCCAACTTATGTAGAAGCCTAATATACATTCATGTAAGAATATATTTAGGTGGGCGATTATAAATCATCAGTGGAGGCCCATTAAACTTTGATATAAGAAAAACATTTCTTACCACAGTTAAAAATCGTGTCTGTTAAGTTGCTCCTTCCCGCATCGAATGACCGGCAAATTTGAAATTCCAGCAGTTTTTGACTGAGGAAGTATTATAGCGTCACTAAGCGGGAAGAGAAGACAACTACGATCCACGAAAAGAGGAAAAAATATAATATACACGCGGGTTAATCAGTTTTTTCGAAAACATTATCAATCAAACGTGTTTAGAACTCAATTGAAATTAAAAAAATAAATATATGCTTGTATAAATTACACACGCATATAGGTATTTTCTTAGGCTAAAATCAGAGGTTGTACCTGAATAAGAAACCGCATCTCGCAACCGTAGTAAATACGGAAAGTTATGCTTTAAAGGACAAATGGGAATGTAAATTTCCGGCCGAATTAAGAGTAAAATATAAAACACACGCTGGTTAATTAGTTATTTCAAAACTAATACCAATTTCTCGTGTAAAGAACTCAATTAATTAAAAAAAATAATTGTATGCATGTAATTATATACATAGGCATATATATATTTTCTTAGGCTACACAACAGAGAAGTTACAACCAATAAAAACCACAATATCACACAACAGTAATAAATACGGAAAGTCAAATTTATAAGGTACCTGGAAATAAACACCTCTGGCCAATCAAGAGTAAAATATTAATACAATAACAGAGATAGTTTAAAGCTAATCTCTGACTGGTAACCATCTCACTCAACAAACATTAGGTTATATTTTAATATAAACCCAATATAAGTGTTTGGGGTGCTAAGAATATGTATTATATGGAAAAGCCAGTTGTATTATTTTATGAGATATAATTAAAGTTAAAATATATCTCTCTTTCCAAACAATTGTTTCATTATAAGTTTTCTACAAATTCGGAGACTATTTCCAATTTATGTAGAAGCCTAATATACATTCATGTAAGAATATATTTAGGTGGGTGCTTATAAATCATCAGTCGAAGCCCATTAGACTTTGATATAAGAAAAACATTTCTTACCACAGTTACAAATCGTGTGTGTTAAGTTGCTCCTTCCCGCATCGAATGACCGGCAAATTTGAAATTCCAGCAGTTTTTGACTGAGGAAGTATTATAGCGTCACTAATCGGGAAGAGAAGACAACTACGATCCAGGAAAGGAGGAAAAAATATAATATACACGCGGGTTAATCAGTTTTTTCGAAAACATTATCAATCCAGCGTCTTTAGAACACAATTGAAATTAAAAAAATAAATATATGCGTGTATAAATTACACACGCATATAGATATTTTCTTAGGCTAAAATCAGAGGTTGTACCTGAATAAGAAACCGCATCTCGCAACCGTAGTAAATACGGAAAGTTATGCTTTAAAGGGCAAATGGGAATGTAAATCTCCGGCCGAATTAAGAGTAAAATATAAAACACACGCGGGTTAATTAGTTATTTCAAAACTAATATCAATCCCTCGTGTAAAGAACTCAATTAATTTAAAAAAATAAATGTATGCATGTAATTATATACATAGGCATTTATATTTTTTCTCAGGCTAAACAACAGAGAAGTTACAACCAATAAAACCAAAATATCGCACAACAGTAATAAATACGGAAAGTCAAGTGTATAAGGTACCTGGAAATAAACACCTCTGGCCAATCAAGAGTAAAATATTAATACAATAACAGAGATAGTTTAAAGCTAATCTCTGACTGGTAACCATCTCACTCAACAAACATTAGGTTATGTTTTAATATAAACCCAATTTAAGTGTTTGGGGTGCTAACAATATGTATTATGTGGAAAAGCCAGTTGTATAATTTTATGTATATATATATATATATATATATATATGTGTGTGTGTGTGTTTGTATGTGTGTATTTGTGTGTTTGTACATATATCTCTCTCTCTCTCTCTCTCTATATATATATATATATATATATATATATATATATATATATTATATATATATATATACATATAGACTAGAAATTGATTGACATATATATATATCTAAAATAAACATATGGAACAATCACAGAGAATAATTTGTAAAAGTGTGTAAGCACTCATAGCTATGTAGGTAACTAATTAAAGTTTAAATAGAACTTTGAAAATAGATATCTTATAAATGGATTAAACTTCCTTGTATATATTTAATTAAATAAATATATTTCACCATCAATCGTAGCCAAATCACGGACTTCCAACAAGGAAGAAGACTTAACTACCTGTGTTTATACAGCAAATTCAAATATGCGAATGACTAGTAGCACGTGTTGTACTTTTCGAAAATACAGACATTGTACCAGCTTCATCTCAGTGGCATGAATAGGGTTATCGACAACTAGAAATAGCAGTCGAGTCCTTTCAATTGAGTTAGCTCAAAAGTTAAGGGGCCGTATATATATATGTATATATATATATATATATATATATATATATATATATCCAAAATTAAATTAAATTAAATTACGGGTTTCATGTCAGAGAGCTGGTACAATGTGTGTATTTTTGAAAAGTGCAACACGTGCTACTAGTCATTCGCAGATTTGAATTTGCTGTGTAAATACAGATATTTAAGTTTTCTTCCTTGTTGGAAATGTGGATTTGGCTAGTGTGGTTTACCAAACGATTAATGGTTAAATATATTTATTTAATGAAATATATACAAGGAAGATTAATCCATTTAGAAGGTATCTATTTTTAAAGTTCTAGTTAAACTTTAATTAGGTACCTACATAGCTATGTGTGCTTACAGACTTTTACAAATGATTCCCTGTGATTGTTTCATGTGTTTATTTAAGATATATATATATATGTCAATTAATTTCTAGTTGAAATAGAATGCTCGGATCTATTCATTGGAATGTTGGAGCATACTCTACAGTGGATATGGCGCATGTCTCTCTGACATGACACCCTTAAATTAAATTTAATTTTGGATATGTATATATATCCAAAATTTTGTGTATATATATATATACAGACCCATACACACACTCATATATGTGTATATATATGCACATATATGTGTGTGTGTGTGCGTGTGTCTGTGTGTCTGTAACCCTCTGTGTATGTCTATATATATACACACACAGTGACGTATGACTAACATACTTCACTGCTTACTGTCGATAACTAACTTATCTCTTACTTTAAAAATTTCTCTGAACTTACTTTTAAATGTGTTCAGGGATTTTAATTTTTCATAAGAATATTAGATTCCTAATGTAGTGGCATCCTCCTCACCATTATTTAACTGGTAGTTTTTTTTATATAGATTCGAAATGGTTGCAGCGGACTCTTGAAAGCCATGTATATATACGAAGATCGGAAATGATATCGAAAAGATATTGCTTTGCATTTTATAATGTGCTTCCAATTGAACAGCTTAAATGTCAGACGTATTAATGTTGAAACTGATGCGCTTATATATATAGTTATGGGTAAAATTATATATGTTATTTCCTAAAATGCCTGCATGAGTGCTAATAAAGTAAATATTTGAGAATCTGCCCTAGCAAAACTGAAAATATAACATTGTCAGAACCTTTCATATTTAGCAAGTTTCAATCTGTTTATTCAGAAAAATGCAGCTAATTTATTGTCATTTCTTATGTTTTCTAACAAACGTTTAGTTATAACTCATTATGTTTGTTATAGCACATAACCTTTTCCAATGATATAATAGTTATGTGTTTTACATTTCTTCTTTGACATTTATAAATTTAGATCTTCATTAATAGGAAATCGTTTACATAAAAATCATTGAATGAAAATACAAAGTGATATAAAAAATACTTTACACATCCTACGTCCATAGTTCACAAAATTTTTTCCGTCATCGCCCAATTTCACAGGGAAAGATTTTCTAACGTCCACCTGTAGAGTTTACATTCAAAAGTATGTTGAAATTGTTTGGTAATAGTTCTTTACTCGTTCAGAAATATGATATAGTAAAAGTACCAAATGAAGGTAAGAATTAGGGCAGTCGAATGCGGCGGCTTCTGCTGCTACTACAATATAAAAGAACAAATGAAAGCGAATGATTATTACATTTTATTAAATTTTATTTTAATGGATATAATTTCATTTTTGAAAGTGAAAACAAAAAAGAAATGATACAAAATGTATGTACATTACATATATTTTAAATACATGTTAAAATAATAAGCATTACATGAGTTGTGCAAATGAGATTATAAGGTTTCATTTGTATAAGTATATATGCCGCCTAATAAAAAGGTGACATATATTCTTAAATACACTCTAAAATATGGTGAACGAAAATGTTACATATCTTGGATTGCCATGGTTGTTTACATGTTCGGCTCTGTAGAGGATTGTTGGTTGGAAAGAATTAACAATGCCATCTATAATCGTGAATGACTCAACGATATCCAAAAAGTGTTGCCAGGGGGCTCATGATTGGGAGAATATATATATATATATATATATATATATGTATATATATATATATATATATATATATATATGATCAGCTCAAGGTTCGATCTGTATCGATACTACCCGACACAATGATCGGCAGCTCGACGGACCCTCTTATAGCATTTTAAAGGGTCCATCGAGCTGCCGATCACTGAGTCGGGTAGGATCGATACAGATCGAACCTTGAGCTGATCAGTGGCAATACGCGCGTCACCTACCAATAAATGTAACGAAGGAGTAACCAATCGCCCTTGTCTTCCTTTCAATATATTTCACTCTGTATAGCTCTACAACTCATCACAGAAGTGAACCATAACATCGAGTGCTCTCTCGGGTGAACCTGCAGGAACTCCAAGTTACACCCCGTGGATATATATATATATATATATAATATTTGTAAACAATGAGTTAAACACATAGTTGAGATGTAATCAACTCGAAGTTCGAAAGAACAAAAGCAAACCATTGTTTACCTTTTCAGCACCTCTCTGGGGACAACACAGTATATAGCTATGAAGACAGTTTAATATCATCTTTGAAACATATTGTGAAGTGATGTAAGACAATAACATGCAATTAAATATTTGAAACCATTTCTCTTCTTTATATATATATATATATATATATATATATATAATGAAAAATTTGAACAGGGACAGAACAGAGAGGCAGTACAATAAATGTTTATTAAATTCACGCTCAGGAGAGTGGTGGGATATATATATATATATATATATATATATATATATATATATATATATGTATATATATATATATATATATATATATGTGTGTGTGTGTGTGTGTGTGTGTATGTGTGTGTGTGTGTGTGTGTGTATATGTATATATATATATATGTATATACATAAACACTAGAAATTGATTGATATATATATATATATCTAAAATAAACATATGGAACAATCACACGGAATAATTTGTAAAAGTGTGTAAGCAAACATAGCTATGTAGGTAACTATTTAAATTTTAAATAGAACTTTAAAAATAGATACCTTATAAATGGATTAAACTTCCTTGTATATATTTAATTAAATAAATATATTTCACCATCAATCGTTCGGTAAACCACAGTAGCCTAATCACGGATTTCCAACAAGGAAGAAGACTTAATTACCTGTGTTTACACAGCAACTTCAAATCTGCGAATGACTAGTAGCACGTGTTGCACTTTTCAAAAATACACTCATTGTACCAGCTTCATCTCAGTGGCATGAATAGGGTTATGGACAGCTAGAAATAGCAGTCGAGTCCTTTCAATTGAGTTAGCTCAAAAGTTAAGGGGCCGTATATATATATATATATATATATATATATATATATATATCCAAAATTAAATTAAATTCAATTACAGGTGTCATGTCAGATAGCTGGTACAACGTGCGTATGTTTGAATAGTGCAACACGTGCTACTAATCATCCGCAGATTTGAATTTGGTGTGTAAACACAGATAGTTAAGTCTTCTTCCTTGTTGGAAATGGGGATTTGACTAGTTTGGTTTACCAAACGATTAATGGTTAAATATATTTATTTAATGAAATATATACAAGGAAGATTAATCCATTTATAAGGTATCTATTTTTAAAGTTCTAGTTAAACTTTAATTAGGTACCTACATAGCTATGTGTGCTTACACACTTTTACAAATTATTCCCTGTGATTGGTTCATATGTTTATTTAAGATATATATATATATGTCAATCAATTTCTAGTTGAAATAAAATGCTCGGATCTATTCATTGGAATGTTGGAGCATATTCTACAGTGGATATGGCGCATGTCTCTCTGACATGACACCCTTAAATTAAATTTAATTTTGGATATGTATATATATCCAAAATTTTGTGTGTATATATATATATATATATATATATATATATATATATATATATATACAGGCACATCACACACTCATATATGTGTATATATATACACACATATGTGTGTGTGTGTGTGTGTGTGCGTGTGTCTGTTTGTCTGTAACTCTCTGTGTATGTATATATATATACACACACAGTGACGTATGACTAACATACTTCACTGCTTACTGTCGATAACTAACTTATCTCTTACTTTAAAAATTTCTCTGAACTTGCTTTTAAATGTGTTCAGGGATTTTAATTTTTCATAAGAATATTAGATTCCTAATGTAGTGGCATCCTCCTCACCATTATTTAACTGGTAGTTTATTATATAGATTCGAAATGGTTGCAGCGGACTCTTGAAAGCCATGTATATATACTAAGATCGGAAATGATATCGAAAAGATATTGCTTTGCATTTTATAATGTGCTTCCAATTGAACAGCTTAAATGTGAGATATATTAATGTTGAAACTGATGCGCTTATATATATAGTTATGGGTAAACTTATATATGTTTTATCCTAAAATGCCTGCATGAGCGCTAATAAAGTAAATATTTGAGAATTTGCCCTAACAAAACTGAAAATATAACATTGTCAGAACCTTTCATATTTAGCAAGTTTCAATCTGTTCATTCAGAAAAATGCAGCTAATTTATTGTCATTTATTATGTTTTCTAACAAACGTTTAGTTATAACTCATTATGTTTGTTATAGCACATAACCTTTTCCAATGATATAATAGTTATGTGTTTTACATTTCTTCTTTGACACTTATAAATTTAGATCTTCATTAATAAGAAATCGTTTACATAAAAATCATTGAATGAAAATACAATGTGATATGAAATATACTTTACAGAACCTGCGTCCGTAGTTCACAAAATATTTTCCGTCATCGCCCAATTTCACAGGGAAAGATTTTCTAACGTCCACCTGTAGAGTTTACATTCAAAAGTATGTTGAGATTGTTTGGTAATAGTTTTTTACTCGTTCAGAAATATGATATAGTAAAAAGTATCAAATGAAGGTAAGAATTAGGGCAATCGAATGCGGCGGCTTCTGCTGCTACTACAATATAAAAGAACAAATGAAAGCGAATGAACAATACATTTTATTAAATTTTATTTTAATGGATATAATTTCATTTTTGAAAGTGAAAACAAAAAAGAAATGATACAAAATGTATGTACATTACATACATTTTAAATACATTTTAAAATAATAAGCTTTACATCAGTTGTGCAAATGAGATTATAAATATAAGGTTTCTTTTGGATATATATATATATATATATATATATATACAGACACTTACACACACACATATATGTGTATATATATACACATATGTGTGTGTGTGTGTGCGTGTGTCTGTGTGTCTGTAACCCTCTGTGTATGTATATATATATACACACACACTGACGTATGACTAGCATACTTCACTGATTACTGTTAATAACTAACTCACCATTTACTTAAAAAATTGCTCTGAACTTACTTTTAAATGTGTTCAGGGATTTTAATTTTTCATAGGAATATTAGATTCCTAATGTAGTGGCATCCTCCTCACCATTAGGTAGTTTATTATATAGATTCGAAATGGTTGCAGCGGACTCTTGAAAGTAATGTATATATACTAAGATCGGAAATGATATCGAAAAGATATTGCTTTGCATTTTATAATATGGTCCCAATTGAACAGCTTAAATGTCAGAAATATTAATGTTGAAACTGATGCGCTTATATATATAGTTATGGGTAAACTTATATATGTTATTTCCTAAAATGCCTGCATCCGCGCTAATAAAGTAAATATTTGAGAATTTGCCCTAGCAAAACAGAAAATATAACATTGTCAGAACCTTTCATATTTAGCAAGTTGCAATCTGTTCATTCAGAAAAACGCAGCTAATTTATTGCCATCTCTTATGTTTTCTAACAATCGTTTTGTTATAACTCATTATGTTTGTTATAGCACATAACCTTTTCCAATGATATAATAGTTATGTGTTTTACATTTCTTCTTTGACACTTATAAATTTAGATCTTCATTAATAAGAAATCGTTTACATAAAAATCATTGAATGAAAATACAATGTGATATGAAATATACTTTACAGAACCTGCGTCCGTAGTTCACAAAATATTTTCCGTCATCGCCCAATTTCACAGGGAAAGATTTTCTAACGTCCACCTGTAGAGTTTACATTCAAAAGTATGTTGAGATTGTTTGGTAATAGTTTTTTACTCGTTCAGAAATATGATATAGTAAAAAGTATCAAATGAAGGTAAGAATTAGGGCAATCGAATGCGGCGGCTTCTGCTGCTACTACAATATAAAAGAACAAATGAAAGCGAATGAACAATACATTTTATTAAATTTTATTTTAATGGATATAATTTCATTTTTGAAAGTGAAAACAAAAAAGAAATGATACAAAATGTATGTACATTACATACATTTTAAATACATTTTAAAATAATAAGCTTTACATCAGTTGTGCAAATGAGATTATAAATATAAGGTTTCTTTTGGATATATATATATATATATATATATATATACAGACACTTACACACACACATATATGTGTATATATATACACATATGTGTGTGTGTGTGTGCGTGTGTCTGTGTGTCTGTAACCCTCTGTGTATGTATATATATATACACACACACTGACGTATGACTAGCATACTTCACTGATTACTGTTAATAACTAACTTACCATTTACTTAAAAAATTGCTCTGAACTTACTTTTAAATGTGTTCAGGGATTTTAATTTTTCATAGGAATATTAGATTCCTAATGTAGTGGCATCCTCCTCACCATTAGGTAGTTTATTATATAGATTCGAAATGGTTGCAGCGGACTCTTGAAAGTAATGTATATATACTAAGATCGGAAATGATATCGAAAAGATATTGCTTTGCATTTTATAATATGGTCCCAATTGAACAGCTTAAATGTCAGAAATATTAATGTTGAAACTGATGCGCTTATATATATAGTTATGGGTAAACTTATATATGTTATTTCCTAAAATGCCTGCATCCGCGCTAATAAAGTAAATATTTGAGAATTTGCCCTAGCAAAACAGAAAATATAACATTGTCAGAACCTTTCATATTTAGCAAGTTGCAATCTGTTCATTCAGAAAAACGCAGCTAATTTATTGCCATCTCTTATGTTTTCTAACAATCGTTTTGTTATAACTCATTATGTTTGTTATAACACATAACCTTTTCCAATGATATAATAGTTATGTGTTTTACATTTCTTCTTTGACATTTATAAATTTAGATCTTCATTAATAGGAAATCGTTTACATAAAAATCATTGAATGAAAATACAAAGTGATATAAAAAATACTTTAAACATCCTACGTCCGTAGTTCGCAAAATTTTTTCCGTCATCGCCCAATTTCACAGGGAAAGATTTTCTACCGACCACCTGTAGAGTTTTTACA
Organism: Eledone cirrhosa; assembly: GCA_964016885.1. Taxonomy (NCBI): domain Eukaryota; kingdom Metazoa; phylum Mollusca; class Cephalopoda; order Octopoda; family Eledonidae; genus Eledone; species Eledone cirrhosa. The sequence goes on from OZ024742.1 coordinate 82,168,608, forward strand.
TTCAAACGTATCTTAAAATTGTTTGGTAATAGTTTTTTACTCGTCAGAAACTGATTTATATGATATAGTAAAAAGTACCAAATGGAGGTAAGAAGTAACTCAGGCAAATGCGGCGGCTTCTGCTGCTATTACAATATAAAAGAACAAATGAAAGCAAATGAACATTGCATTTTATGAAATTTTATTTAAATGGATATAATTTCATTTTTGAAATTGAAGACAAAAAAGAAAATATACAAAATGTATGTACATTACATACATTTTAAATACATTTTAAAATAATAAACATTACATGAGTTGTGCAAATGAGATTATAAGGTTTCATTTGTATAAGTATATATGCCGTTTAATGAAAAGGTGACATATATTCTTAAATAAACTCTAAAATATGCTGAGCGAAAATGTTATATATCTTGGATTGCCATGGCTGTTTACATGTTCGGCTCTGTAGAAGATTGTTGGTTGGAAAGAATATACAATGCCATCTATAATCGTGAATGACTCAACAATATCCAAAAATTCATGTTAACAATTATTTTGCTAGGGGGCTAATGATTGGGAGAATATCTATATATATATATATATATATATATATATATACGATAAAAATACTGATTTATCAGGATTATGTATGAAATTTAAAGACACACATAGAGATATATGTATATATATATATATATATATATATATATATATAACTTATATATAAGTTATTCCGGGTTGAATCGGAGGTAACCACAGTAAGTAAGGTACTCAATACATAGCAGAGTATACAAGTTTTAATATAGAAGTGCTACGACAGGACTAGTACTGTTTCTTTCGTGAACATTTATCAGGAAGCTAGCTGTCCACATAAGTAGAAGTATTTATATATTTCCATTCCTGGTAGTAGGAGAGGGTGGGAGTTGGCATGGGTTGAGGTCACTGGTTGAAGGTTTTAAAGAAAAGGGAGTTCATTAAAAGGTAATTCATTAAAGCTATAAAATTAACAAAGTCAGAAAAAATACTGTAAACAAATTCAAAAATGGTATATCAATCCTTGTTTATCACTTAGACTAACAATGCCTGTCAGCAGGTGCTACAGGATGGATGGGGTTCGATGGTTTAAAGAAAAGGGAAATTCTTTAGAAGCTAATTCTTTAAGGCTGAAATAAGTGTGACAATGCAGAAAGGGTTATTTCAACAGATTCAAGTGTTGGGGGGAACCCCCTTATTGTGAGGTTTCACTTAATATATATTCCAGGTATCGTCAAGCACATTCATACACGCGCCCACTTACACACGTATGCACACATACACGCACTCACACACAGACAGGCACACACACAACAGACATACATAATGGTACATACACGCATACATATATACACATATATACATACACATATACATACATATGTGTACATACGCATACACATATACATACACATATACACACACATATATATATATATATATACAAATACACACACACAGATATACACATATA
>OZ024742.1:82172596-82287596 GCA_964016885.1 Eledone cirrhosa
AATCCAACCACCGACAACATAGTTGGATGACCGATATTCACACTAAACCGGAGTATTGTGTTCCTTGTGATTTCAAGATTTACAACCACTGATAGTGTATCGGAGACCGGAAAACCATACTCCATAATATTGAACCAAGTGATTGATTTGTGCGACCAAAATATCAACACACACATATTGGGTCGGCAATGAACTAGGAATATTGGATCCTCTGTCAATGTCCGGGTGAGCACAAATAGATTTCTATCTGCATTGAAATTTATGAACTTGTGCATCTGCTGTGGGGTCAAACACAAACGCACACGCCCGCACGGATGAGCGATGGACTATGCCATATGGGTTGAACTTGCAAGTGAATTGAAGGATTTGTAACTCTGATATACATATTATTTATTATTAAGATGTATAAATTTAACACAACTATTATCATCTTATATTCTCTCAACTAATCACATTATGATTATATTTCTCTCTCCCGTTTTCTCCCCCCATATTTATTTGATAAAATCTGTTTTTTTACATTGTGTTTTTCCCTTTCTAATACTTGCTTATATTTTTTATATATTCTCTATATATTTTTTATATACATATTTTTTTTAAATTCTTATTTTCATTTTTATCCTCCTTTATATTTTATCTTATTCTTACTTTTATACCTTATTATAGTGTAATCTTTCCTTATACATTATTAACTATAGATTATTATTATTCTTATTCCATTTCTAATTACCTCATGTACTTTCTCCTCCGTTATATATATATTGTATGCCCTTTGTGTGTGTGTAGCCTCTGCACACCCTCTGCACCCTACTATAGATGCCACCCCATCTATGGCTCCACTAACCACTCGAATCCCGGGAATGAATATGACCACAGCTAGTAAACAAGGACCCACACCCCACCCTCCCGCACCAAAATTAGACTTATTGTCCCCTGCTTTTGCTCTTTACTCTCTTTACTCTTTGTTCTTGAATGTTTGGTTGGTAGAGTCCATAACACCAATCAAACCCCTTTTATAGCTTTGAAAAATCATACGGTTACGTAAGGAAGAAACATTGTAAGCCAATAAAAAATGTTTGATGTTGTAGACGCTCTTGTGTTCTTTATCATATATATATATATAGTTTAACTATCAGATTTACCCGGCGTTGCACGGGGTCTGAAATTATTCTAAGAATATACAGCTAGGAAGTAAAAGAAGAAAATTATTTGTCCCCAACCTGTCAAAATAAGCAGAAATCTTCAATAAATAATTCAAACGAATATATAGTGCAATCTGTGTACAAATAAAACTATGCTGATATTGAAGGAAAACTCTGAACAAGATGTAGTTATACAAATGATTAAAGACAATACATGTTGCAAATCTGTAAAAATACAGGCAGTTTTGCTAAAGTACAAAAAGTTGTATACAAACAAAAAATCAATGAGAGTAGAATGAGAGAAAATCTATTCTTTGAGAGCAGTTTTTGCTGCGTATGGTTAACTTTTGAACTTATAATCCAAAATATCCTGCATGACATATTCATTGGTATGTTTTGTAATGTGTAAGGTGAAGTCAAGGCAGAGCTGTAATAAGTGTTTTTGTTAACACTAAAGCACTTCAGGATAGACGATATTCTTTGTTTTTTCTTTTCAGAACAAACGCAAAGAGATTATCTCTACTGCCAACTCATGAGCAGGCAACGTAGAATTGTCCGTGCGAAAAGCAAGGTTCATCCAAGTGAATTCCAGCGACGGACAGAGTTTGACCTTGCGACTTGTTTATGGACATCGCAAAGGCAACACGAAGGGGAAATTGGGTTCGGCGAAAGGAGAAGGGAGTATCCACGCCTGATGTAGTCAGGCTAATTTGTGTTATTATCACAGCCTCGCCTTTTCCACATAGAATGGTAGCTTCAATACTAAATGGAGACAGTTTTTTAACCTCAAGGCGTGTACCATTGCATAGGTTTGGATGAGTGATATTTCTCAGCAAAATAGCTGGCGTTCCCTCTTTCAGAACCAATATATTAGGAGGTAAACCAGGAGGATTTAAAGAATTAGGAAACTCAACTGGATAATTGACCGCATCCTGTGGATCACATACAGTATCAATAGATTTATATATACGTGGACATCCAAGAAGAAGCTGAAGAAGCTGATCGTTAATACAGCTAACCGTGATATGTTTGGGTGCAAGAATGGCTCTTTCACTTAGCAAATCAAGATTCGTATAGTTATCACGCATGTTCGGGAATACACTCACCTTGAGATCATCGACAGTTTCAACTACATTGCAGTTGTGATCAATTGCTATGTGTCAATCTGTATCCGGAAGTAGTTTACCATCTCCTATTGTAAGAATTTCTCCAGAAAATGTTGATGGCAGATGGTCCCATTGCAACCTTGCACGCATGTTGGTAGTTAGTCTTAATGATGTCACTTGTCGCCACAATGGTGAAGTTTTAAGACATGCATTTACCGTATCTGCTCTTGTTCCTTTTAGTATTATAGGAAGAGTCTGTCTGAAGTCTCCTGATAGCAGAAGGTTGACACCCCCCATAACATCACTGCAATCCCGTATGTCTTGCAAAGACCTGTCTAGTGCCGGAAGAGCACCTTTGTGCGCCGTTGTGCACTCATCCCAAACAATAAGGTGACACCTTCGCAGCAGATGAGCCCTTTCGGAGTCTTTGTTGATGTTACAAGAAGGAGATTCCAATTTTGCCAAATCAAGGGGCAATTTAAAAACTGAATGTGCCGTCCTTCCACCAGGGAGCAAAGTGGCTGCGATTCCAGAGGACGCAACTGCTATTGCTATGTCCTTATTCTGTCTAACCTTTGCAAGAAGAAGTTTAGTAACGAAAGTGTTTCCTGCCCCCTGGAGAATCGAGGGAAAATATGCCACCTCTTCTTTGAAATACGGATTCAGTAATGGTGGTATAAGCCAGTCGCTGATCAGCTAGAAGTGTTGGCTCACTATATGTGACGTAGAGGCCGAGATCATGGATGTCATAAGAAGTCTCCTGTATGATATATGTGGTAAGTTTGTTTGAGTCCGTGCGATGAGTTTCTGGTAAACCGTAGTCACGTAAAACCTTTCCTCCAATCAGAGCTAACTTGTCCTCAATATCATTGAGAGCATTCTTGTATAATTCATTACTAAAGCCGACCTCTATTTCTGGAAGCAGCAATTGTGCTTGGTGTCTGTAGTCGTCTGTTAGTTCATCCCTATGTTTCATCCACAAGGACAGAGGATCAGATAAGTTGCACGAGTGCAAAAGTAGCGCAAATAAATTTCTTAAGCTGGCAGGTGAATGTGAACAGCAACTTCCGCCATCGTTGCATCCCACTACGAACCATCTTCCAGCAATCCACGCCTCAAATATGCCTTTGTGTATGTTGGAAGAACTTGTCCGTTTAACGTTCGGAGATCATCAAAGCAGGTAGGTCCTCTGACTCGTATAGTAACATGCGAAGATGGAAGCACTGGTGTTGGTTTGGGGGCAGAGTATAAACGCTGGCCAGGCACTCGTTGAACTTGATGTCTGGATAACCTTCGACACGCTGTCCTGTTTTTCTTCGCTTCCATGTATTTTTGTCCCAGATATAGTAAGATGGGACTTGTGGACATAATAAGGTTTTAGCAAATGGATCTTCTTGACATAATTTAAAGAAAGCGGTAAGAGTAGTATCTTTTGGTTCTTCTGCTAACTGAGCAGCTGATGCATTCGTAAAATATACTCTCTGACCATTCGCTGCACAAACCAACGCTCAGCGGCGGACAAAGATGCTGCAATAACTGTACTCACCGCATTTTGTTATTGTCTATTTTCGGTTATCGGTGGAGCGTCATTTACACGCATTGTTTTCTTCGCCCGAGAGGTCAAAGTCTGAGAGCCAATATGTGCATACTTTCTTTTATAGGCTTATTTGCTGAAAAATTGTAAAGTCAAAATGTGTGAATTGAAGCGTTACCGTAAAATTAAAAATATAATGGCAAAACTTAAAAAATCCTTTGAATAACTACATGCTGTTCAGTATGTTCCTTCATTGTCAAAAAAGTTTGATGTGTACGAATACAGCTGGAAGCATAGATAATTCCTGCATCAAATGTGGACGAAATTACTTTAAAAATTGTAGATACCAATGGTTTGAATGGAAAGTCCCATAAGGATTGTTCGAAAAATAAACAAAGCATCATCAAAATCTCGTCAATTCGAGACTGCTGCTAGATTAGGCCCTTACCGCGAAAATTAACACTTAATATAGTAAAACCAGATAAAACAAAAAGTGTTTTTTTTAACTTTGAAAGTGCAACAATTTTCTTTTTGTATCAATATTTTGGGTAGTAGAGTGGGTAATATGAGAAAGATATGACCCCGACGGCAGAGCTCGATCCATTTCGACGGCTTGAGCTCTGCCGTCGGGGACATAGTTTCTCATATATATATATATATATATATATATATATATATATATATATATATATATATATATATATATGTAGATATATGTGTATATATGTGTGTGTGTGTGTGTGAATATATATATATATATATATATATATATATATATATATATATGTGTGTGTGTGTGTATATGCGTATGTATGTATATGTGCATGTTTATATGTATGTGTGTATGTACCATTATGTATGTTTGTTGTGTCTGTGTGTGCGTGCATGTATGTGTGCGTACGTGTGTAAGTGGGCGCATGTATGAATGTGCTTGTCGACACCTGGAATATATATAAGGGTGCAAAACCTCATAGTAAGTCAATATTTCGCTACTGCTTGATGCAAGCGATCAAGTCGTTGAAGTGACGCACACGCAAAATTAGGTCACAAGTAAAAACTGGTTATTATAAACTTGCTGATCATGCCGCTAAAAATAGCAGCGAGATACAACGTTTTGTTCTCTACATAAGGAGAACAAATTATAAAAGGGTATGGATATTCTAACAGGCACTAAGTACCTACAGAAATATGCATGGTATTTATAATAGGTGTGGTTCGATGGTACTAATTTGAGATACCAGAACTATAAAAATGAGCGGAGCAAGCAATTATCAAACAATCAGTAGGTACCTAGTGCCTGTTGGAATATCCATACCCTTTTATAATTTTTCTTCTTATGTAGAGAACAACACTTTGTATCGCAGTGCTATTTTTAGCGGCATGATCAGCAAGTTTATAATAACCGGCTTTTACTTCTGGCCTATTTTTGCGTGTGCGTCACTTCAACGGGTTGACCGCATGCATCGTGCAGTAATCGAAATATTGACTTACTATGAGGTTTTGCACCCTATAGTATGGAAATAGCTGTCTGAAGATCTAATTCTTTCCATTGGAAATTCTCTGGATGTCCAATCTTTTGATTAGTGAAGCCGTCGGTAACAACAATAGAACTTGTGAATATTTAAATCGTTTTTTTAATTTATTTAAAAGATTGTTTGATAATTGCTTGCTCCGCTTATTTTTATAGTTCTGGTATCTCAAATTATTACCATCGAACCACAACTATTATAATCACCATGCATATTTCTGTAGGTACCTAGCGCCTGTTGGAATATCCATACCCTTTTATATATACACACACACACACACACACACACATATATATATATATATATATATATATATATATATATATATATATATATATATATATATATATATATTTATATATATATATGTATATCTATATAAATGGAATAGAATGAAACGAAATTTCATTTCTCACTCTTAGTACGTGGTTGCCTAAACACTCTTAGTGACGCGGTTGCCTAAACACTGTACGGCCTAAACTGAGCATTATGATAAATGTTCAGTACGTGTATATGTATATATGTGTGCATGTATGTATATATATACATACTACTGTACTTCTGTATTCATATATGTACGTACGTATACATACATACTTACATTTAAGTAAGTGCCGTACTAACAGTGAGAAATGAAATGTCCTTTCATTCTATTCCATTTATCGTTTTAGGTGCGCCCGGCCGACTGAACTCACTCGATATGCCAATTAGGCTGCTCATCCATTAATATGCATAATGAAAGTATATACTTTCAGAGGTTCAACCATCTGGTAGGAAGGTATACGATGCTGACGATAGCTAATAAGCTTGAAACTAGTACATAGTTCCTGTGTCAGTGTTGAACAAAAAGGTGACGTGGTTGCCTAAACACTGTACGGCGTAATTCGGGCTGTTTGTTTGTTTACAAACAAACAAACCGAGCATTATAACAAATGTTCTTTAAACCGATACGTGCATATATATATATATATATGTGCATGTATGTATATATATATACATACTACTGTACGTCTGTATACATATATGTATGTACGTATACATACATACTTACATTTAAGTAAGTGCCGTATTAAGAGTGAGAAATGAAATGTCGTTTCATTCTATTCCATTTATCGTTTTCGGTGCGCCCGGGAGACTGAACTCACTCGATATGCAAATTAGGCTGCTCAGCCATTAATATACATAAGGAAAGTATATACTTTCAGACGTTCAACCATCTGGCAGGAAGGTATACGATGCTGACGATAACTAATAAGCTTGAAACTAGTACATCGTTCCTGTGTCAGTGTTGAACAAAAAGGTCACGTGGTTGCCTAAACACTGTACGGCGTAATTCGGGCTTTTTATTTACAAGCAAACCGACCATTATAATAAATGTTTGGTAAACCGATACGTGCATATATATATGTGTGCATGTATGTATATATATACATGCTACTGAACGTCTGTATACATATATGTATGTACTTATACATACATACATATTTACATATATATATATATATATTTATATTCAAAAGGCAAACGGCAATAGAAATACAAACAGAGAAGAACTATTTTATTAGTTTTACGCTTGATATAATAAGAATAATGACTTAACGTTTCCGACGCTATTCCTACATCAGAAAATAGAATGAGAAATTATGGAAGAGATAGAATGATTGAGGAAGCGGTCAGGGACAGAAACCAACGGAAAATGTTTTGAGAGGGAACAAAATAATCAGGTCTATTCACGTCGACATCTCTTGGAAAAACTTTTTTTTTTTTTGTTATAGAGTCTTGATTTAAAATGGTGGTGATTGAGCGCTGAAAAGGAAAAAAAAAGTTAATTTGTTATAGAGCCATGTGTTTGCACCTATCTATACGAGTTTTTGTGTGTGTGTTTGCTATTCTTCCGTAGAAAGCTAGGTTTGTATGTTACTTTATGGGAGTGTATATATATGTTTGTAAGTATGAAGCTGTGAGCATATGTGTGTGTACGTTACGGTCTGTGTGTTTGTGAGTAGTTAGTTGCTGTTGGTCCGTACAGAACTGTGAAGATAACTGTGTAGGTGTGTGAATCGATGATTTGTTCGTCTGTATAAGCTGTAAGAATGTGAGTTTCTGACCATAATATAGCCATTGGAACCTAGCTATGCACGTGCGCGTGTCTGACAATGGACGAGATAAGGGTGAAAGTAGATATGGACAGCGAAGTGAGCATGAGCATAGTTGTTTAAATTTAAAAAATTGGGGAAACACTATATCAACTCAGTCCTGGTGAGTGAGTCCAGTAATCCGTGGTGTAAAAGTCACCAGAGACTCAGACATGTTGGGACGAGTGCTTAAAGGCGGTAATGGTTGGGTTTGCAAAGAAGCGAGATGTATTGGGGTTAAAAGAGATGGTGCGACAGAAAAGGGGGATACGTCCCCGGAGAGTTAGGGTAATGGGGTGCTAGGTGATGGGGAAAGGAATGCGGCTGTTAGGAGAAAGGTGGCTGGGAGAGAAACCTGTGATTGAGTCACCTTCATGAGTGCGGGTGAGAGCAGCTTAGATCAGACTGGCGGGTATATCCACGCTAGATGAAGCAGTAGGGAATGTGTTGGGACTGTGGTCCGAAATCTTGGCTACAGAGCCGACGAACATGGAGGAATTGGGAGTTGAGTATGTATAGATTAGTGTTGGTGGCATAGGACGATGTGAAGTCACGGTATATCGCTCATATCAAACTATTTTCATATATTTCCCTTCTCGAATAGATTTTCTTCATTTGTATTATTTTCTTTCAATTTCTTTCTTTGAAATCGTTATAAGTTTTGCTATTTTGTTCAGTTTGCTTCTTTTATATTCATATACATCTGACAATGATTCGTGAATAATTCACGAACAAATTTGATGAGGCCAACTTAGTGAATAACAAATTTGACGATACAATCGAAGACGGTCTTCGTAGTATCCTAGTATCCTGAATTTCATTCTTCTATATCAACGTAGAAGATTCACTTATTCACGTTGAGTTGTTGTCATTTGAAATGATTAGACGTTTGACGAACTAATTTGGTTTTAATTAACCTATTTGTTTAATTCTAAAGCCTGGAAGTATCAAAGCGTTTATATTAGCGCATTTCTGATCCCAAGAAACAAAATAATGTCATATATTATGTAAAAAACGTAGTAAAGAATAAAATAAAAACGAAAATAAAATAAGTTAAGGAATACATAGGTATATGAAGATAAAGAATAAATATATATATACGTAAAATGTAAATATACACTTTGCTGAAGAATTACATATACAATACAAATTTGTATGTACAGTGTATGCAGAATGAAACAAAAATAACATACAAAAACACAATTTACGATTTTCTATTCCTACTGTCCCCACTGAGGTTTGCATCGTCTGACAGTTGGTCGATGAATGTTCGAGCAGGCCTTTGTCTACAACATCTACCGTGAGCTGGTTCTCCCCAAAATAGCTTGTGTATAACTTCCTGGGGTTTTTTTCCAGCAATGTTCTGCAAATCGTAAACGTCCTTGAGGAATTGTAGTTTTATATTGGGCAAGATTCCGTATAAACTTTCATTCGTAATATGGTCGCAGTTTATGTATTGTTGAATCTAGATCATTTCCCGTAGGCGCCATCTAGTTACTCAAGTGTCCATCTACCTGAATCACACAAATATAGTTTCAACAGATGTTCTGAAGAAGGATATTTTGATTATTCTGCGAAGATCTGACTTCCATATCATTTCCATTTTATTCATTGCAGCCCAGACTTCATGAATTTATACAGCTGCCCACATATAGAAAATCATCGACTCGATTTAGTATTCCAACATACAGTGGGTCAACATTTCTATCATCTTCGTTCAGTGACATGTACTCGATCCTTGAAACATTTATGTGTAGGAAAAATTTCCATAGCAGAGAATTCGACATTCTGAATAACTTCTTCGGTTTGGTCAATGGTCTTTGATATAAAAGCCATATCAGCAGCAAAACCTGTATCACATATATCAGTCGGTGGATTAGCGTACTTCTCTTTGTGGCAATGTAAAGCCGAGATCTTGTTCATTGACAAGGGATTTCTTCATGGAATAGTCGATGTCGATTTTAAAAAGATATGGTGCCAATAATTGTAGAAGGATTTGAAATAATCCAGGTATCACTATATCACAACCAGGCGATAGTACGTGAGATCCTTGTTTTTTCTAGAATACAGTAACAACAGAAACAGTGGCATCAAGTTTGATATATGCAACTCTGTTTGACATATGCTTTCATCTATGGATTGAGATAAAATACTTTTTGAAGTCAATGTATCTTAGTAGAGATTTCAGGTTCTTTGTTATGACGCCTACTAAGAATGTTTCAACAATGAGAGATGAGAAGTGTAAAAAAGAGACCAAAGTTCCGTACGCTTCTATGAGGACACACGAACAGACATATACACACACACACATATATATATATATATAGTAGATAAATCTACCAAAAGTTTACGGTAGTGTCCAATCCGTATGAAGAACTCAATGTAATCCGGATATCATGAAAAGAGAAGATGCATTCAAAAACTACTTTCGGTGAAAAATAAACGGAAAACAGAGTCAAGATAAATTAATAAAATAATGAATAAACAAAGAAGCAGTTTCTTTTATTAAAAAAATTCATCATTTTACGATCGTTTCTAGGATATATATGTGTTAGAGTTGGTATGCATATTCTATAGATCTATGTACAATATTTATACAAACTATCATATACATACCTTCACATATATATGCTGTCTTCAGAAATAATGATATTTGTTTATTGAAAAAAAACAAAGATTCAATACAATAGGTCTGTTTGGGAACAGGTTTTGAATTGAACAATAGAGATATAGTGAGGGTCAGGATAGTAATATAGTAGTAGAAGAACCTTAAATTATGGATAGAGGAAGGTAGATTTCAGTTTTGGATGGAAAAGAACATTATGAATGAAGGATTATTTTAGGGAAGAAATAGGTCTTATGCTGACCTCAGAAATAATTTTATTTGTTCATTGAATAAAACCAACAAAGATCTAATATATTCTGTCTGTTTGGTAAGAGGTTTACAATTAACCAATAGAAAGTTAATAATTGGCCAAATGGTAAAATAGTAGTAATTGAAGCTTATTTTAGGGGTGAAAATTGGTCAGGTGGTCAGTAAAAGGTATACAAGCAGTTGCTGTTATAAAATAGTAATGCCAATACAAATATCTAAGGTGACTAAAGTTTTAAGATAAGAATGTTAGTAAAAAAAAATACATCTATGAAAAGAATATAAATTAATTTAATTGATGGGTATATTTATATTGAAAAAATTATACTAATACATATAGATATGATAAATAAGAGTTAGATGCAGTTGAAAAGTGCTGTTACAGATGAGGGGAAATTAAAAGAATATAAAAATAATATATATATATATATATATATATATATATATATATATATACTTATACATATATATATATACATATATATACACCTACACACACACATATATATATATATATATACACTTACATATATATATATATACACATGTATACACATACACACACACACATACAAACATATATATATATATATATACATATATATACACATATATATATATATATATATATATATATATATATATATATATAGATATATACATGCATATATACATACATACACATATATATACACACACGTATACACTTATATATACATATAATTATTGGGGGGGGGGTTAATTGTATTAGTGAGGAATAGTAAATATATATAGTCTTAAAGGAACATAGAGTCATAACCTGAAGTTAAAGCATTATATATGTTTACTTAATGGTATCAGTTTTAGGAAATGATATTTGTAAGAAGGAAAGCAAAATTATGTAGTTCATCAGTAGTAGAATATTAATTATAGGTTAACTAATTTAAAAATAGTTTATATATTAATTTCTAAAGTGTATATTAATTAGGTTTATAATTTTTAAAGCAGAATTATGTAGTTCATCAGTAGTAGAATATTAATTATAGGTTAACTAAATTAAAAATAATTTATAAATTAATTTCTAAAGTGTATATTAATTAGGTTTATAATATTTAAAGGTTTTTCTCAGTTTATGACTACACGATATTATTAATTCCTGTCGCTTATTTAATACGATATCCTTTGATTTCATTATTTCAAAAAGTTCTTGGGAACATAATCTACATTCATTTCTACTATTTCGATAAAGGGTGGCCCTTTTGAGCACACTCCAGGTCAGGTCATATTCTATATTCCTCTTTCTATAACTATTTATTATTTCAGCTAGAGATGTTGTATTAGCTAGTGCGGCATTTTTAAAACTATGTTTGTGGGTATTAAATCTTACCTTAAATTTGTTAGAGGTAGCTCCTATATATGAACAAATTGAGTCCTTAGTGTGAACTTTACATTTATATACTATGTTATTAACAAGGCAATTTCCTTTTAATGGACAGTTTGCCTTGTTTCTACAGTTACAACTTTTCGTGAATCCTGTATCTGAGGAGATATTATGGTTAGTTTGATGTACTGGTGGTATACTCATGGTTTTTTTACATTTATATGCATTATAGGCACTTATATTTTGTTTTATGTTTTTGGTTGTTGAGTAGGAGAATTTAACCGTTGATCTATTTAAGATTTGATGGTATTTGTGGTTTTGCGGGAAGTTTTTCTCTAGGATATTAAAGAATAGGATGCATCCTATAAAAACAATAAACAACATCGAAACCGTAATAGACGAGTTACTTGGTACAATGCTCCATTTAATTTACAAATTAAGGATAATATACCTAAAAAATTCTTTAATGTCCTAGAGAAAAAATTCCCGCAAAACCACAAATACCATCAAATCTTAAATAGATCAACGGTTAAATTCTCCTACTCAACAACCAAAAACATAAAACAAAATATAAGTGCCTATAATGCATATAAATGTAAAAAAAACCATGAGTATACCACCAGTACATCAAACTAACCATAATATCTCCTCAGATACAGGATTCACGAAAAGTTGTAACTGTAGAAACAAGGCAAACTGTCCATTAAAAGGAAATTGCCTTGTTAATAACATAGTATATAAATGTAAAGTTCACACCTAAGGACTCAATTTATTCATATATAGGAGCTACCTCTAACAAATTTAAGGTAAGATTTAATACCCACAAACATAGTTTTAAAAATGCCGCACTAGCTAATACAACATCTCTAGCTGAAATAATAAATAGTTATAGAAAGAGGAATATAGAATATGACCTGACCTGGAGTGTGCTCAAAAGGGCCACCCCTTATCGAAATAGTAGAAATGAATGTAGATTATGTTCCCAAGAACTTTTTGAAATAATGAAATCTAAGGATATTCTATTAAATAAGCGACAGGAATTAATAATATCGTGTAATCATAAACTGAGAAAACCTTTAAATATTATAAACCTAATTAATATACACTTTAGAAATTAATTTATAAATTATTTTTAATTTAGTTAACCTATAATTAATATTCTACTACTGATGAACTACATAATTCTGCTTTAAAAATTATAAACCTAATTAATATACACTTTAGAAATTAATATATAAACTATTTTTAATTTAGTTAACCTATAATTAATTTTCTACTACTGATGAACTACATAATTTTGCTTTCCTTCTTACAAATATCATTTCCTAAAACTGATACCATTAAGTAAACATATATAATGCTTTAACTTCAGGTTATGACTCTATGTTTCTTGAAAACTATATATATTTACTATTTCTCACTAATAAATTTAATCCCCCCCCCCAATAATTATATGTATATATAAGTGTATATGTGTATGTATATATATATGTGTATGTATGTATATATGCATGTATATATATATATATATATATGTGTGTGTATATATATGTATATATATATATATATATATATATATGTATGTGTGTGTGTGTATGTGTATACATGTGTATATATATATATATATATATATATATGTAAGTATATATATATATATATATATATATATATATATATATATATATATATATATATATATATATATATATATATATATATATATATTGTTATACTTTGGGAGGGTCATGTTGCCAATAAGAAACACACGCACCAGTGCTTTCACTTCAATTTATTAAATATTTATAAATTTATAAATTTACAAATTTACAAACTTATAAATTTCTGGTTGGTTGGTTGGTTCCACAGCCAGATAGTTGTTTATATATAGTCATAGTCCTTTCGTCACACACTCTGTGACCTCTTCAGTGACTGGGGATTCCTTTCTTTGTTTCTGTGACTTTCCTTTCTTCTATCCTACGCCATTTTGTTTCTGTGTGTGTGTTGTGTGCTCAGTTTGCGCATGCGCCACATCCGGGTGTCTGTGTGTGTTTGTGTTCATTTATCTATTTGTTTATTTATTTATTTATTTATTGTTGGTTGGTTGTTTATTCTATGTGTGTGTGTGTTTTCATTTTGTTGTCCTGTGTGTGTTTTCATTTTTTCCTTAATTGTAAGTTGTTTGTTCTATGTGTGTGTGTGTTTTCATTTTGTCCTGTGTGTGTTTTCATTTTGTCCTTAATTGTAAGTTGTGATGTTGCTGTTCCACTCATATTTTCTATTTAATTTTGGTTTTAATTATTTTATGCTTACTACCTCTGTAATTTGCCTAAACATTGCGTCTTTTCTGTGTGTGGATTCTATTTTTATTTCTATGTTCTATAATCTACCCCTGTGTTCTATCTTAGCATGTTGGTAGAGCACAGATGATTTTTTTATTATCTTGGAGGTCTCGCCATTGTTCATTTATTCGTTCCCCTATGCTACGAGCTGTCTCACCTATGTACACAATATTTTTGTTTCTACATTGTCCTTCAGTACATCTTATGCTATACACTACATTTCTAGTTTTACAGTTAATATGGGGGCTTATTTTACAGGTTATACATTTCTTATCTATACATGAGGGTCTTTGGAACGGGTATGTCTTTCTAATAAGTGTTTTTACGGAGGTACCTGGTCTTTCTACTATCTTAATATTGAGATTATGTTTATTTAGGGCCCTTCTAAATTTGTAGGCTAGTTCGCCTCTAGGGGTTGTATTGATGAACATTACACTCTGGTATTTATTGCTATCATACCATGAGTTTATTCTATTGGCCTTGTTGCTAGTTCTTTCTATTCTATTCCAAAATGTGCTCCTATACAAGGGGCAGGTCCCATTTATTTCATTATTTACCATTTGTACATAGATCTATAGAATATGCATACCAACTCTAACACATAAATATCCTAGAAACGATCGTAAAATGATAATTTTTTTAAATATAAGAAACTGTTTCTTTGTTTATTCATTATTTTATTAATTTATATATATATATATATATATATATATATATATATATATATATATATATATATATATGTATATATACCGTATATATATATATATATATATATATATATATATATATATATATATATATATATATATATATATATATATATATAGACATATATATATAGACATACCTGTATACATGTATAACTAATTTTTATCTCCAAAGAAATGCACTTTTAGGAAGCCGTAGCTTTGCAAACGCCGTGGGGCTAACGCCCTCTGGTGATGCATAACCCCCCGGTGTTGCATAGCTACGGCTTCCTAAAACTGTATTTCTTTGGAGATACGAAATATTTATACATATTTTATAAAGCTATGCTTGAAGGGAAATCCTATTTCTTATATATATATATATATATATATATATATATATATATATATATATATATATATATATATATATATATATATATATATATATATATATATAATATTTTGTAATTTCTGTGTAGAAATACTGCAATATACAAAATAAAAATTAATCAATTGATAATTTTCTGCGACATAACATATTTTTAGCAACACAAATTCAGTTAGAATATATTTACACAACCATGGAGTTTCATACTTTTTTAAATGAAATTACTTCGCTAAGATCCTCTGAAGTTATGCTACACTTGCCTCGCTTGTTGGTAAATTATCAAATACTACAATATTTGTTTACGAAAACAATTTTACAGTGTAGGTAATATTCACTGAGCTACGGTATAAATCCAACTATCTCTCTTCCATTCGGATATATGTATATATATATATATATATATATATATATATATTAAAATAACAGATCAAAGTTTAAGCGAAGCATCGTTGCTTTCACTCTGAACGGGAGCTTCTGAAATTAAAAAAGTCAATCTGTGAACACAGATGTATATATTTCAGAAAAAGTTGCAAGAGAAGGAAGACATGAAGACGATATTTTGTTTCGTGGAAACCTTCCCAGGCAAAAAACGGGAAAAAAACGAAGATAATACGTCATCATTTGGTGCGGTGAAAACATTTACATGGGAAGACAAAATCACGTTTATGGTATAAATGTATTCGTAGACTAATAGGTGGTTCATGGAGACATTCTGTGGCAATGAACGGTAAAAACGAAGATAATACGCCATTATGTGAACAAATGTGAATAATTACACGCAAAGACAAAACCACGTAAGTGGTATAACTTAAGTCGTAGACTAAAATTCTATTTAGGAAACCATATGATTCTCGGCTTCAGAGTTTAGAATAAAGTAAATAAAATACAGTGGTAATTGAAATTAAATATATGCATACACAAGTCCATATACATACACAAGTCAACGCGAAAACACATACACACACATACAGAACCCACACAACGCCTGTACTGCACACATACGATGGTTTACACCAAATACACATACACATAAATAAAAACATATATATATATGTGTGAGTGTGTGTGTGCGTGTATACATAATTAAATAAACGTATATAAATATACACACATAATTACGTATATAACGAACGCACACACACACCCACATGTAAATACACATATGTACGCGGACTACGTCAAACAAAACCCAAAGTACACATATACACACACCCTACATATGTACGAACCCGCATACTCACACAGACGCAAAATTCACGTATACACATAACAAATTCCACATGTACCATTATATATAATATATACGCCAATAACATATACAAGCAAATATATGAATGAGAAAGTATACGTACCTTCAAAAAACATACATATAATATATACTAACCTATACGAATAAGTAATGGTATTAACATAACATATAGTTAGTTACCACATGAAGACGTAACATATCCGCGTGTAGTTCGTACTATCCGTTAGGCTATAATGTTGGGCTGTAATACAGGAAAGTGTTGTGCAATTTATGTTTACAAGCCTAAATTGCCTCAGATTTTTTGGTTTAAGATGTGGTATTTGGCGTAGTGTATTAACCAGTGCCTCAGCAGCGCAGAGGTCACATGGTCTTTTATTTCCGCTATACGATCTAGCCCTAGCTAGGATCTCCCAGTGTAACTTATATAGGGGGTGCTTGTCTTTTAGACTCCAGATATAAGCTGAAAGTGACGTCATATTCCTTCTTAAAGGCTTAAGAAAAGAATGGGTATGCATGTAAAGACGCTGCTTGAATCTATTGGCGGTTAACCCTATGTAGGCCCTACGGGACGCGGGTGTTTCAACATTACATTTGTAGACAATGTTACTAGAGAGGCATTTCCCGGATAGGTGCAGTCAACCCGATTCCTACAATTAGAGTTAGTACTAGCGACGGGGTTGCACGTGTTCTTACGGCTAGGTAATTTAGCTCAATTTGAAGCTGTGATATTATGTGCAAGGTTAGAAGTCGTAGAGTAAGAAATGTTAATGGTATTTATATTAAAGATATTACTATATTTGTGCTGGGGGGAAATGCCTCATAATAAGGGAGAGATAGATCTTAGCTAAAGGTGTGGCCACATCCATATTATATGGTGGCTTATACCATATAATGCGTTGGGATCTATTTTTCCTACTCTATTCTCGTACTCTGTATAAGCTACCTTATCGACAAATCCACTACGAGCAAGAGCTTCATTGTAATATGTGGAAAGGTCGTTGAAAATATGCTCGTTTGTAGATAGACGGGAAAGCCTCAAAGAAACGTTTCTTACTAGGGTTATGCTGACAGGAGGGTTAGAATGCTTACTTTTGTAATTAAGCGTATCATTCGGCTTTCTATACGGGTAGTGCAAGCCATTCGAGAAAATATGAGGGTAACGTCGATGTAATTAACGACTGAGAGGTTGGCCTCAACCTGTACGGAGAGGTTGAAGCCTTTACGCTTATATCTGGAGTCTAAAAGACAACCACACCCTATATAAGTTACACTGGGATAGCCTAGCTAGGGCTAGATCGTATAACGGAAATAAAATACCATGTGACATCTGCGCCGCTGAGGCCCTGGCAATACTCTAAGCCAAAGACCACATCTTAAACAAAAAATCTGAGGCAGTTTTGGCTTGTAAACATAAATTGCACAATACGTTCCTGTATTACAGCCCCATTTTATACTCTAACGGATAGTACGAACTATACGCGGATATGTTACGTATTGATGGGGTAGCTAAGTATATGTTATGTTAATCCCATTACTTATTCGTATAGTTACGTATATATTACCTGTATGTTTTGTGAAGGTACGTATACTTCTCATTCGTATATTTGCTTGTATATGTTATTGGCGTATATATTATATATACTGGTACCTGTGCATTTGGTTATGTGTATACGTGAATTTTGCGGGTTCGTACGCATGTAAGGTGTGTGTATATGTGTGCTATGTGTTTTGGTTGACGTTAGTCCGCGAACATATGTGTGGCTGTGTGTGTACGCGCGTTATATACGTATTTATGTGTGTATATTTATATACGTTTATTTAATTATCTATACACGCACACACACACACACACACACACATATACACACACACACAGACACACACACACACACACACACACACCCATACACACACACACACACACACACATATGTATATATATATATATGAGGGTGTTAAAGTTTGCTTGAAGCATTGTGAAATGTGTAAAATACGTAGTTTAGAAAGCCACAACAATGCAGAGGGAAATCTCGAGCTAGGAAGTGAATGATAGATAGGAGAAATAGGAGAAGGTGAAAATTGAGAGAGACAAAGATAAAAACAAAACAAAGGTAGAAGGGTTACCGTAGTGGAGATTTAATCCCAATATTTCGGGCTGACGCCCATCAACGGGGGTAAGTTCCAAAAGGGGGGGGAACAGGCTAAGCGGAGAAAGTTGTGATGTGGTTAAAACAGGAATGCCGTTATGGGGAGAAAAATTATTTAAAATTTAAATGAGGGAAAGAATGCGCGTGCGCGTGATAGGCTGTGGAAAAAGCTACTGACCAAATGGGTTAAATCAAGAGGGTGCGCTAGCGTGTGAAAGCCGTAAAATATGTGTGTGTAAATATATATGTGTGTGTAACTGTGTGTGTATATGTGTAAGTGTGTATATGTGTGAGTGTGTGTGTGTGTGAAAGATAGTGGGCTGTAGAAGCTGGAAATCAAAGAGTGTGAAAGGTGGTAAGTTGTAAAATATGTGTGCGTGTATAAATATAGATGTGTGTGTGTAAGCGTATGGGTATACATGTGTGTGTAACTGTGTGTGTATATGTGTGAGTGCGTGTGTATGTGAAAGATAGTGGGCTGTAGAAGCTGGAAATCAAAGGGTGTGAAAGGTGGTAGGTTGTAAAAACATGTGTGCGTGTATAAATATAGATGTGTGTGTGTATGCGTATGGGTATGCATATACGTGCGTGTGTGTGAAAATAGCAGGCCGTAAGGGCTGTGAATGGTCACTATGGTTAAGTTAGCCATGTCAGCTCATTTCTCTCAGCCCGGTTGTTAAGTGGGGTTCTGAGGTTCTTAATAACAAGTGCTTCCTTTATCCTTAAGGATCCGATGCTGCGTTCAGTCGCTAGGACTGTGACCAAGGGTCGACCCTGTGGGTTTCCGCATTTAATGATGTGTTTACGGAAGGAAGATGCGTTGGTGTTGATATGTTCCTCGATACGAACATGTAGGGGTCGGATGGTGCTACCTATGTAAAACTTGTTACATTTATCGCATTGAATCTTATATGCGACATAGGTGCGTAGGCAATCTGCCCCCGTATCGGGCAGTGGCTGAGGGAACACGTCCCATCTGACTCGTCGGGTTTTTTGGAGAGGTATCTTCGCAGCGAAGGTCCTGTGTGGGCCAAATGTATGTCAAGTCCCTCCATCCGTATGGCCCTGCGGATGGCGTTCGTGGTATATTCACTCAGGTGGGGGATTTTAAAGAAGCACCTGCTTTTATTTAAGTTTCTAGTGGGTGTCTGTCTATTGGGTCTGGGGTCTCTAATTCCGTAATCAGTCGCTTGGGATATCCATTAGACCTGAGTAGATTACGGAATTGCGTGGTATGGTTGAGACCACCCATCGGGTCGCTGCATCTGTTAGTGATCCGTGTCAGTTCATTTAGGACATAGCCTCTCTTAGCGTTGTTGGGGAGGGCTGAGTTGTAATGCACAAATAAATCCTTGCACGCTGCTTTGCGGTAGAAGGTGGTGTTTATGTCTCCTTCTTCCGAGATGTTGATACGGAAGTCGAGGAGGGCGAGTGACCCGTCTTCTCCTGGGTGTTCGATGGTGAAATTGACGTGATGGTCAGTATCGTTGAGGATTTGGTGAATTTCATTCGCCATCTCCCGGGAAGAAGTAAGTATCAAGATGTCATCAACGTATCTGGAGTAGAAGGCGACGGCGTTGGGTTGACAGGTATTGAGTGCCTTGCGTTCCAGGTGGTCCATGTACGAGATCGCAAGTATGCCGGACAGACTAGAGCCCATAGGTAGCCCAGAGATTTGTTTGTACGTGTGGCCGAGGAAATTGAAGAGTGCATTATCCACAACGAAGGAGAGGAGTTGGTAGATGTCCGTGTGTGTGAGTCCGAAGCAGTGTAAGTTAGATGCTCGGACTCGTTCGGTCAACAGGTCGACGGCTGGGGATGCTGGTACGGAGGTATAAAGGGCGACCACATCAAGACTGAAGGCATAACCGTTGTCCTTTTTGGTGTTGGGCGCCAGATGGTGTAGTCGCTCCAAGACCTCCTTTGAGCTGCAGACGTGGGCTGGTAGTGTGTGTAGAATAGGTTTCAGTAGTGTGGAGAGCAGCCACGATATTTTGTAGAGTGGGCCCTCCGCGCTAGAGACAATGGGCCTGATTTTCAAATCGGGTCCTTGTTTATGTGTTTTAACCAGGTGGTAGAAGGTGGGTAGTTTGCCGTTTCGAGTCATTATGTTGTTTTTTACCTTCTTTGGTAGTTTTCGTTGGACACAGATGTTAGTCCATATGGTGTTAATGCCTTCCTCGATTAGAGTCGATGAGGTCCCTGTGACTTTAGAGTAGAGGCTGTGGTCATTAAGATGTTGGAGAGCTAAGTTGTTGTAGGTCTCTCTCGAGATGACACAGAATTCTTTCCCCTTGTCAGAGGGAAGGTACACAAGGTTCCTTGATCTTAGGTTGGTGAGAGTATTAAATTGTGCATTGGTGAGGTTGCGTTTATTGTGTGTGTGTGTTGGGAAAGGATGTTAGAGATAGAATGTTTCAACCTGAGTAGTTTAGTATCAAGTTCGTGGTTGGTGGGTGGGGGGTGGAGTGGGTTGTCGAGGTGGTACGTGGGGAGTGTGGGGTGGGTTGTGGGGTTGTAATCGATCTCGGTGTTGTTTTGGATGGCGGTTAGCCATTTCAGTTGATATGCTGTCCGACAGAAGTTGGTTTCGATGTCGAGTTTCAGTCTATCATCGAGACGCTGTGTAATGATGAACTTGGGTCCGAGGCGCAGAAGTTCGAGTTCGTCGTTGGTGAGGGTACCGGTTAGGTCGGTAACGAGGTGTGAAGCATCGTTGGTAGGTAGATCGATGTTGGGAGGTGTAGCGGAGGGTGTTGTATAGCTGTTGTCCCTGGTGTGGTTGTAGTCGCTCCGTCTGTGGGGGCGGGTGTTGTCATTGTAGTATTTGTTTACAGTCCATTCGTATTTCCGTATAAGGCGCTGTTTATCATATTTGACTCTGGTGTGGTAACACTGATCGATAGCTTTGCGTATTTCCTGGACCTGATGGTCAGGGGTGAGAGTTGGAGCTATACGATCTATGTGCTCGGAAAGCGTTTGTATATGGAGTCGCAGTTGGTGGTGGTTGTGTCGTAGTATTTTCTTGATAAACGTGCGTTGAATGTGGCGGATGGTGTTTTCGAATGATGGTGATCGTAAACATTCGGGTTGATGTAAATTCCTGATGGTGGTTGGAATGATGTTGTACTTTAGGCAGCGTTTTAAGAAGGTAATTTGGCAACCGAGTTTGGCACGATTCCCCAACAACGCTAAGAGAGGCTATGTCCTAAATGAACTGACACGGATCACTAACAGATGCAGCGACCCGATGGGTGGTCTCACCCATACCAAGCAATTCCGTAATCTACTCAGGTCTAATGGATATCCCAAGCGACTGATTAACGGAATTAGAGACCCCAGACCCAAAAGACAGACACCCACTAGAAACTTAAATAAAAGCAGGTGCTTCTTTAAAATCCCCCACCTGAGCGAATATACCACGAACGCCATCCGCAGGGCCATACGGACGGAGGGACTTGACATACATTTGGCCCACACAGGACCTTCGCTGCGAAGATGTCTCTCCAACAAACCCGACGAGTCAGATGGGACGTGTTCCCTCAGCAACTGCCCGATACGGGGGGCAGATTGCCTACGCACCTATGTCGTATATAAGATTCAATGCGATAAATGTAACAAGTTTTACATAGGTAGCACCATCCGACCCCTACATGTTCGTATCAAGGAACATATCAACACCAACGCATCTTCCTTCCGTAAACACATCCTTAAATGCGGAAACCCACAGGGTAGACCCTTGGTCACAGTCCTAGCGACTGAACGCAGCATCGGATACTTAAGGATAAAGGAAGCACTTGTTATTAAGAACCTCAGAACCCCACTTAACAACCGGGCTGAGAGAAATGAGCTGACATGGCTAACTTAACCATAGTGACCATTCACAACCCTTACGGCCTGCTATTTTCACACACACGCACGTATATGCATACCCATACGCATACACACACACATCAATATTTATACACGGACACATGTTTTTACAACCTGCCACCTTTCACACCCTTTGATTTCCAGCTTCTACAGCCCACTATCTTTCACACACACACACGCACTCACACATATACACACACAGTTACACACACATGTATACCCATACGCTTACACACACACATCTATATTTATACACGCACACATGTTTTACAACCTACCACCTTTCACACCCTTTGATTTCCAGCTTCTACAGCCCACTATATTTCACACACACACACACTCACACATATACACACTTACACATATACACACACATTTACACACACATATATATTTACACACACATATTTTACGGCTTTCACACGCTAGCGCACCCTCTTGATTTAACCCATTTGGTCAGTAGCTTTTGCCACAGCATATCACGCGCACGCGCATTCTTTCCCTCATTTAAATTTTAAATAATTTTTCTCCCCATAACGGCATTCCTGTTTTAACGACATCACAACTTTCTCCGCTTAGCCTGTTCCCCCCCCCCCCCCCTTTTGGAACTTTCCCCCGTTGATGGGCGTGAGCCCGAAATATTGGGATTAAATCTCCACTACGGTAACTCTTCTACCTTTGTTTTGTTTTCATCTTTGTCTCTCTCAATTTTCACTTTCTCCTATTTCTCCTATCTATCATTCACTTCCTACCTCGAGATTTTCCTCTGCATTGTTGTGGCTTTCTAAACTACGTATTTTATATATATATATGTTTTTATTTATTTTTAAGTGTATTTGGTGTATACATTCGAATGTGTGCGGTACAGGCGTTGCGTGTGTTCTGTATGTGCGTGTATGTGTGTGTGTTTTTTTTTACTTGTGTACGTGCTTGTATTTGCATACCCACGGGGTGTGTTTTTGCGTTTGCTTGTGTATGTACGTATATTGACGTGTGTATGTATATATTTAATTTCAATTACCTCTGTATTCTATTTACTTTATTCTTAACTCTGAAGCCAAGAATCATTCGGTTTCCTAAATAGAATTTTAGTCTACGACTTCAGTTATATCATTTTTCGTGGCTTTGTCTTTGCGTGTAATTGTTTTCGTGCTCCACATAATGACGTATTCACTTCGTTTTTTCCGTTCATTGCCAGAGAACGTCTCCATGAACCACCTACGACTTCATTTATACCATAAACCTGGTTTTGTCTCCGCGTCTCATTGTTTTCATTGCACCAAATAATGACGTATTATCTTCGTTTTTTTACTGTTCTTTGCCAGGGAACGTTTCTATGAACCAATGTATCGTCTTCCTGTCTTGCTTCGATTGCAACGTTTCACTGCACCAAATAATGACGTATTATCTTCGTTTTTTACTGTTCTTTGCCAGCGAACGTTTCCATGAACCAATGTATCGTCTCCCTGTCTTGCTTCGGTTGCAACGTTTTTTGAAATATTTACTTCTGCGATCACAGATTGACTTTATTGGTTTCAGAAGATCCCGTTAAGGGTGAAAGCAGCGATTGTTTGCTTAAACTTTAATCTGTTATATTAATAAATATTTGTTCTTCGGTTCGTATACATCTGATATATATTTATCCTTATCGAGCCCTCTTTGCATTTTAGTCTTCAAATTTATTATTATTACTATATATATCTAGATATATATATATATATACAATGGATTTAGGCCACTTTCTTGACCGGGGTATCACGTAATAATCTCTTCCTCCGCCTTTCTGAGATGTTCTCGCTTGCTACGAACGTGTCTAGAAAGCGCTCTTTCCATGAGGAGTTCCCTTGAGAAGCTGGTGTGCCTCACAACAATGCTACACCACTATGATGTAAAGTTGTTACAGACTGACCCACGAAACTGTACAGTCGGGATATTGATGAAAAAATATGTATATATCTGAGTCTATTACTTCTTCTTACTTTATAATTTGCTATATACATATATATATATATATATATATATATATATATATATATTTCGTTTCTGAATTTGTTTAGCAAGATTTTTTATCTGAAAACGTGTGTTGAAACCGATATTGTTATACTTTGGGAGGGTCATGTTGCCAATAAGAAACACACGCACCACATGTTCTAAATTCAATTTATTATAATAAATTTATAAATTTAGGAATTTATAAATTTCCGGTTGGTTGGTTGGTTCCACAACCAGATGTTTGTTTATATATTGTCAAAGTTCTTTCGTCACACATTATGTGACCTCTTCAGTGACTGGGGATTCTTTTCTTTGTTTTTGTGCCTCTCCTTTGTTCTGTCCTACGCCATCTTGTTTCTGTGTGTGTGTTGTGTGCTCTGTCTGCGCATGCGCCACATCCGTGTGTCTGTGTGTGTTTATATTCGTTTATTTATTTGTTTATTTACATGTCACTGGTTGGTTGTTTGTTATATGTGCGTGTGTGTTTTCATTTTGTCCTTAATTATAAGTTGTGATGTGCTGTTCCACTCATCTTTTCTATTTAATTTTGGTTGTAATTCTTTTATGTTTATTGCCTCTGTGATTTGTCTAAACATTGCGTCTTTTCTTTGTGTAGATTCTATTTTTATTTCTATGTTCTCTATTTTAGCATGTTGGTAGAGTACAGATGATTCTTTAGTATTTTGAAGGTTTCACCAGTGTTCATTTATCCGTTCTCGTTCACTACGAGCTGTGTCACCTATGTACACTATATTTTTATCTCTACATTGTCCTTCAGTACTTCTTATGCTATATACTACATTTCTAGTTTACAGTTAATATGGGGGCTTAATTTACAGGTTATACATTTCTTATCTATACAGGGAGGTCTTTGAAAAGGGTATGTCTTGCTAATAAGTGTCTTTATGGAGGTACCTGTTTTTTCTACTATCTTAATATTGAGCTTATGTTGATCTAGGGCCCTTCTAAATTTGTAAGCTAATTCATCTTTAGGGGTTGTATCGATGAACATTACACTCTGGTATTTATTGCTATCATACCATGAGTTTATTCTATTAGCCTTATTACTAGTTCTTTCTATTATATTCCAAAATGTGCTCCTATACAAGGGGCAGGTCCCATTTGTGTCATTATTTACCATTTTTTCCCATTTGGTTCTGGCTCCTCTATAGACTCTGATTTTAGCTCTCTGATTTTAACCAGAGAACTGCATACAGTGGATGAAGTGTTGTATGTGTCTCTCTAGTTCTTCGGGGTTGCACATGCGGGACACGTTTCTCATCACCCGTACCAAACCCGTAATCAGTATGTTGATTTTGGTATGGTCCGAAATAGCTGAGTTTCGGTGGAAGTCATGGGTTTGGCATATATATATATGTATATAACCACTTCCACCTAACTCGTCCCTTGGACTGAGTGCTCTACAACTACGGATATTACCTTCCATTGTTCCACCACTATATATATGTATAATAAGGAGTTGACGGACCCACCATATTTATCAATGCCAGTACCAGTTGTATGTATTAGAATTGGTGCTCTGAAATAGCGATGTATATATGGATGTGTATATAGTGTATTTGCTAATACACTGTATGCTTAATTAAAAGCATTTTAAAGACCTTACACATACTTCTTTTAGCGGGAGGTCTTCAATATGCTTTTAATTAAGCATACAATGTATTACCAAATATACTATATATATACATCCATATATATCGGTATTTGAGAGCACCAATTCTAATTTTCAATTTTGCTGCACCGACAACCGCTCTCTATAATCAGTTCCTGATTATTACTGGAATACTATAAGAATCGAACATTCATAATGTTCAACAAACAAAGGGAGTGCTAAGCTCCGAAGAATACCAATAGTATGAAACTGAGATATGTCAGCTAACTCCCTTTGTTTGTTGAGAAATAAAGTGACATAGTCACTACTTTAAAACAATAGCGTTAGATCTTCAAAATGCTTTTAATTAAGCATACAGTGTATTACCAAATACACTATTTATACATCCATATATATGAACGTATGTATATATATATATATATATATATATAACATATATATATATGTACATTTATATATATGTCTAAGTATGTATATATATATATATATATATATGACTTATTGGCTGATAAGAGGCGTGCTCTCTCGCGGTACCTGACAGCAAAAACCACAAGAGAAGAATATGTTGCATAAGGAACTCAAGGATGTGAAATCACGTGTGAGGCGATGTCTTTCTCAGATGAAGGATAAGTGGTGGAGTGAGAAGACAGATGAGATGCAAGCTGCATCAGACACCAATAACACAAAGCTGCTGTATAATCTCTTGCGTGAACTTTATGGACCGTCTTCTTCTCTGGTGACACCGCTTCGCAGCAAGGATGGCAACGAACTTCTTAGTGACTCACAGGGAATTCTGCGAAGGTGGCGAGAGCACTATGATGAACTTTTGAATCAGCCCTTTGTCATCAATGAAGATTTCCTCAATCTCATTCCTGAAAAACCTGTGAATGTAGCTCTCGCAGAACCAGCGACGCTTGTGGAGATGCAGTAGCTATCTCTAAGCTGAACAGAGGAAGATCACCAGATATGGATGACATACATACAGAGCTCTTACAATATGGTGGTAAGAGACTTCTACGATATCTTCACTCTTTGTTTGGCAGGATATGGACCAGTGAATCCGTACCTGAGGACTGGAAAATGCAGTTATGGTGGTCTTGTAAGAGGGAAAGAATAACATAGATATATCATTGCTTTCTGTCGTAGGAAAACTTTATGTAGGGTGCTTCTGGACCGTCAGCTGACACACATTGCAGAACCTGTTCTTCGTGAAAGTCAATCTGGTTTTCGTGCTGGACGCGGCACTACTGATATGATCTTCTCTGGTTGACAGCTCCAAGAGAAGTGCTTGGGATGTGTGTGTATGTGTGGGTGTGTATGTGTGTGCGCACAGTCACGCACATATGTATACAAATATAAGTATAGGTATGAAGAAAATAAGAAAAATATACCTAATTGTTCTTCTTTGTCCGGAGATATTAACTAAATAATAATGAATTAAGTTAAAAATGTAATTTTGAGGAAATAATGTATAAATGTTTACGAATATTGCTCTAGACATGACCGTCGAAAATTTCGCTTGTGCTAAGTGGAAATGTGTATTCGCTGCATTATCCGTGAAGCTTGAATCTTATCAAGGGACTCTATCAGATATGACCGATTTTTTATATATATACATATAAGTATATATATATGCATATATATATATATATATATATATATATATATATATATATATATATATGTATATGCATATATAATCACTCATTAGATAGTAGTATATAACTAGGTAGTAGTATGTAGTCAGGATAAAATAATAGGCTAAGAGATATCTGTTTGTGAGAATCAATTGATAATATCAGACATTTATCCTATTAATTGATATCCATCTTTATATTTATCTAAGTATATATATATATATATATATATATATATATATATATATATATATATATACATAACGAAGGAAATGCGGTAAGCAACCAGGTTGAACATAACGCACCAAATTACTCTATACTTAGGGTAGTAAAGTGGGTAATAGGAACGAGTAGGGCCCCAACGGCTGAGCTCAAGCCGTTTCGACGGCTAATTCTGGACAGAATTATCTGTCGAGACGGCTTGAGCTCAGCCGTCGGTGTCCTACTCGTTCCTATATATATATATATACATATATGTGTGTGTGTGTGTGTATATATATATACATATATATATATATATATATATTTATATGTATATATATATAGAAATGGATGAACAATTATATTAACGTTCGTATAACATAATGTTGTGTTATGTTCCCGCAACTGATGCAACCAGACATTGGGTTGCTACTCTAGGTGACTTTTCAGTGGTCGCCATTGGTCTCTACTCTCCGCCCGTCATGCGTTGAAGTATCTGGATATTTTATCCAGTGCAGATTTTGACGGACCAGGTTTTTTCTTGTGAGCTTCTTCTTCACCCTTACTCAAATGTACCCCGAAATATGATTTTCGACAAGGTGCTTTGGTAGGATATATGACGATACCGGCCAAGTGTCCATCTTTTATTCTCTGTCAGCATATTTGTTAACTTGCTTCCCGACAAAGATGTTTGTTTTGTGCTCCGTGTCTGCGATGTCTAGCATCCTTCTGAAGCGTTTGTGCTCATTTGACTGGATTCCTCTTTCCTTGTCAGCTGCCACAGTCCAAATCTCACACCCATACAAAAGGATCGAAGTTACCAAAATTGAACCATTTGATATTCGTTGGAAAACTGATGGTGTTGCTTTTCCATGTGTCATTCACCTTTCTCAAGGCAGAAATAGCCAGCACGGAACATGTCAGTATCTCCTTTCGAGTTCTGTCATCTTTGGTTAGAGTGGATCCTACGCTGATTGTTCTGTCATTCTGACAGAATCTAAAATTTCCTTTTTGGGAAATGCGTATCATCAGTGATTGGGTCCATTTATTTGGACACAAATTTATTTCCTATATTTTGTGACAGGCAACTGTCAGGGCCTTGGTAAGATTTGGTCCACTGTATTTTAACACTGATGGAATGTTATAGACTCCAGGGGATTTACTATCTTTAAGAAAGTGCATCGCTTCTTCGACTTCTTCAAGAAGAATTTGCATATTCTAAATTTCATTGGTTCTATTGGTAGAATTGTCCAGGATTATGATGTCATGTCTGATTCTGTGGTTATAACGGTCTTCGCTATACTTAGAGCATCTGTTAATGAAATGGGCCCCGTCTGCGAGAAGAAAGCCAGTTCTGTCATTAATCGCAATGTTTGTGCGTTGTTTTCTTTTCGTTAGCCATTTGAGGGGTTGATAATCCACATTTTTATTCTAGCTTCGATGTTTTGCACTCGTTTGATATCCACTAGTCTTTGGTCTCCCTCATTTTCTTCCTGACCTTCCTATTCATAGAGTAGTATTGCTAATCTGTTAGTTTGGTATTCTTCAAGTGAAGTTGTTAAAGACTTAGTTCCAATATGTCATCACTGACCTGTAGTATATTTTTTCATTCCTTTTCTCTACAGCACTTTTAAAGCTGTTTCATGAAAGGCGTGCTTGAAGTTGTTGTTTAAGTAGTTATGAGTTTAAGGGCTGCAAACCTGCCACCTACGTTGCTGCATCTCTATGGTCTCTTGCCTTTGCTACATCAAACCTGATACGTGTGGCTCCTTTTGTATGGATTTGTTTTCAATTTAAGCTTTAGTGTCATAGTAGTATGTTGACATATACACCACGGAGGTTTTAACTCCTCTTCTTATTGATACTGAGCATGTAATTTTGATGTGAGAGTATGATGTCAATTTTGTTTTGAGTCCTGATATGGTCTGTAAGCCATGTTGTTGTTATTGAGGTCTTAGGCGTGAACTGTCACCCGGAGAGTTTCAGCTTGTGGTGCTGTCAAATTCATTGAATCAGAGTCCACGATTATTTGTTTCTCCAATTCCAAATCGAGCCTCTCTCCCAGCCCATTGCTCATATGCACCTGGAACTATTTGTGCATTGAAGTTTCATTCTTAAGACGATGAGGGTGTCTTCCTTAAGTGGCTGCCCTGATGATATTCTCCAGGTCTCTATAGCATTCTTCAACAGCATCATCGTCATAATCGAGTGTTGGTGCATAGACTTGTTCAATCGTAGTATTCAGCGGTCTCGAATGATGAATCTGCTGGATACTGGTGTATAGCTGATGACTGTGTTAACTCTGGTTTTGAAAACATTGAAACCCACACCACGTTTAGGCTTGATGTTATCAGTGTTGTATGACAGTTTGCGACCTACACATGTAGTTGACTTACCAAATCCAGTCAAGTTGACATCATCCAAACCTGGGTAATCCCATGTGTATCCCGAAATGTGTGTAAGTTCTCTCACACTTCTACAAGTATATAGTGTGAGTTGGTGCCATGGGCCGAAGAAAATACTTTCATTAGAAGGGGTGATGTTTCACGATTTGTGTGTCCTTGTCATTGCTGTCGTTGTCCCAGTTCCACATCGATCCCCTGCATTCCGGAGCACGGTCGCTGGCTTTCTGGTCCTCGACAGATCCGGCATGTGACCTGACTGTGAACCTATTATGGCATTTCAGTGAGCTTTAGAATGCTTGGTGGTGCCCACCTCCTCTCCAAGCTTCAGGTTCATCACTAGGTTTAGGCTAGCAGCAGAAGCTGTTTCCATGGTGTGGCAGACCGTTTTTCGAAGTCAGATGTGAGAGTCATATAAGACCCGGTGTACGTGTCCATCGCGAGGAACGCCGCTGTTGGACATCAATGTATTTTCTCTATCAGATCACCCCGAAGAAATAATAGTACATATTAAAACATGTTTCATAATGGCATGTTGTTTGATAAATTCATATACCTTCGAAAGATTCTAAAGACGACTATCTGGTAGATCGACGGTTCGTATCCTTCTTGCCGAAACACTTTGTATCAATAGCCTAAGTATTTGGGCAACAAATAATTCTTCGTTCGGTATACACTATCTAGATTTTGCAGCAACCTCGCAAAAGTAACGGCTACAAATTTGTTTTAGTTAACGCCGCTTCTCTAATTCTGGAAGTTTTATTGGACAATGTATTTGAACCCAAGGCACTTCATCTTGTTTGTGTATCAGAACCTACATCTTTCAAAGCGCATCAGATCTTATTAAAGTCATGAGAGCGTCATTTGACGGAAACTTGATTTATTTCCAGCAGGACATGTAAAAGAGGTACAGATAGAGAATATCATACGCGGATACAATCCATTGCGGTTGCTCTAAAACGAGATCAAACGAAAAGTAAAATTTATTTTGAGGAAAGCATCTAATGTAAAACTAGCAAAAAAGTTAATACAGAGTGACGTATATATACAAATGTATTTTGAAAGAAAGCGAAAGCAAAAATATCTATGCTTAGAATTGACGTCCGAATCCATTTAATTCATGTTGATGAATACTTTTTGCAATGCACGCAATGACCATACACTTAATAACACTTCAGATTCTAACAATGACAGAGCGGTTTAAATTAAGACACACTTGTAGTGGCTAATTTTCAGAATCAAGTTTACTTTTAGTCATTAGTTATCCATGCATATATACAATCGCAGAAGCTCAAACAATTGATTTATAAATGCAGCTACAGCACATACACATATACATACTCTCTCTCTCACACACATATGCATACACTCAAATATGTATATATATATATATATATATATATATATACATATATATATATATATATATAAACATATATATATATATATATATATATATATTTATATGTATACATGTATATATTTATATATATACATATAAATATGAATGTATACATATATACATATATCTATATATCTCTCTATATATGTATATATATACATATACACATATGCATATGTGTTCACCCCCCCCCCCCCCTCATATATACACTTATATGTATATATACATTTATATGTATATATATTGAGAGATATATGCATTTATATGTATATATATTGAGAGATGGTTTTGTAAGTCCTTATGTGTATGGGTGTGCGCAACTAAAGTCAAAACCTGGTTTCTATGATAGGTCAGTAAGGAGACTTAGAAACACAAATAGGAAATAAAAACACATTTAGAGCTACATTACTGATTTGTTACACAGCAATATATCAACTGCCCATTTAAATATGAGGCATTAAGTACTATTTCTCAAAATGTATCTGATTGAAACCGCACGAAACGCACATGTTCATACACATTCACATGACATTTAAGAATAGAAAGAGGCACATGATCATGGAAATATAAAGACGCACACACATATACACATACACCCACACACACACACTTATATATATATATACACACACACACATATCCACATACATGCACACACACATATATATATGTATGAGAGATGTAAACTAAAATAACAAAGAGAACAGCACGGTAAATTTAAAAAATGTTAATGTAACGATCAATATAGTAGAAAAGCATCTAAACGTTTCTGACACTAATATTTCATTACAATATAAAATGAGTAATAATAGTTGAAATAGACAGATGGGAAGTGAGACGACGAAGGAACGGAAGGATTTTGAGAAAAAGCACGTGTTTTCACAGTCACAATTTCCCTATGACAATTATATATTTAACCTCGGTACCATGTAATTTAGTGTTACTTCTGAGTGGTCAAAAATAACGAAACATTAAGGTTTTATCTTCAATTAAAGTTATTGAAATAGTTCGAAATATCCGTATTACATGTTTATAGCCTTAAATATATTGTATATGCTTTCATATGAAACACGCATGAATCAAGTTTAAATATTGTTGTATATAATACATTATACCAATAATGAGTCGAGCTAAAATATTTTAAAATAATCTTTCATCGGCAGAGAAGAGCCAGTTTTTCAGTCAAAATAATACTACCACCGCTACAAGTAACTCTAGATGTACAACAATAAGGCATATAACGGGACACAAGAACTGATGTATAATAACAAAGATTCTGGCAACAAAAGTAATCAAGATGGACTTTTTTTTTACGGCAACTGCCTGAAAGATGATAGAGACGGAACTTGATTTTGTCCAACAGACAGAAATGAAACAAGGGTAATTCATCCCTGAAAGGCATCGATATGCTATGGCATTTTACATTGTTCCTCCACGGTGATCAAATGGTATCGACTTTTTTCAGTCGCGTTATTTGCTGGTTGTTTCTTTCATTAGAAACTCTAGACGTCGAAACAAAAGAACATGTCGTGCAGTGCTATTGGGGACAATGCCATTTCGAAACAATCACTGCAGACAGGAAATGTTGTCAGACTGATCTGCTCGATTAAACCGTTCTACACGCTATACGTCACTTCAGTTTTTGTACCTTGCACACCTGTGGGATTTCGTTGAACTGAGGCGTTTATGACGTTTTCGGTTATCACCCGATCTCTCCTGAAAATTTCCTCCAGATTTCCTTTGGCCGGGAATGACAGCAGTTTTCCTATTTCGTAGCTTTGGCGAAAAAAGTGCTTTTGTAATAGAAGAGATAGAAGGATTGAAGATATAAAAATTTTCTTTTGTCAAGCCCTTATCAACATTTTCAAGTTCGAATTGGGAGGGAAGCGAGGGTATAGAGGGAACAGATACACCCGAAATATTGTTAAATGGACTGAGAATGACCACAGTGGTTTGGCCTAAACTAATTGATAGAAATGCATGTAGTAACGTTTACATGTATATTCGTTTTCATGTGTATGTAAAAACATACAAGTCTATGTGTTTGCGTGTGTGTTAGTCACGTGTAAGTGAATGAACAGTAAAAGGTATCAGATAACATAATACCTTTAGAACAATTATGTCTCATATAAATCGCATCAATCATGACAAAGTAGCTTAATATCGTTAAAAATAGGAGTGTACCTGTTGACTTTTAATTTAATATTTATCTAAACATAACATTATGCAGAAGGAAGAGAAAAGGTTCCAAAGTAACCACCTTACTCTCTAAATACTTAGATGCACTGAACTGGGCAATTCTGGTGAGATGGCCATCCCCTGCACCCTACTTATCTCTCAGCCTCATTTGCTTGCCAAATGAACTTAGGAAAAAGAAAAGAAAAAGTAGATGATGCAAAATAATAAGAGAATTAAAGCAAACACAACTATTAAACATCTAATAGTGGAAGCATTAAGAAATAAAAAAAAACAACTAAAACCCATCTGTGATTAGAAAGTTGAAAAGTAGGTGTAATAATCAGATGAACCTAAATGAACCCATTATATTGTGAAGTACATACAGGGATATTCAGGAACATACACACACATATACATTTACACTCACCCACACATTCATACATTCACACACCCACACATACACACATACATACACACATACATACACACACACACACATACACACACACATATATGTGTGTGTTTCGTCGTGTGTTTATATATATAAAAATGTATATATATAAATGTATATAATATATATATATATATATGTGTGTGTGTGTATGTATATATATATATGTATATATATACATATATATATATATATACCTATACTATATCTATCTAACTATCTATCTATCTATCTATCTATAAATCTCTCTCTATATATACGTATATATATAACTATACATACACGCATATATACACATGTGCACACACATACACACATGCTTATATATCTTCATATATACATAAATGTATACGCATGCATATCCATCTATGTGTTCGCGTGTGAAGCCGCAAATTTTGCGTATGTAGTCGTGATTAGTACACAATTGAGTAACAGAGATATTTGTCAGATAATTAATTATATCTTAAGGATATAAGTGCCATTATACTGAACAATATTCTTGATGTGCCTTATCTGCTTGTCGGATTATAATGTTTACGTCAATAAAATAGCACTGTGCGTATGTATTTTAATTTAACTTGCACAATCCCAGGGGAACGACAGTTCTGACTGTATAAACATAAACATCGCACAATATCATAAGCTAAAAACATATCCGCACGTGTACGCACACATTTACACGATACTACTTATATCTGTCAATCCATTTAATTGTATGCGTGTATATACACACATATACATAGATATTGTACATACACATACATACACACACACACACACACGTGTGTGTGTGTGTGCATGTGTGCGTGTGCGTGTGTATGTGTGCGTGCGCGTGTGTGCGTGTGTATACTAACAGAAGTACTCGGGATTTCCATCTTTAAAGGTAATAATAAAATTTCATTCAAATATTGTTTCCCGCCGTATGTTTGTAACTTCTAATAAACTATTTATTTTATGTAACATATTTCAGTTGAAAATATGATTGCATACTTCATTTCTTTATTTCTTCGATAGCTTGTCTGTGTTCGGATTCTCATGTTACTGATGAAATGCTGTGGTAAATTTGCACTTGTATCTTGAGAGTGGAATCCACCTCCATCGATGGTAATTGTACCAAATGATGTCATTTGGAATGCATTATTGTACTTTTGTATATTTTGAAGAAAATATATTGATTCAGTATTTGTACCAATCAGTAGTCCCCCTCAAGGTTTCTGCTGGTTTAGGTAACAATATGAACTTAACCTTTCCATTTAAACAGCACAATCTAGTTGATTCACCATTACATTTTTAGCACCACAAATGGACAAATTGTATTCGTTGAGGAAATTAGAATTACAGTTTATGTGTCATAGCCTTGATGTTGATTGAAGCTAAAACAAGCAATGTTGCTTCCCTAGTCCTCTCATCAGCATGCCTGTTCTACTGCTTCATTTCGCCGTCATTTTACTTTGTATTGGGAGTCTTTCATGACGCTGGTCCATATTTTCAATCTTTTTCTAGCAGCTTTGCCATAGCTTTATGATATTTTCTTCCAAATGAAAGTCTATTCTCCATGGTGATTATTTACTTGCAAATTTAAATGACACTATTATTTTCTGATAATATTGGATCCAAGTTGAGTCAAATTTCAATGAATGAGGACTCACTGCATTAACTTTCAGTTATCTTTCGGAAACAACAACCGATATCTAATGGAAATGAATATGCAAGAAAATATTACAGCTTTCACCTGTATTATGTTTAGTAGTGTTTCCATCAATCACATGAAGAAAACAAATATTTAATGAAAGGCTGACACACAAATATATACACACGGAGCTATATAAGAAACTGTGACGTATATATATATATACTCACTCGGAAAATATATGAAGAGGTTGGTAAGAAACTTTCAGGAGAGCTGGACAACCGGAATTCTTCTGAGTATAACCCCCTTCACACAAGTATTTCCGGCCTTAACCTCTTACTCTCTCTATGGTCCGAGCCACATCCAGGTCAATTAAGTCGTATGGAGATTTTTTGACAGAATCTGGCTGGAATTCCGCGTCGTTGCTTCTGCTTTCAAACTTATATCTAGAAGTTTCCTTGAGTTTGAAAAAATAATGTTGGTAGTCATTGTTACGGTGATACATCAGCAGTGTCGTCTCCACTGCTAAATACACACATAACTTACTCAGAGTTCGTCCCTTAGCGGGCGTAAAACCATAAAAAGAATCCCGTCAATCTGTATGAAGGTATTTTAGTTCACGAGCGAGATATGAAATATATGACATATATTCACACACGGAATATATTTACAATCGCATGTCAACTTGTGCTACATCCAATAGAGTAGAGAACGGATTCTGATATTGAAGCAGAGGTGTTCGGTTGCTTTATGGGGATTGAACGCGTTTCGCTCATTTGTTTTAGTCGTGACTTATTTCATGTAGACGAGAGAGAATTTGGACGTTCAATACTGCCGCAGCCGTATATTTGTTGCTTTAATATCAGATGCTTGTCACTCACTTACTTCGCCCTATTTATATTTGATTATTTCTCTCTTTCTTCGTGCCTTCTTAACCAACTTTACTTGCTTGCTTCAATCTTTGGCTCTCAGCGCTCAGTTAGTTTCACATGTGCTTTCTCTGAAATTATCACTTTTTCATTCTCTTTATTTTCCGTTATATGCAATGGCAAATATGACGATAACTCACGGTGACCGCAGGCAAACAAATATATATACATACTATAAATATTGTTAGCCTGTGGAAGGGGATTCAGTTGTGGGAACAAACTCCAAATTTGTTCTGTATGAGCAAGCGACATGATCATCGGACGTGTCTTGTTTCACAACGGGACAACTTGTGAAACCAATTCTAGCTTGGTAAAATGGGCGTGGAATGGGGATGGTATTCATATTAATACATATATATATATAAGATTTACCCCATGTTAATTGGCCTAATATCAGTCCCTGATGTCAGAGGCCCAATATATAACGTAGGATTCTGCCAGAGCTAATGATGGTTGAACTTTAGACACTGCCTATAACGTCGGGAATCACAAGACCTTTGCTGAACGATGTTAGACGTTTTGAGACCGGGACTAGGGCCCAAACGACGATTGTCACAACTTCTGTCTCTACATGGTGACAAGCTCTAATAGCACTTGCAAGGTCTGCATACTTCCATTTCCTTTTCAGCAACATTGTGGTCATGATGGATCGCAATATTAAAAAATGTCTATTTTGGGCTGTTGTTTGTTTGTTTTACAACAATATCTGGGATTGGGTGAATTTAGACTTTAATTGATATCTTCATATCAAGCTTCCAAAATAATTCTCCACATGTTAGGCAGGATTCAAGAAGAGTAGCAGCACCAGCAGCAACAAGTACAACAGCAACAAATACCACCGCAACAATAATAATTGTTTCTACTTTTGGCACCAGGCCAGCAAATTACCCAGTACATTACTGCTACTTTATTTTATCGACTCCGTAAGGATGAAAGGCAAAGTTAACCTCGGCGGAATTTGAACTCAGATCACCGCAACAATAATGATAATGATTTCTACTATAGGCACAAGGGCATTATTTTGGTGAAGGGAAACATCGATTAAATCGATCCCAGTGAATTACTGTTACTTTATTTTATCGACCTCGTAAGGATGAAAGGCAAAGTTAGCCTCGGCGGGTGTGAGGGCCATAACTCTATGTCGCGATTCAGGCTATCCAACGCGCTACT
Organism: Eledone cirrhosa; assembly: GCA_964016885.1. Classification (NCBI taxonomy): domain Eukaryota; kingdom Metazoa; phylum Mollusca; class Cephalopoda; order Octopoda; family Eledonidae; genus Eledone; species Eledone cirrhosa. The sequence goes on from OZ024742.1 coordinate 82,210,588, forward strand.
GATTTTACCAATCCAAATAATAATAAGAAGAATATGTATATATTAAAACTAGATTGTATAGTGAGAGATGCATTTTTTCAGAAGCTAGGTGAAGAACAAGTCCGTAAAAGCCAGTACAGAAATGAAGATTTGTTATTCAAATGAAGGCTATGAGTAATGTATGATACTTCACAAATGCTTTGCTTCAACATATGCCACCTGCATAACGAGGCATAAAGCTGCTATATATATATATATATATATATATATATATATATGCGCGCGTGTGTGTGTGTGTGTGTGTGTGTGTGTGTGTGTGTGTGTCCCAAAAAATTACTTCATAAGGTATATGTGGCACTTGTATTTATTCCGTTTGAAATTTCTCTCTCAAACATCTCTCAATGTTCAATATACAATTTTTATGCAGAACGGTTTACCATGTACCATATATAAATATTACTAAGTCTGATATATGATATATTATTTTAAATCAATTTGTATCTCAATTACTCATAAAAGAACATGTGTATATAATACAATTTCTTTCAACCTTATTCTTTGATTAATCAGAAGTTCTAAAATTCTTCGATATACCAGAAAGTCTATAACGCTTTATAGTTCTACGTTATTGAGCGTTCTTCTGTAGTTTCATACTGATTGAAATATGCCATTAACAGTTATACACGAACTATTAATATCCATTCACGTTTGCCCCGGATATAAATATAGCAAAGGCTCCTTTTCAAGCGTAAAGCAGAAACAGTTAAAGGGTGTGTTAAATGGGATAAACATAAAATAAATGTCCTTTAATTGAGCCAGCAAACACAAATTGTATACACGATGTTATTCAACATTAAAACCCATTAATGTACGTTTGGAACATCGACAAATACATTTTTCAGGAACTGCCGCTACCTTTCATATGTACGTTCATTCAATTAATCGGAAGCAAAGGCCACTTTGATAAAACGATCAGTAACATGTACAAATAGAAAAGAAAAAATATTTAAAGCATAAAAGAAACCATTATTTCTGTTCTTAAAGTAAGTTCGCGAAAGTATCTTAATATTTATTCGGTGTTTGTTTTGGAGGGGGTCGCTTAAAAGACATGAAACTTTCATTGTACGATATCTTCTACTTTGAGATGCTAGTTTCGAAAGAATCAATATTCAGTAAAGTAAACGGAAATCTAATCATCGTATGTTATCGGAATATGTACATTATTGTAGACGTTTGTAGCTTTGTTGTATAAATCTCAGCGATTTGTACAAGATCAAAATCTTTCTCGATACCTAACGACAAATATTGCATTCACGTGCAATTTGTTTCTATATAGAGCATGGCTTTTGCCATCAGGGACACATCATCTAAGTTAAGAAAGGTAAATCGATATGGACAACCTATATATTTATTGAAACCGATTATATATGTTTGTACCTTCTTTGGGAAAACAAATTGCTATAAAAGATCAGATAGCCTAAAATATATTTTGAAACGATGAAATAAAACAAGAGATATATATATTCAGCAGAGCAGGAGGTTACAAAGGACACAGAGAAAAGTCGTTTTTCGCTTTCTTTACATACTATTAATCTGGGTTATTATGTCTGAGGGACATTTAAAATTTGGTGTTGTCCTCCAAAAAAATATTTCGTTTTTGGTTATCTGAGTTTGAAAATTATTCAATTCAAAGCTGTTTTAATAGTTCTACCAAAATTTACATTTTACCAGCCAAATGTCTACTATTGATATATACAAAAGTTGGGAATGTGAAATATATATTGCTGTTATCGGTAAAAATTTGCACTTTACATATATACGGAAAGAGTGAACACCCTACGGCTGAGATCCGGCCGTTTCGATAGCTAGATTCGATCAGTTCGGATCTAGCTGTCGAAACAGCCGGTGCCCAGCCGTCGGAGTTTGACTCTTTTACTATTATCCACTCTACTACACTAAGTATCGAGTAATCTGGTGCGCTATGGTCCATCCGGTATCTGACCACACCTTCTTTGTTATATATATATATATATATATATATATATATATATATGCGTGTGTGTGTGTGTGTGTGTGTGTGTGTGTGTGTGTGTGTGTGTGCGTGTGCGTATGTATGGGTGTGTGTGTGCGTGTGTGTGTATATATGTATGTGTGTGTGGCCATAGTCGATAACAAGGGGGTAGCCATCAATTGTGTGTGCGTGTGTGTAATTTCCGTTTTCTGTTTTGTTTCTTGACAAGGTAGTTTATATACAACCGTCATGGTTTCCCATTGTTGAATGAACGAATTTCGTATTGCTGCTCTCAATTTTATTTCTTGCCATGATGGAGCCTCGGTTGGAATTTCGGAAAACAGAATGACAAGATGCTTCTTGAAAACATCGAATCTTCAGGGATATCTCATAAATGTGTCTGCTAAATGTTAACGCGATACGGGTTTAAATAAACTACTAGATTCCTATTCCAAATGGGTAGCCCAGGATAACTGGCATTATGGAGTGGCGAACTCTACCAATGTTGATGTAGTTCGCAATGTAACAACTTGTTTTTAATATTTCCATTACATTCCATGTACATCCCAGTTTATTTTAAACGTTTCTCGATCATATGGCAACGTTATATCGCTTCTAGATCGTAAGTTTATTTAAAAGGTGACATGGACCATCATAAAGCACCCCATCATTCTTATCTACATTGATTCCAGTTTCATGGCATGCGAATATAACGAGGGATCGTTGCTTATATCAATTAAGGCTTAACACATTTAATCTACTTTTGGTATGGAAAACCTTAGTAGTTATTGAAGAAGTAGTGTTAGCAGACTGATTTCTGTGAAAACTAGTCGGTATTAAATAATGTGCTGATTTATTAGGGATATTTGTATATTTCATTTACATCTTGTGGACGTAGAGAAAAATCAAGTTCATTTTTTGATTTGCGTTGATACTTTTTACCGTCAGAATAATAAGTAGGAATCCCAGTCTGTTTAACTGAGATCATATCTGCAAAGGCAACTAGCAACAGCCTGGTTTCTCTATCTTTAAATGTTATGTTGCCAATATCCTAATTTATGAGTATGTAAATGAAGATAATCAGCCGAAGTATACTTTAGAAAATACTATATATTTTCAACATTTCAAAGGAGTGGCAGAGGTGTAAACAGTCTTGACAAAGGGAAATAAGCCAGAAAAAAGTTTACTGCTAGGACCTCAATTTCATAAACTGCACAAATAGTCGAAGAATTTGAACATCGCAAGTTATTGAAGTGGTCTGACTTATCTGTTTTTCAATTCACAGACTGTTTTAGCTGTAGGGATTTAAATATCTTAAATATCTCTTTTCATTGAGATGTTATGTATATTCGTGACAAATTTTAATTATGTATAATTAATATAACTGCTCCTAATTAAAATTGAACTAACACGACCAGTTTGACTGCTATTTCTAGTGGCATTTTAATCCTGTCTTCTTTTCCGTTCATACAAATGTATACTTGTTGATCTGTTCATACATGCATGCGTTAATATTATTATTTAATTTGATCGCACCATGCTGGATGGTAAAAGAATACAGTCTCTCTTAGCAGGTATCTCTCCTAAGACTAAACAGAAAACCCTCCCAAGACGAATCTGGTACTGGTGACCATATTGAACTATTGATATGGTTTAATTGTTTTCTCCGTTACAGAATCTGTAGAAACAGTCAAAAAATTTGATGTAATGTCGCTTCTATACAAGTCTCTCTGCCATTGTTTCATTTGCGGAAGACTTCTTATTGGAACCATCAATAATTGAAATATCCGCAATATTCTCCAGGGCAATTTAATTCTTCAAAAGTTGACATAAATTGAACCACCAAAATCATACAATCTGTTTCATTTGTTGAGGAAACATGCTGAACCGAAACATGGGTTTTGTTACGTGACCAAACATCTCCTAACATATTAGGACTTAGTGATCCTTCTCATTCAGATGTTTAAGTATTACGGACTAATTAACATTTAATCAATATTAGACTGCTTCTTAAATTGCAGAGGTGTACCCGAAGATGGTTTAGCCGATTTTTCTAACGGTATTATAAGGCTGTCACAAAATATGCTGTCTTCTGAAAATAGTTATATATTCTTACATTGCTTGATAAATTTTCATCCAGTTAATTCTTGATATATTTAAGTATATGTCAATCGTTTTTGTTTTTTTTATTATTTTATAATAAATGCCCTGATTTATTCCTCGAGTTGGAATTACAGGTGGTATGGCGCGTGTCTGAAAAAACATTTTTTAGACTAGAATTTCTTCTTATTAGTTATATGAATATGTTCCAAAATATATTTCAATAGGGCTGATATAGTTGAATGATTTTGGCTGATATTTTAGCTATCAATATGTCTTTCACGTCACAGGGACAACGATTAGATGTAGTGATGTTAACTATGTGCGTCTATTCTTCTAATCCGGGTTGTAATTAGCGGTTGTGTGCTCATAGATCAATTACCCTTGCGCTGATGGTTCATTGATTGAATATTGAACTCAGCCTTTTAGTTGGTGAATATTAAGCAATAGCAGAATATGTCGGCAATGATATGAATAATTACTGAAATTTAGGTATTTACATTTTACATATGCTGTCTTTTAGAATCAGATATATATTCTTACACCGTTTTACAAATGTTCTCTTGTTAATACTTGATATATTAAAGTATATGTTAATCGTTTTAAATTTCATAATAAATGCTCGGACTTATTTCTAGAAATGGAATTACAGGTGATATGGCGCTTGTCTGAAAACAAATTTTTAGACTTGACATTCTTATTATTGTTAGTAATATATATATATATATGCTCCGATAAAACCAGACTTCCCTACGGAAGAAACAATTGTCAGCAAATAAATGTTCTAAACTAAAATTTGATCGTTTTTAACACTTTGTATATATATATATAAATATGTGTGTATATATATATATATATATATATATATATATATATATATATATATATATATATATATATATATATATATATAAATTAGGAAAGAAGAGTGATACGGTTTGCTATACAAAAAAGGTTTTTAATCTCATTGCTGACAATTGTTTCTCTGAAATGGTAGGTCTAGAGATCGCTACCCGCTTATTTTCACGTTATTCGATCACCAATACAAAGTTATAACCAGTCGATTCATCGGAGCTTGTGAGAATCAAAATAATATACAGACATGGCTACTATATATAGTAGTAATGGCATTCAATCAGAACAATAACAACGATACTAACAATGCTAGCAATAAATTATTTGAATTATATGTATGTATATATGTGTATGTATATATATATAAATATATATGTTTGTGTGTATGTATGTATATATATATATACTGCCTCCTTAACCTCTGTATTAACTTGCCATTATATTGCTACTCTGTTAATGTTGTCTTATACATGTATGTTATTGATGATGAGAAAGCTTGACAAACCTTTCATCTAATATAGACCACACAAATCTCACTACAGTGATAAATTCTTCATCTGTCAGATAATAAACAATTATTACGGCCACCAGACCTACATTGTTTAAAGACACCGGCTTATCTTTACACTAGATATAATACAACCCATGACAGCTTTTACATGCGAATTTTATACATCTGCCTCATGTCAGCTAGTTTTACACGCTAAAATCGTAGATATACTATACTTCCCACCTAGATTGATGTTGTGATTATTTCAAATAATTTATTGCTAGCATTGTTAGTATTGTTGTTACTGTTCTGATTGAATGCCATAATTGGCAGTATCGGTAGAGGGTCGGACGCCATGCTTTGACGCATAGAGTTACGGCCCTTGCCATTCTGAGTTCAAATCCCACCGAGGTTAACTTTGCCTTTCATCCTTACGGGGTCGATAAAATAAAGTACCAGTAATACACTGGACAATGCTGGCCTTGTGCCAAAAGTAGAAACAATTACTACTATATATAGTAGCCATGCCTGTATATTCTTTTCATTCTCACAAGCTCCGATGATTTGACTGGTTATAACTTTGTATTGGTGAGTAACGTGAAATTAAGCGGGTAGCGATCTCCTAGCCCTACCAGTTCAGAGAAACAATTGTCAGCAATGAGATTAAAAACCTTTTTTGTATAGCAAATCGTGTCACTCTTCTTTCCTGATTTCTCATTACTCCAAGTTTTTACACCATAGGAATTACAGCGTACTCGCAGCATCATTATGGAAACGCCTTGTTGAGTCAATCTTAACCAAGCGTTGATATCATCCACTACCCGGAGTACCATAACTGGACTACACTTAAGTGGACTACCTATAACAATAATTTGTTACCCGTATATATATATATATATATATATTATTTCTTCATAGTTGCCTTTTAATCTTATGGCCTTGTTTAATTCGTCTTTTGTATGGTTGATTATGCTGATTGGGAGGGGGAATAATGTATATATTTTATCAAATGATTCTATGGACATACTTTATTGTATATATATATATATATATATATATATATATATATATATATATATATATATATATATATATATATATAAACCTCTTACTATAATTTAAACATCTCCCTATTTATTAGTTATTATATGTACATATATGTTTTTACTTACTTCAATCAAGATTTTAACTTGTAATTATTTTTATTTTTGATTTTTAATGTTTAGCTTTAATTTCTAATTCTCAATCATAATTTCCACAGTGAAACCATAATACCTAGAAATAAGTATATATTCTCTTAGCGGGGGGTGGTCAATTCTACTGTCCATACTTAATTTAGGGGTAGTATTGAGACCTATTGAAACTCATACTCTCCCACTCCACTAGCTTTCGGCCGACTGCCACAGCAAGGGTGGCTAGCAGTAAACTATAACCGTGTCATATTACAGACCTGGTTAGGAGGGGGAACTCCCTAGGCGTGTTTCGTAGAACTTTGGGGTAGTTGATAGTCAACTTCCTTCGGACTTGCGCCTGCGCGGACCGGTGGGGTGAATTGTGACTCACAAGGGAACGGGCGAAGAATTCAAGAGCACACACTGTGTCCGATCCTTGGTCGATTCAATTTCGGAAAAAACCTTATTATGTAAGGAGCTGGCTGATGATGCCACAGCACTGGGCGCACCGAACCGTATGGTCACTGTCGTCATCGAAATATGTATCACAGCATTATCATTAAACGACTTTAACATCTGAAACTACTTAGCATTTTCTTATTCGGTATATATATAAATATATATATATATATATGTATATATATATATATATATATATATATATATATATTAGAAAGTGAGGTTTATTTTACAAAATGAAAAATAACCGAGGTATCCTACACGAGTGAAGGTATAAAGAAAAAGAGATGAAATCGAAAATGCAACTGGTGTCTTATTTTTTTTTAAATATATATATTTATTTGGTTCCTTTACCGGTTTCGCAGTTCTTCTGCTTTTCAAAAGGTGAGTTGAGATGGAGGGTCTGTGGGTTTTCTCACATCTGGTTGGTCTCAGAATATTACTTGTTTTATATGGAAAAAGTGGCTCGAAATGCCAGGTTTTTCGAGAAGTAATTTGATTGGCTTGTCAATAATTATAATAAATTTCGTGCCAGTTCGCGTTACAATTGTTCTTCAAATAAGAGGGGGGGGGGTGTCACAGGTTGTTTTTTTCATATATGAGTGTTTGAATTTCTTTTTACTTGAAAAAAGGGGCTCACGAAGGCTTTTTTTTCGTTGGTTATAAATGAAATTATGGCTGTCACGTGAACAAGTTTTCATTAAATTTCCGTGCCCTTATTTGGAAATCCATTCTGTAGCCTTTATAGAGAATGTTATGACAATGGAAAGATAGTGGTCAAGAGAAATGGGATTGGGAGAATTGTTCTGGTTCAGTGAATATGGTTGGTTCGCTGGGGTGTCAGAGTTCAGATTTTCTATTGAAGTAAAGATATGTATGTTTATTTGTGTGCTTGTGTGTGTGTGTGTGGGTGTGTGTGTGTGTGTGCGTGTGTGTGTGTGTATATGTGTGTGTATTGGAAGATGATTCTATTAGTAGAAATGGGTGAGGGAGATGTGTGTGTCTGTATATGGGTGTTATGTGTGTGTGTGCGAGTATGTTAAGATGGAGAGAATATATATTTTGTGTGTGTGTAGGAAAGTGGTTCTATTAGTAGAAATGGGGGAGGGGAGTTGTGGGTGTGGGTGTTGGTATGTGTGTGTATGGGTGTTATGTGTGTGGGAGTATGGTTAGCATGTTAAGATGAAGAGAATATATATATATATCGTGTGTGTGTGTGTGTGTGTAGGAAAATGATTCCTTTCGTAGGAATATTTTTGAGTGAACATATTTTCCTTACTTATTCGTATTTGTTCTGTTGTATTGTCAGTGCAAACGTATGTTAAGGTTTATTTAGTTCGGGTTTTTATTTTCTAAAGTAGAAGGTGTTATGTGTGTGTGTGTATATCATATTATGGTGTTGACATAATGTATATTAAACCATATTTAATGTTGGTGTATATTTTTGAATAAACATATTTTCCTTATTTATTCGTATTTGTTCTGTTGTATTGTTAGCGCAGAGGTAAAATGGGAAGTCTTGGAATTTGGGTGTCTTATTACTTGCGCAAATGTCTAGTGGTATCTGTCTCGTGGTTGGATCTCGTAATTGTTGGCGATGAACTGTCATTCTGTTTCTGAGTGTGAGTTTAGTTTGTCCTATATAATCTTCATTGCATCCTTTACATTTAATGGCATAAATTAAATTGAAGAGCAAGTGAAGTGATTTTTTACAGTAAAATTTTGTCCTGATTTAAATGTATACGTGTTGCCTTCAATATATATATATATATAGGAACGAGTAGGACCCCGACGGCTGAGCTCAAGCCGTTTCGACGGCTAATTCTGGACTAATTCGTTATATATATATATATATATATATATATATGCGTGTGTATAATGGTAGCTATGGTGCTTCCTTAGGCGGTATGCCAAAATTAGCACTCAATATTCTTACAGAGCAGATTGTGAATAGTATAAGATACGAAAAATCAGTGATGCATCTGGACTTAGTTTATTGCGTGTTACAATTGTTTCACCGGCAGGTAGCTCGAGACATGATCACAGTATGGATCTGGTTGATTCTACCGCTGCAGGTTCCTTCGGACACACGCAATTTTTTCGGACCAAATTTTCTCACTGGGGTATTATCGTAAAAAAACACCTTCAAAAAACATCTTCCACTCTTGTCAAGCCATTGGCTGTTGTTTTTCTACGTCATCATAAAATCTGGTCACTATTTACTGCCACACTGGTCATCAGCCATTTTTCGTCCGACACACTTCGACGGAGCCATGCTGGGTTTGGAATTTCACACGTCTGTTCACACTCCCGAGTATGTACCCACATATACACCGATACACATACACACGCGCAGGCACACACACATGCATACGCATATGTACGCACGCATGTGTAGACATATATACCCCTATCTGCATATATATATACACACACACTCTCCTCCCCTTACACATACCCAAGGACATCCACACCCACATACAGACCACCACATGCCTATTGGCGCCTGCCTAAACAGCCCCTTACATCCGGTCTCACACGTACACATACGCGCACACACGCGCAGACACACACGTACACGCATACAAAGACACATACATATATATATACATGCATATACACACATACACATACATACTTATACACACATATGTCTATACGTGTACATACACACACACACATACACATATACACACACATACGCACGCACATATACCTACGCATATCCTTATATACATGTATATATATATATATATATGCATACACATACATACAATATATAGACACATACACATACATACATACACACACACATACACACATATATATATAACTCTACATGCATACACATACCCACATATATATAAATATGCATATACATATATACATATACATATATATATGCATACACACACTGACACCCACATGCACACACATGCACATATGCATATGTACTTACACACACATGCTTACACATAGACACATATAAACAAAACCGTAAAATAAATATACAATATACAATAAATATACAATATACAATAAAATAACAATATAGTAAACAATATAATATATATATATATATATATATATATATATATATATATATATATATATATATATATATATATATATATATATATATATATAATATATATATATATATACATATATATATATAATAGATATATGATAAAATAATCTATATATATAAAACTGTGGTTGTCTGTCTGTCTATCGATTTTTGGCACATATCTCCTCTTAGAATCTCTCACGGAATTGCACCGAAATTGCTATACTTGTACAGTGAGCCCTAGGGAAGACATCGGAAAACAAATATTTCAAATTGACCCACCCTATGTGACGAAATCGAATATAATGTATCGATTTTTGAGCGTAAGTTATCAGTTATTTCCCTTTGTTCTGTTTACATTGAGCGTCTTACGTAAAAAATTACGCTGGCTTTCTCAGCGTCGAGCCAGCAAAATATTGACCTGCAAAATTCATCAGTTCGAACACTAAGCTGCCGTTTTGCTTCATTTCCATTTAAAAGCATTTTAAAACAATGTTTTTACTTGAAAACAAGTCTATTTAAAGACTACGTAAAACAAGCAAATATTTCGTCGTTAGGCGTGCAGACAGACAGTCGTGCAGACAGACAGTCGTGCAGAGAGGTGATATACGCGTGCAGACAGACAGTCGTGCAGAGAGGTGATATAGGCGTGCAGACAGACAGTCGTGCAGAGAGGTGATATAGGCGTGCAGACAGACAGTCGTGCAGAGAGGTGATATAGGCGTGCAGACAGACATAACTGATAATTTGGTTACGCTAATGTTTTTCTCTGCGTTGCAGTGTTTACATTTTCGATCTTTGTTAATAAATAACCAGTGCTGTTTTTATCCCCAGCATCCTCTTTTGTTATAACATTCGGGTTATCGTTATGTTTTCTTAACTTCATAAGGCATATTGTTGGTTGAGGGAATATTAATCAAAAACACCACATGCAAGTCTGTACAGTAGACACTACAGTTTTTAAGCCAAAAAAGAAACTTAACATTGTAACTTTAACACAGCTACTGAGCGACCCCGAGCAACGCCGGGCTTTACTACTAGTACATAATAAAAGGGATATATAATCCATCCGTACACCTTCCCGTGAGATGTACACATATATATATATATAAATATATATATAGACCCACATATACATATATATATACACACACATACATATATACGCATCCACATACACACACATACTCTTACACAGCTATATATATATACACATATATACACCCCCCCACACCTGTAGATGAATGCACACACACACATATATAAACTCACGCATATACGTACACACATACACCCTCACACACGCACGTATATATATATATATATATCTACATACACACACACATATACAGACGCACAGGTCTACACATAAACACACATATAAAAACAATAAGATAATAAAAGAAAATAAATTTACAATATGCTAAAATACATTAAAATATGTATATAACTTCACAAAGAGATAAATAAAAAGGGGGGAGGTAGAGGCGAAAATGTGTGTATTCATGTGATATACTACACACAGGTAGTATGATGTGCAAACAACAATAACAATAATAACAATAATAGCGATAATAATAATTGTTCCAAAGTGGAACATGTGGAGAGTATATATTCACGATTGACGCGGTACACATTCATGGGGACGCTTGGCCCGGTCACCTTGGGGTATGTCAATATGGTTGAGGTTTGCTGTTCTATATGTTTGGGGTATTTGAGTGAACGACCGTGGACCCCGTGTCAGTCGATCCCGGCATACACTATGTAGCTGCCGAACGTTGCATGCACGTCTGGTGTGCACCCAAGTTTACTTAGGTTTGGCACACGGGGCGTATAATGTCAGGTGCCTTAATCCGGTTGGGCCGCTCGTGATGTGCCCTTGGCCTCTGCTACCCGGAGGCTTCCATGCTGCAAATGTGCATTTTCTCTCGTGTCTGCAGGTCATGACAATTTCAGACTTCAGGTTGACCGCGTCATCTTTCAGTCTGACTAGCTCCATGGCCGCGTGTAGGTAAATTGGCACTTTCTATTTCCAACCGAGTATGCTCTCGCATGCCGAACGATATTCCATTCCAGGGCGTACGAAGTGCCTTGGTCTTTCAGGTTCCACACTAGGTCCGCTAACCTAGTGGAGTGCCTTTTGCTACAATCCCTGAAGGAATTCGTGTGATTATACATCCGCGATTTAAAGGTCGTGGATGTTGCGCTGATGTAGGTGCGATGCGCATTTTGGGTTCGAAACACACTTGTATATCAGGTCCTTCGTCAGGCATTTTCCTTGTAGGGGGCACTGTGTGCGCGCTCTGCAGTTACAAGTTATGCCGCCTCGGGAGCCGGGTTGTCATTTGAGGGTGGTCCTCCTCGCTCCGATAGACGATCATTCTGTCGCCGCTGTTGACGGCTAATGCTCGCCATCTTCACCGCGTTAGTTTTAGCCATGTAGCCAGCCATGTTAGGTGCTGTGGAGAAGGAAAACTTCACCGTGTGTCGGTTGAAGATTTTGTGGTACTTGATCGTCGGCGGAAAGCACTCATCCAACGCTCGGAAAAAAGTCTTGGCACGTTGGTGCGTACATGTTTGGAGTAAGGCGCATTAAAACAAGTAACGGCCATAGATCTGTTCCTTCGCGTACGTGGAGTCGTGCTGGTGTGTCCTGGATCCGATGTCCGTCCCGTGTCCTGCCCAGCCACAATTACATCTCCAGTTTTGTGTCTATCTATGTGCCCGCTGTGGGCATCAGGTTTATGCCCTTCAGTTATTAAGGTATTTCGTTCTATGTTGTCGGCTATACATCTAGTCCCCTTAGGTCTATATGATGCTGCTGCCTGTGCTGTGCCACTACAACCAAGCAGGGTGTGTTCTCTGGCGGGTGCCACCGCCATACGTGTCGTTGTCTTGTCCCTTGTCCCAGTTGCCGCGAAGTATGCAGTGTGCGTGCCAGGCCCATCTCTCCGCGTACTGGGTGGTCTAGCTCCTATGGGTGCCTTTGTCCTTCCTGCGGTCGGTCCTCTGTCATTAATGTTAGCTGTGTTGCTATTTGTGTTCCTAGAGACTGCTACCGGGTCATTTGTTCTACCTATGGAAGCGCCCCGGCTATTGCCGTTTCTGCACGCCTCATCGCTTGGCTCTTCCCTGTCCGGTATATACAGTATGTTGTCTGTGTAGCCGGCCCTGCGCAGTGCCTCATTGTAATATTCGGCGTGCTGTTTAAACACGTCTGCGTTCGCCGATAGTGTGGATACGCGTTTGGACACGCCTTTAACTATAGCTTCTATGACTGCCTTAGGTTGATTCGATTGCCTGTTCACATATTTCAGGTTCTCCTTGGGCTGGTGAAACGGTCGGTGGATGCCCGTATTCATTTCCAAGGTAACGTCCAGGAAATTTACCGTCTATTGTCACGGATAAGCCGTGTTGTTTAAACAAATGCGATAGGCGCTACCTCATACGCTCCATCAGGCTGGGGTTTAGGAAACGGAAGGTGAAAAGTGCGTCGTCTATGTATATTCCACCGCCGATCCCCGGGATATCCTCCGTTAACCTATAGATGAGATATATCCCCACAAGGTCGGTCACCTGCGCCGAGTCGCTCGAACCCATGGTGATATCGAAACTGTCGGATCTTTCCCTCCTCTCCCATAACTTGTCTTCGAATCTAATTAGCGTCATTCTGGCTGCTACTATGAGGTTGGTCTCCACTCTAGTGAGGTTAGATCTGGCCATGGTGCTGATGAGCGCCTTATTGACTAGCATCGCAGATACTGACGCGTAATAATTATCTATGTCTAAAATTTACTTGTTGCTTGTCACCTACTAACGAGAACCAGTCAATTACCTCCTTAGTGGCGGGACATAGACTGCGCGTGTGTGCGTGTGAGACCGGATGTAAGGGTATATGTCATCTCAACAAGATGGCGTAGGACAGAACAAAGGAGAGGTACAAAAACAAAGAAAATAATCCCCACTCACTCAAGAGGTCACAGAATGTGTGACGAAAGAACTTTGACAATATATGAACAATCGTCTGGTTGTGGAACCAAACAACCAACCGGAAATTTATAAATTCTTAAATTTTTGAATTTAATTTATAATAAATTGGAGTGAAAGCAACTGGTGATCGTGTTTCTTATAGGCAACACGAACCTCCCAAAGCATAACAATATCGGTTTCAACACACGTTTTCAGATAAATAACCTTGCTAAACAAATTCTGAAACGAAATATGTATATATAAATATATATATATATATATATATATATATATATATATATATATATATATATATATATATATATATATATATATAAGGCTGAGCTACGGTCGTTTCGACAGCTACATCTAGACTTATTACCCTTTCTACTACCCTAAGTATCGAGTACTCTGGTGCGTTATGGTCCACCTGGTTTCCTACCGCGCCTTCTTTGTTATATATATATATATATATATATATATATATATATATATATATTTATCTTGGGTCCAATCGGGGGTAACCACAGCAAGATAATGAGGTTCACAATACATAGTAGTGTATACATATTTAATATAGAGATGGGTTCTACAGGACTAGAACTGTTTCATTCGTATAGAAATCATCAATATATACATGCACAAACACAAACACGCACACACACGCACATATATATATATATATATATAGGAACCAGTAAGACCCCGACAGCTGAGCTCAAGCCGTTTCGACCGCTAATTCTGGACTAAATGAAAATTTATCCTGGTATTTAAATAGCCGATCTTCTCAAGGGGTAATTCCATATATGGTCAAAGTGATTGTCAAAAATCAGTAGTAATTCTGTGGTTGCAAATTAGTAGGGGAGATGGTGGCTAAACCTGCCAGTAGGAGAAAGAGGGGAGGGGGTGGAGTAGCCCCAATCAAGCGTTTGTAGTGCCAGCTACAGCTGGGCATGAGGTCAAAGAAGATACAGGGGAGGGGGAGGGGGAGGAAGTCGGAACGGTAGGTAGAACAATGGGGGGTAGAAATATATAGGAAAGAAAAAATACTGAGAGTGAAGAAAAGCAAATAAGTGTAAAGAAAAACAAATGAGTGTAAAGAAAAAAGTAAAGTAAATTAAAATCTACGACCTAGGTCTCTAGCTATTGTTAGTCTAGAATAAATAAATAAAGAAAGAAAGAAAGAAGTAAAGAAAGAAATAAAGAAATAACGAAATAAGTAAAAGAACTAGGTGGGACGGATTAGGCGAGGACCCTTTTAAGAGGTATAAGTACGTAAATGATACGGTGACGGGTCAACAAAAGGGGCCAAAATACTAATGAGACTACCACGAAATAAACAATAAAGGTTTCCATCCCGGGCACAATTCCAGCAAACACCCAGTGCAGCAAATTGAACTAATACGAGATAATAATTCTGAGTCCCGAGAAAAATATATACTAATGCTAACTCTAAAAGATCTAAAACAAGCTACATGAAAGTTCGTACGAAGTAAAGGTAGAATACGGAAGAATAAATTCAGAATCCACCCCGCCCAAAAGAAAAGCGAAGAAAGAAATACTGAAACGAAAAAATAAGGCATAAGTGCCACTAAGAAATATAGAGGGCACAGAGAATAGTGGGAGCGGTCGGAAAAAGGGGACAAGTATCCGGTGTCTAAACCAACTGCTATAAAGGGCGGAGTCCGCCAAATCTATCCTAGACTAGGGGAGGGGGTGGGGGTACTAAGGCTACAAGGGGCCAAAGGGCAGCCTCGGGTGGGCGAGAAAAGACGCCGACAAAGGCTTATTAACCTCTATCAGGCTTATTAACCCAACGAAGTCCGACATAGGGCGAATCAGCAAAAAAATCCTAGACCGCGTGATACCAAAAGTCAAGCAACACACCCGACTTAGCCTATGGATCAACACCCAGGAAGTAATCTCCTGGTTCAGCAATATGGAGGATAAACGAGAAACTAAATTCATACAGTTCGACATAGAGAGCTACTATGCTTCAATCACCTTACCGCTACTTACTGCCGCCTTGGACTTCGCCGAAACACTTGTGCCCATCACCGACCAGGAAAGAAAAATCATTCTCCACGCCAGGAACACAGTCTTACTCTTTGACGACTCTAAATGGATAAAAAGAGCTCCCTACTCACCCTTCGACGTCAGCATGGGCGCCACGGATTCGGCGGAGGTCACAGATCTTATAGGATTATTCCTAATAGCCAAACTCACTGATATGTTTCCTGCATTCAGTGGTGGATTGTACCGTGATGATGGGCTCCTTACCCTTAAAGGGTACAACCCCAGTAGTACAGATCGGGTCCGGAAACAATTAATCAGATTCTTCCGCGACTGGGGATTTAAAATAACCCTACAAACGTCCCTGACCAGAGTAAACTTCCTGGACGTGACCCTCGACCTCGAAAACGACCTGTACTACCCATACAGGAAACCTAATGACAATCTGCACTACATCCACCGCCGATCAAACCATCCTAGGAACATCACAAACAACCTGGTCAAAAACATCTCCCTCCGCATATCCCGTTTGTCAGCTAATGAGCGGATATTCGATGAACATGCGCCTTATTACAACCAGGCCCTCAAGCGGAGTGGTTTCCGGGAGGAAATATCCTACTTTCCAGCTCCCATTAGCGGAACCAGCAGGAGACACCGCCGCTCACGCAATGTAACATGGTTCAATCCTCCCCACAACGCAGAGGTGACAACTCCCATCGGGAAACTATTCTTTAGGCTCATTGAAAAACACTTCCCATTACAACACCGCCACCACAACATAATTAACAAAAATACCATCAAACTCTCTTACAGCACTACACCAAACTTCGCACAAAACATCGTCTCCTCTAACAACAAAAAACTCAATCCCGATGGCAGAAATAACCTAAATAGCAGTGGAGAACCGACCAGGAGGTGTAACTGCCCGGATAGATCTATTTGCCCACTCGACAATAGATGCAGAGACCGTAATGTGATCTACCAGTGCAACGTGAGGACGGATACCTCCAACAAAGCCTATATAGGACTTACCGCATGTGACTTCAAGACCCGGCTATACCAACATAGACATAACTTCCGAAACCCGGCCCGGCGTCACGCCACTACACTTTAGGGCCACATATGGGACCTCAAGGACAACAACATCACCTATGATCTCACTTGGAGATTACTGTCCAGGGCCAATTCTTACACGGGAGGACGCCGTCCGTGCAATTTATGCTCGGAGGAAACTTTACAAATGATGTTTTCGACGGACCAACTCCTAAACAAGAAAGATGAACTGGTTACTGCATGTAAACATAGATTGCGTAGGACTTACCTCGCCCTCAAACACCATAATGACCCGGGGGGGGGGGTAGACTAGGGCTATAACACCCCACTTGCCGATTTTGCAATGGGTAACCCCTGCTTGCCAAGGGAGACGTAAGATCTTCTTCGTATTCTTTTATCGCTTCCTTTATTTCCTTCCTTCCCCCCTCTCTCCTTAGTCCTTCTACCCCAGCTCTTCTCCTTTGTCGGCGTCTTTTCTCGCCCACCCGAGGCTGCCCTTTGGCCCCTTGTAGCCTTAGTACCCCCACCCCCTCCCCTAGTCTAGGATAGATTTGGCGGACTCCGCCCTTTATAGCAGTTGGTTTAGACCCCGGATACTTGTCCCCATTTTCCGACCGCTCCCACTATTCTCTGTGCCCTCTATATTTCTTAGTGGCACTTATGCCTTATTTTTTCGTTTCAGTATTTCTTTCTTCGCTTTTCTTTTGGGCGGGGTGGATTCTGAATTTATTCTTCCGTATTCTACCTTTACTTCGTACGAACTGTCATGTAGCTTGTTTTAGATCTTTTAGAGTTAGCATTAGTATATATTTTTCTCGGGACTCAGAATTATTATCTCGTATTAGTTCACTTTGCTGCACTGGGTGTTTGCTGGAATTGTGCCCGGGATGGAAACCTTTATTGTTTATTTCGTGGTAGTCTCTTTAGTATTTTGGCCCCTTTTGTTGACCCGTCACCGTATCATTTACGTACTTATACCTCTTAAAAGGGTCCTCGCCTAATCCGTCCCACCTAGTTCTTTTACTTATTTCGTTATTTCTTTATTTCTTTCTTTACTTCTTTCTTTCTTTATTTATTTATTTATTCTAGACTAACAATAGCTAGAGACCTAGGTCGTAGATTTTAATTTACTTTACTTTTTTCTTTACACTCATTTGTTTTTCTTTACACTTATTTGCTTTTCTTCACTCTCAGTATTTTTTCTTTCCTTTATATTTCTACCCCCCATTGTTCTACCTACCGTTCCGACTTCCTCCCCCTCCCCCTCCCCTGTATCTTCTTTGACCTCATGCCCAGCTGTAGCTGGCACTACAAACGCTTGATTGGGGCTACTCCACCCCCTCCCCTCTTTCTCCTACTGGCAGGTTTAGCCACCATCTCCCCTACTAATTTGCAACCACAGAATTACTACTGATTTTTGACAATCACTTTGACCATATATGGAATTACCCCTTGAGAAGATCGGTTATTTAAATACCAGGATAAATTTTCATTTAGTCCAGAATTAGCCGTCGAAACGGCTTGAGCTCAGCTGTCGGGGTCTTACTGGTTCCTATTACCCACTCTACTACCTCAAGTATTGAGTACTTTGGTGCGTTATGGTCCACCTGGTTCCTTACCACATTTCCTTCGTTATATATATATATATATATATATATATATATATATATATATATATATATATATATATATATATATACGAGGTTTGTCAGAAAAAAAACAGGACTGGCGTAACAACTAGAGATTAAACGAGTTCACCTTTACCCACCGTGTCTCACGCATGTTCCCATCCGTCGCCAGGTTCTATGCATATCTGGAAGGATTCTTCTGAGTTTCTTGATTGCTCTATTGAAGGCTTCCTCGTCTGGAAAATTAGTCCCCTTGATGGCTCACAGGTGATGCATTTCGGCGGCTGGTCTTGTTTGGTTTGTGGTTATCCTGACATACATGCATGTGACGCTCATTCTGGTAATCGTTAGTCTACTTCGCCCCCCCCCCTCTTTATGAATATCTTCTGCATGCTTAATTATTCGGTAATAATCTTCCAAACACTGTCGTGGTTCATGCTCTGCTCACTTTCACTCAGTTGAACTATCACCTGTTGATCACTATGCACTAATTGCCTCACCCGTTCAACCTTGGCTTCAGACCTGTTCCTTGAAGGCCTACCTACATCTTCTGGGGGAGTCATTTGTCGTTCTTTAAACCTTAGATACTTCTCGAAAATCCGTGAGCAACACAATGTTTCATCTCTCTCCCCTTGCTGTGTTATATCACGTGCTTTTGACGGATTTTCCCCAGCCGGAGAGAAACGTCAGGTTTGTTCGTTGCTCTGCACTCATCTGGTGATGGCCTAAAATTTAGGTGATGTTATCAAAATGAAATATGATAATGGGCTCTTGAAAATGGGTATATATAACAATATTTATGAATGCGGGTGAATCAGATTAAAAAAAGGTTTAATTGATGAAGGATCAGGTAGTGTGCTGATTGCTGGAATTACGTCGTTTGAAGTCATAACCACTTCAACATATGACTAATTTGTCGGAATAACATTCCAATGAGATATTTTTGTTGATAATGATACTGTTGTATGAAACATTTCAAATGATTTTGTGAAATATCGCTCCAGGACGCATGTTACATACACATCATTTCTGAAGTGTGTGTCTGGTTTACATGTACTGTTTATATCATGAAAAAGAAAAATCAGTATGTACATGATATTCAAATTATTTCCTATTTATGTATGATGTAAAATTCTGTATGTTATTAGTGGCCCAATAGGTATGACTTCTTCTTCTTCTTCTTCTTCTTCTTCTTCTTCTTCTTCTTCTTCTTCTTCTTCTTCTTCTTCTTCTTCTTCTTCTTCTTCTTCTTCTTCTTCTTCTTCTTCTTCTTCTTCTTCTTCTTCTTCTTCTTCTTCTTCTTCTTCTTCATGATCTACGAAAAGAGACCCACCGATATGTCCCTTGCTTTGAATGAGTACAAGAAATCATATGACAATGTCTGCATTTTTATCTTCAACGTTTGTATAATTTAGATTATCAGATATCATCAAGATCCTTATAGAGAAATCAGTAGCTAAATGGAAAGTAGGATTGATATCAACTGGAAAAACATTTGATGAAGTGAAGATAAAGCGGGTCTTCTTCCAAGGAAACTGTTTATCTCCAATTCTGTTTGTTGTTGCAATGATTCCATTGTCTGTGTTCTTAGAAACGTGCCAATCAGATACAGTCTAGGGAAGGATAGGAACAACTCCATTCATTTATTATTTATGGATCACTTAAAACTATACAGTCGTAATGTAATCTCCGAAGATATGTGGATACAGTTTGGCATTTCAACGTGTGCAATGATAGAAGTGATGCATAACAACAACTTATAAGATGTGATGGAATGGAACTAACAAATGGCGAAAGAATCAAGGCACTGGAAACTGACGAAACATATAAATATCTAGATGTGCTAAAAACCAATCACGTAAAAAGCATAACAGTAAAACATATTTTCAGAAATGAGTTCTTTGAAAGATTGAGAACGATCTTCATGTTCAGTTTGAGTGGTAGAAACATGGTGTAGGCAATAAACACCAGTCTTTTTATTAATTAGGTATGGCGTAGCTATAATAGAATCGACAAAATTAGAGTTGATGGAAATAGGTCGTAGGACAAGGAAAATGCTCACTATCTATCACAGTGTCCACTCACAAATTGTATTGGAACCTAAAGTAGAGGTACAGGTCTCCTGAGCATACATGAAGCAGGCAAAATAAATAAAATGACCTATGGTCTTCCACATGAAAAATGAGAAAGAATAGTTTATAGCTGGGGTTGTCAGGGAAAGCTTATTTCAGTAAATTGAAGACCAAGAAAACACAAAATTTCAGATTACTAAAGAGTTTTAACATGTATTTGGTGAAAGGCCTTAGCACTAGGCATTACTTAAGGAAACAAGAAACGTGTGTGATAACAAAATGCTTGGTTATGGTTACGAAAGGCTACATTAAGAACGAAGAGTACAGACTTATATTAACAACACAAGATAAGGCCATAAGAAAACTATGTTAATGAAGATCATAGAGTAGAAAGATCTTCAAACTGAATGTAGAATTTACGGGGTGACAACAGAGACAGTTCCCCATATCGTTTCAGAATGTAAGCACTTAGTCCAGAATTATCATAAAAATGGCAGACATGATAATCTGGCTACCAGTTTGCACTGGAGCTGATGTAAAGAGTATGGATTGCTATGTACAGGAAAAAAATATAAACATGATGTCACAAATTATATGAGAATGATAGAAGACGACTTTCCAAATCGTACCAATATAGAGATCTTGAAATGCTGGAGTAATAAGGGGGGGGGGGGGGGGCGGTCACCATTGTTTCAGTGGTGATTGGTGCTCTGGGATGGTGACATAAACATTCAAAGCTACCTATTGATCATATAGTTTTTTGTAGAGTTTGAACGGATCTAGAGGGCCTGACTCTTAGGTACAGCTGATAATTTGAGAAATGTTATAGGTTTACACCAACAATGAAAGGACAAGGAATGATATGTAACATTTGGAATTACCCTTGGTTACTAGTTATAGTCCGGTATTCCCTACAATAAAGGGCCAGACCCAACATCTAAGCTGGTCGTTATAAATAGTCAAATAATATTAATTATAATTATGATTTCTACTCTAAGCACAAGTTGAGCAATCCGTGAGGATAGGAAAGATAAGTTCATGTATGCAAACAATATGACGTGCATTTTTGAAACAGTGTGTATGCTTCATAAGGAAACAATAATTGGTACAAAAACAGAAACATGGAATGAAGCAGAAGAAAGAGCTGTCGCCTCTCTCAGTTTCGAAGTATGACACCCAGAAACTTGCAGTACATTTTTATCACACTAGAGAAGTTATATTCAGATCGTGTGATTTATTCAAAGCGATTTGTTTCAATCAGTCTTGTGGAACATATTTTTTCATATATTTTCACGTCAACAATAGATGCTCATGAATCGATCAGAATCACAGAGATATGTCAGCTAATCACCTCTTAATACTCCAACTCCACTACAAAGCATTACTCTCCACAATGTTGTTTTGCTCCTTCATAACTAACGCCTATTCATGCACAACTATGATGATAAACGTATGTCTTGTATCGATCGGATAATCTCCTTTCAAGTATTAAATCAGTTCTTTTTGATCAATCATTTTTGAAGGTGTGAACAAATATAAAATGTATAATATTCTCTAATTTGAACACTTACACTGACTAGTACAAACCATTACAACGTGTATATCTATATATATATATACAGGAACGATCGACTTTCGTCAAATCGGACCGAGGGAACAATGTTTCCGTTGGTCTTTCCAATTGCTAATACTATCTATCGGTCGCAACTCCAGGTAGAAGGAGCAACGTGAAATAAAGTGTCTTGCTCAAGGACATAACGCATCGCCTGGTCCACGAATCAAACTCACAACCTTACGATTGCGAATCCAATTCTCTAACCACTCCGCCACACGCCTTCACACACACACAAACACATATATATATATACATATATATACATATATATATATATATATATATATATATATATATATATATATATATATATATATATATATATATATATATATATATATATATATATATATATATATATATATATATATATATATATATATATATATATATATATATATATATATATATATATATATATATATATATATATATATATATATATATATATATATATATATATATATATATATATATGTACATTATGAAGAGAGAAGAAACATTTAGATATAATTAGTAATAAAATGTATCATACCTAAACTGTTCCTAAATTCCTCGACTACGTAGTTTCGTGGCATAAACAAAAACAATATATCAAAGATATAGAGTTCTTGCGAGGTCTGCCGACTTATCAAGAGGATACCTCATTTTACTAGTCTCAAGAACGCGTCTACACGACGTGAGAAAGAATCCCAAAAGGCGGAGGGGGAGATAGTCACGCGATATAACGGTCGAGAAACAGAGCTAAGCCTCCTATAACCACGAAGAAAATACCACGGAGGCGGAGGGGGTATTCATATCGAGGCCGTAGAAGAGGTAGTGAAGAAGGCGAGAAGTATGAGTAATGGAAGCTTTCCAGTTGTCCCCACACTTCAAAGATTGCTCGACCAGAGGGAGTTATTAATATATTAAGAAACACACAGATACATGCGGACACACACATATATACATATATACATGAATGCATCCGCACCCAACTGTGAGTTAAGGGTGCCAACTTCACCGATGTTGCTCAATGAATGACTGGGACAGACCAATTCAGTTTGAACCAGACTGAACCAGTATCAGAGTTAAAAATACATTATGAAGAGAGAAGAAACATTTAGATATAATTAGTAATAAAATGTATCATACCTAAACTGTTCCTAAATTCCTCGACTACGTAGTTTCGTGGCATAAACAAAAACAATATATCAAAGATATAGAGTTCTTGCGAGGTCTGCCGACTTATCAAGAGGATACCTCATTTTACTAGTCTCAAGAACGCGTCTACACGACGTGAGAAAGAATCCCAAAAGGCGGAGGGGGAGATAGTCACGCGATATAACGGTCGAGAAACAGAGCTAAGCCTCCTATAACCACGAAGAAAATACCACGGAGGCGGAGGGGGTATTCATATCGAGGCCGTAGAAGAGGAAACTGAATTGGTCTGTCCCAGTCATTCATTGAGCAACATCGGTGAAGTTGGCACCCTTAACTCACAGTTGGGTGCGGATGCATTCATGTATATATGTGTGTGTCCGCATGTATCTGTGTGTTTCTTAATATATATATATATATATATATATATATATATATATATATATATATATATATATATATATATATATATATATATATATATATATATATATGTATATATATGTATATATATGTATATATATATATATATGTATATATATGTATATATGTATATATATGTATATATATATATATATATATATATAGTTAAAAGAATAGAGGTGTAACACACAAGTTATTATATATTGGTAAACGGAATAGAAAATGCTGACAAATTGTTCACAGTTGAAAAATGGTTTAATTAGGAATAAAAGAGTATTAATGATTGTATGGGTTAGTATTCAGTTGTGGTTTTAAGTTTTTAAGTTTTTACCGGTTGCGCATTTCTAAATGCTTTTCAAAAATAATTTTGAGATAGAGTGTCCGTGATGTTTGCTCTGATCTGATTAGTTTTGGGAATTCTACCTGTTTTTATGTTAAAAAAGTGGCTCCAGCGTTATTTTTGTGTTGCAAAAATTCTTGTGGTCAAAACAATTTTGATTGGTCGGTAGAGGTCATGTGAATGTAAAAAGTTGATTTTGCGCCAAGACTGTTTTTATGTTAAAAAAGTGGCTCCAGCAAAAATTCTTGGTCAAAACAATTTTTATTGGTCGGTAGAGCTCAAGTGAATAAAAAATTGGTTTTGCGCCAAGATTGAGAAATGACTCTTTCACAACAAATATGTGTGTGTGTGTGTATGTGTGTGTGTGTGTGTGTGTGCGCGTGTGTGTGTGTGTGTGTATGTGTGTGTGTGTGTGTAGTAGTAGTAGTAGTAAGGTGTTCGATGCTGCGACAATGGCCAGCAGCGATGTGTGTCAAATGGCTATTAAGATAAGTGTGTGTGTGTGTGTGTGTGTGTGTGTGTGTGTGTGTGTGTGTGTGTGTGTGTGTGTGTGTGTGTGTGTGTGTGTGTGTGTGTGTGTGTGTGTGTTAAAACCACAACTGAATACTAACCCATACAATCACTAATACTCTGTTATACATTTATTATCTATACATGAGTGTCTTTGAAACGGGTATGTCTTGCTAATAAGTGTTTTTACGGAGGTACCTGGTCTTTCTACTATCTTAATATTGAGTTTATGTTTATTTAGGGCCCTTCTAAATTTGTAGGCTAGTTCGCCTCTAGGGGTTGTATCGATGAACATTACACTCTGGTATTTATTGCTATCATACCATGGGTTTATTCTATTAACATTATTCCTAGTTCTTTCTATTATATTCCAAAATTTGCTCCTATACAAGGGGCAGGTCCCATTTATGTCATTATTTACCATTTTTTCCCATTTGGTTCTGGCTCCTCTATACATTCTGATTCTATCTCTCTGATTGTAGCCAGAGAACTGCATACGGTGGATGAAGTGTTGTATGTGTCTCTCTAGTTCTTCGGGGTTTCACATGCGGGACACATTTCTCATCACCCGTACCAAATCCGCAATCAGTATGTTGATTTTGGTATGGTCCGAAATGGCCGAGTTTCGGTGGATCAGATGTTTGGAAGTCATGGGTTGGGCATAATGGGAATGGAGGATTTGTTTTTGGTTGTTAATGGTATCTAACCAGAGCTCTGTGTCTAGTACAGGTAATCGATGCTTAGGGTGTCTACTTGGGTAGTCTATAGTAACTCTAATGCTCTGGTGGATGGAGTTTGCTATTTGCTGGATGCTTTCCATTGTGTTTTTCTCTAGTTCCTGACTGTTCTCTAGTGGGGGTGTCTTAACTATGATGTTTATATCATCTTCGTAGCGGGAGTACATTATCAGGGTTAAGCTGTCTTCTAATTGTTCTTTAAGTTTAAGTTTAAGTCTACTGTCCCACCATACCATGAATAAGTTAGCTATGTCGCCTGCAATGTTAACACCAATGGCTGCTCCTTCCTCTTGGGCATATTTTTTTCCATTAAATTTGAACATATGTTGCTTAAGGGTTAATTTTATGCTGGCCCCTACCGCCTGTGCAATCATTTCCTTCAGTTCATCGTGGTTTTCTGTGTGGGTTTTCTTGGCCATTGAGGTAATGGTAGGTGGTCTGCCTCTTGCTGGTCTTGTAGGGCACAGGTTGCTAAGGTCATATGTGTCTAGGTAACTATTACTATGGGTAAGCTTAAGTAGAAGTCCCAGCTCACTGGTATCAATCCCACGGAACTCAACCTTGCTCTCGTTGATCATTTCTACGCATTTCTCCACAGCAAAATCCACGTCAATAGATGGATACAGGAACACAACATCCATACTACCTATTATGCAGTTTGTTAGGTCCCCAGATCGGTTACTCACGCCGATTCTGCTGAGGAGCTCCTCCGTGCTGTCACATACATCTGGGGACATCTCAATGATGGGGCGTATGATCAGGGAGAGGAAGTAGGACAGTCTGTAGTTACTAGCAATGTTAGCTCCACAGACCGGCCGTGTTGGTGGTCCCGCGACAGGGTCACAGTCCGTTTTATGGTCTTTTCGAAGCCCGTACAACGCCGGCACGTCATTGTTCCAGGCCTGGAAGTTGTTGGCAGTCCTTTTGTTGGGCTGCATTATATTCGTCCACATCACCATATGGGCATTGAGGGCTTTTTCTCTATCCTCATGCTCCTGTGGTGTTACCTCTCTTGTGTTAGTGATGTGGGGTTGCATTGCCTGGATGTAGTTTGGCAGGCTGTCAATCGACATTCTGCCAGACTTGTCTGTTGGAAAGCATGCTATCTCTCCATTACGTGAGCGCTGCATGAGCTTACGCAAGCCATTTGCAGATTTTTATCCCAGTTGCTGGGCCTCTATTCTATTATGCTTCTTGCTATACTGTTCTATAATATTTCTAAGTTCGGATCTAGCTATACTAAATTGTGCTTCTGTTTGTTCATCGACCTGCGACGGCAACTGCGTGCGTTTGTTAAATGGTAAAGTCGTGGCGTGGACTCGTCGCAGGTCGAATGATTTATCGGAGGAATTATAAAACGGAGAGTTCCAGGCTGCTGCTTTATGTGTACTAGTGCTATTGTTATTGTTAGTTGTGTTGTTTCTATTTCTATTTCCACCAACAGCCTCATGGTTGTTTCTATGTCTCTCATAATTACTCCTGTCTCTTTCCACTGGCTCAATGTTGTTATCTACCCTATTTTGTGTGTCTGTGTGTTCGTCTTGGTTATTCTCTTTGTCCTTAGTCTCCCTTCTCCTTTTAATCCTATTACTTTCCCTTATTTCTGTGATTTCTGTACTACTGTCATTACTTGTTTTCTGTGTCTGTGTGTTTGTTAAGATTGTGGTGGTGGTGAGAGGCATTGAATGCGTGTGTGTTGTTGTTGTTGATGTGTGCTATTGTTGATGTGTCTTGTTGTTGTCTATGTGTGTGTTATCGTTGTTGTGTGTGTTGTTATTGTTGTTTGTGTCTGCGTGTCTGTTGCTGTTGTTTCTGGGTATGTTGTCATTGTTGATGTGTGTGTTGTTGTTATTGTTGTTTGTGTCTGTGTGTCTGTTGTTGTTGGGATGTGTGTTGTATATGTGTGTGCGTATATTGTTGCTTTTGTTTTTGATGCTCCAGCGTAGTTTTGTAAATGATTTTTCTATTTCTGACAGACAACTAATCATATTTACCTTCTTGAATGTCGCAAATTTCGGGGGCAAACACAACACAAACATTTCGTCATTATCTATTTTTGCGTTCCCATATATATTGGTGTTTTTGTTGTTGAACTCTTCTGTTAATGAGGTGTCGGCCATGTTGATACCGTCAATTTTGTCGGGATATCTATTGGTATACTCTATACTATCCTGATTTAGCTTTACCTGTTTAAGCCACTTTAGTTTGTTAAAGTGCTTATCACATTCTTGAGTAATGTACTGTTCTTCAGGGCGTATAAGGCTTATAAATATTAGTTTCTCTCTTGGTGTGGTGATCCTAGCTATTTCTTGTATTAGGTTACGCTTTTGTTTTTCTTGATGACTTAATTCTCTATAGATCTTCTTTTTTATGTTTAGAATTAATGTTCGTTTTAGCCTATCTGCTTGTTTTTTGGTGAGTTGTAATCTTCTAACGTCGGTATTGATGGTGTTGGTGTAGATTCTGGACTAGGCACACTGCTTTATGAAGTATAGTTGTCGAGATGTTATGGTTTTTCGTAGACAACAGAACATGGTGGTTTTCAGTATCTTGTTAGCCTGGCTAAGGCTTACGATATTTCGTTTCTGAATTTGTTTAGCAAGATTCTTTATCTGAAATCGTGTGTTGAAACTGATATTGTTATACTTTGGGAGGGTCATGTTGCCAATAAGAAACACACGCACCAGAAGCTTTCAATTCAATTTATTATATATTTATAAATTTATAAATTTACAAATCTACAAATTTATAAATTTCTGGTTGGTTGGTATTATAATAAATTGAAGTGAAAGCATCTGGTGCATGTGTTTCCTATTGACAACATGACCCTCCCAAAGTATAACACACACACACACATATATATATATATATATATATATATATATATATATATATATATATATATATATATATATGTTATACTTTGGGAGGGTCATGTTGCCAAGAAGAAACACACGCACCAGATGCTTTCACTTCAATTTATTATAATAAATTTATAAATTTAGGAATTTATAAATTTCCGGTTGGTTGGTTGGTTGGTTCCACAACCAAATGGTTGTTTATATATTGTCGAAGTTCGTTCGTCACACATACTGTGACCTGTTCAGTGACTGGGGATTCTTTTCTTTGTGTTTGTGCCTCTCCTTTGTTCTGTCCTACGCCATCTTTTTTCTGTGTGTGTGTTGTGTGATCAGTCTGCGCTTAACACATTCAGAAACGAAATATATATATGTATATATATATATATATGTCTGTGTGTGTGTGTGTGTGTGTGTGTGTGTGTGTGTGTGTGTGTGTGTATGTGTGTGTGTGTGTGTGTGTGTATGTGTGTGTGTGTGTGTGTGTGTGTGTGTGTGTGCGTGTTTGTGTGTCTGTGTATGTGTGAGTGTTTGTGTGTGTGTGTGTCTGTGTGAGTATGTATATCTATATAAATATATTATATATATATATATATATATATATATATATATATATATATATATATATATATATATATATATATATGTATATATATTTATATCTGACAAAGCCCGAAGTGTTGGGTTTTGGGAGCAATTATTGAAGCAGTATCTAAAATAGCTACTGTCTCGCTCGGCCTCCTCAACGATATGTTTGCTGATTGGTTTGATGAATAAGATGATGACTTTAAACCAATATTTTACGAAAACCATAACCGCTGTCAATCTTTCAAAGTGCATACTATTTTGCTAGATTATACCACGGCACATATGCCATGTTAAAAAAGGAGTTGCAGCTGTTGAATGCCTAATGGTGTCAGCAGAATGCTGCTAAAGTTGAAGCACGTGATTCTCACAAGGTGAATACATTATCTACATGTCTGAGAGGATTATTGTCATCGAAAATGCTTCAAAATGCACCAATAAAAAGGAAGTGAAAGTTTGATACTAAACTCGGACAAGATATATTGCTCGGCTATTCAGACAAAACCCAACTTAGTACCAATGTTCAGTTCTTCAGAAGGTCTACTTCTTCTTTCTTCATCTTTTCTTCGCCCATGTATTCCTGAGAGGGTCATGGGGGCAGAGTCCTCAAACACCCCTCCAAGAGTGTCCTGTCAGAAGCAACCGCCTGAAGTTGATCCGGCTGGATCCACAAGCTTGCCCAGCCAAGCTCATGGATGTTATCCAAACATTTTGCTCGGGATCTACTTGTTCGTTTGGCCCGTAAAATCTGTCCAGTGATTCTTTCCTCGGACATTTTAACCACATACCATAGCATAGGAGCTGTGATCTTTTTAATTCGCAGTAATAGTGGCTCTTCCTGGAGTTGATTTTCGAGCTACGCACTTTCTCGATAAAGGTTTCTCCAAAGACACTTTGAAGGAACTCCATTTCGGCCGTTGGTATTCGCTATTGTATTTGTTCGGTCATTACTCAAGATTCATGACCATAGGTAAGAGTTGGCGCGTAAACCGAATTGAAGACAGCGGATTTGGCCATTACGCCTACCTTCCTTCTTCTGACTAATGAACGCTAAGGCTGGCGCATTACTGCACCAGCCTTTGTAATTATTGCACTTAATTCAATCTCCTGCCTTTAATATCTCGTGAACACAGCCCCGAGGTACTTGGACCTCTCTAGCTGCCCCAGTGGCATTCTATTTACATATAGCGTGCACTGCACAGACTTCCTTGAGATAGCGAATGTCTCAGTTTTCGCAGCAAGGATTTTAATTTCAGCCAGGTATCACTTCACCTCAAACCTATCAAGTGCAAGTCGAAGATCACCTTCTGTAGAGTTGAGTAACACCGTGTCATCTGCAAATTCAAGCCGACTGATTTTACACCCACCAGTCTTGATACCACTTCCATCCCAGCTGCGCATGTCACACCTGTTTATGTACATAACACCTGTTTATGTACATAATAAACAGGTGATGTGACGGTACGCACCATTTTCTAGTCCGACTCCCTCATGACGGAATTTACAAAATTATCGCATACAAGATTTATCATCCCATCATCCGTTCACCTTAGATGCATTCCTCCTTTCTATCTGATATCATTCTTCCCATCTCTAGCCTTCCTCTAATTAAAAAAATTCGTATATCAGTAATATATCTACACTATATAGTATTCATACAGATGGTTATATAAGTGTGCGAATGTGCATTACAGAGATACATGCCAGTGGGCGTATGTGAAATTGTATATTGATATGTATTGATAATAATCAGTATTATATATATATAACTAGTAGTCAGACTAGCTTTTGGTTTGTTGATATTTTATTTTTAAATAAATCTAAGGCCGGTTTGTTACCTCATGAAACCATTGGTTGCTAAGGGAATATCATGTATACGAATTACAAATAAATATTAGAACCCGACAATTTTGCTAATCACACACTCACATATGACGTATGTACAAACATACACACATACACGCAAACAGACACACACACACACACACATATATTCATACATACACACATACACTACAGGAAAGCTTTCGATTCTGTTCCCACTATTGGATGATAGAGGCCCTCCAACTTGCTAAAGTCCAAGACATTATTGTCAGAGCCATAGAGAGGCTGTCTTCCTCTTGGGCTACTATCCTAAGGTTAAAGACAGAAAGGGAGGACTCTATTTTCACTGATAAATTAAGATATCGCAGGGGTATATTTCAGGGGGACAGTATCTCTGTGATATTATTCATCCTGTCATTAAACCACTCGTCCTTTCTGCTCAAGAAATGTGAGTGATACATCATTGGCTCACAGGAGGATAGAAATATGAACCTAACCCATAATTTCTTTGTGGAAGATCTGAAACTCTATGCCAAGAACATGGATGGGATGAAGAAAAATCTTGACCTGGTTACAACTTTCTCAAAGGATATAGGAATGGAGCTTGGCCAAGATAAATGCTCATACATAACTGTAAAGCGGGGAAAAACAACAGCCCTAATCTAGCAACATTGTCATCAATGGCCTAACTGTTTCACCGATATCAGATGAGGACTGCTACAGATACCTGAGGATAGATGAGAACATATCCTATAATGGTATATGTAAGAAGGAACGCGTAACCAGGGAATACTACACCCGATTAAGAAAGATCTTGTCATCGGAACTCTCTGCGCAAAGCAAAACAATGGCTCATAATGTGTTTGCTGTGCCTGTCCTAACACCAACTTTTGGAATACTCAATTGGACGATAGACGAAATCCGAGCAATTGATGTTGGAACTCGAAAAATACTAAACAACACCGGAAACTTCCACATCAACTGTGACATAGACCGCTTTTACTTGAAACGTAAGCAGGGAGGCAGAGGCCTAACATCAGTCCAGACAGCATTTGAATGTCGCATCATATCTCTCGGACAACATCTACGAACCTCGAAGCGTATGAGCCCGTCTCTTGAGCAAGTCTATCTGCATGAAATAGATAAGATCATGAGAGGTGGGAAGGAACTCCTCGAGAGATATTCCCTGTGTGATAATCAAAAATCCACACTAGGGAAGTAGCTCAGCAGTATTGCAGTGAATGCATGGATGAACATCTGTATGCTTATCAGCAACAAATCATGCATGGATATGTTGCCAGGAAGCTCCAGAGTGAAAATAATATAGATAAGGAAAATAGTCTGTCTTGAACCAACAGCCGCTATATTGGCTCCCACTTTGAAGGATACGCTTTTGCAATCCAATAAACGAAGATCAACACGAAATACCTGAGTTATAAAAGAGATAGGGATGCAGGCAAAACACCTAGATGTGATAACAAGTGCATACTCTTCAGAACTAATATCGAGGATATCACCCATGTCATCAGCAGCTGTCCAAAGATGTCATCGCGGTACTATCTACCTATGAGGCATGATGTAGGGGCCTGTACAATGCAGTTCTTAAAAAAGAAAACTCCGATAAAAAACACATTAAAAACTACAGCAATGTGGAAGACATCCATGTATATAATATGAAAGAGTACTGGTGGAATGTTCCATAATAAACCCCAATAAAATGCAGGCATAACAGACCAGATATTATGATATGGGACAGGGAGAAGAAAGCATGCACAGTAGTGGAAATTAGCCGCCCACCAGATGCCAATCTAATATCAAAGATTAGCAAAAAGGAGAATATTTATGCAGAACTGATGAATAATCTCAGAACTGCACCCTGATTACACCTTCAGATTTATGCCTGTTATTATTGGGGCACTGGGGTATGTTAGTAACTGCCTCAATACAAATCTTATGAAGCTAGGCTTCACAAGAACAGAAAGAACACACCTAGTTAGCAAATTACAAGTACAATACTGGAACAGTAAAAATATGTAAAACATTCCAAAGATGGTGCATCTAATAACTGCATATACACATGCACAGATACATGCACACATACAACTCAAAACATCCACATCTACACGTACAATAACATCTATATCTTCACATGCATGCATGCATACATAATCTACCTAGTTGGTGTTTTGTAAATTCCAATGAGAGAGTATTGTGTCTATGTTAGAAACCGACTCCCTCTCTATTGTGAAAAAAATTGTGAAATGATGAAACCAGAAGAACATACATACACACATATATGTGGTGGCTGCCAACTCGTTTTCGAGTACGGCCACTACTTTATATCAATGTAGGAGAACGCCTATCGATGCGCTGAACGAGTGTGACTTTTTAGTCCAGCCAGCGACTTGAAAACTATTGTACAAACACTACACTTGTGACAATTATTGACACATAGTGCTGCGCCCATGGTACCATGTGACGACAAGTGCAGAGAGATCTCCAGATATAAAACAATGCCTGTGCCGTCAAGCTTTTATAGTGAGCAAAGGCACTGCACAAAGCCAGTCCCACTCTCTTAACCAAGATGATATTTACCAAAAAGAAGAACAAGTCAACATCATTGGATACCATGGTCGGGTCGTTGGCGACTAAACTGGCAACGCCACCAAGGTTTCTTGGTGAGAAGGGTGACTTTGGACATCCTGCAGGACTAAAAACAAAACCTGTCAAAGGGCAAAGAAGCTCTTAAGAGTCAATGGCCATCCAAATTCACCGGGAGAGATGACCCCTTAGCCTTTTTTCAAGGCAGAATTCTAGGAGAATGAAAACACACATATATACATACATATATACATACATACAGACACATACACACACACATTCTGTGTATTTTGTTAGAAAAAATGTTTAACATTTCTGGATTTATTCCAATTATAGGCACATTTCAGAAGCAATGTCATCAGACTCTTTTATATGTACTTTTATGCATAGCAATGGTGACGTGAAATAGTCTGCGTGTATATGGCATAGTTTATTGTGCAAATCGTTCTCTGGTTTATATATTGTAACGGATATTTTGGTGTGTCTCTGACCAAAGTATTTAAACAAAATAGCTAGGCTCAAAATAATTAGCAGTTCAGCGTAGGATTAATTATTTTCATTATTTTGACCAGTCGATAAAGTTACCCAAACATTCGGACTTTTGCAATACTGATTTAGATTATTCTTAGGAAATATATTTTGAATGCACAAAGTTAGTCACCATGCTTAATTCTTTCATCCTCCTACATTAATATAGTAAGATTATATTAGAACACAAGTTCTATGAATTTTTCTGATTCAGAAATTATAAACTATAAGCATGAAATGTATAATATATTTTATATCCCATTTCCAAATTTCGAATCTTTTGAAATTTCATGAATTAAAATTAGTTTACAGTTATGGGTCAAAGGGTGACAACTTGATCAGACTTTAATTACTTATGCATTGGTGAAACTAAATGTAATAAGAAAATAAATGTTCTTATTAAAAGTTCCACTGACTTGTATTTTTCTTTGATGGACAGGACATTTTATGACCCTAAATCATTCGATGAATATTCGATCATTAATTATATTTAAACTCTTCAGACATATATTTCCCACCCTCATTGTATACAGCTATTCTGATATCGAAATCTAATTAGGAAATATGAATGGTTGATGATCAATATATTGACGTTTTAAAATGTGAGTTCATAATTGGGGTCTAGATGTAGCTTACAAGACTTAACAAGAGATAATTCCTTGTAAATTAGCTAATATTTCGCGTCGACAAACATATATGTGAAATTAAGGTAGAATACTCTGAACATTTATATAGATTTATACGACTCGCTAGTATATATATGTATAGCGTTCAACATTTTAATCACGCTCATTATTTTACAGGAAGTTTCTCATACTAAGGCTAATTTTCTAGCAACGCAAGTATGTTTACTTCGAACATTTGCTATGAATTCCAACTGAGTTGTTTCACTTCACATACATTTTCCTATTGTTTGACAATGTATATTAAAGTGTGTAAGATTCTTTACTTTTTCACATATTTGCCTAGTATACTGTTAATATGTACATATATTCAAAATGCACTATCAGGAACATCTATTAAATTTTTGTATATTTATGTAAATAGTTCTACACAAGGGTTATGTTTTTCAATAGTACATATGGTAATGATTTTGCTCTGACCTTTTGCTATGAATAATCTACAATCAAATAACACAGATTAACAATATGACTATAAAAATATTATTGTTTGGTCCACCTTTGTTTTTCAAGCATTATCAAATGTTGGCTTCCGTTATTTAAAATCGGTCGGAAGGAAATGCCTTCCATATAAATGTAACAACTCATTTGAATTGATCAACAAAGAGCTTACTGGTTTCAAAGTTGGCCAGTACATTAGAATTATATTTTCTCTCGCATACACGAAGGGTTCTAACCGACTCCCCTTCTTCAGGGCAAAATAAGTTTACTTTGATTATTTTTGCAGATTAAATCCATCTGTATATTTCGAGATTTAAGCAGATAAATTTCAATATGTTAGTTATATCTTCATTAAGTTGCTTACTGTCATTTTATGTTCTATTTTAGTTACTTTGTAATGGGATTTGTAAATATATTCCAGAACAAAACCTGTTAAATTTCACTATTCATGTCCTCATTCGAATGCCACACGACCGTAAATAAGTAACATCATTTCAAATAGTATACATAATAATTTGCACAGACCCTCAACACAATTAACGTGTATACTCAAGGCAGAAATTAATTCAATTTATTTCCTATAATTTATTGCGCATCTATTTTTCTATGTTTAGTTTATATACAATTGAAGTTGAAACAATGCTGTAGATATAAATGAACATTTCAGTATATCTCTCGTCAATTTACAATATTTCTAAAATTATTTGTCTATTTTCCTTAGTAATGCAACGAAATAGAATAATGGAGTAAGAAGCAACAGGAGAAACATATCCTGATGTACATTTTATCTTAGAGTGTATAATATAAACAAATCAATATATCAAACTGAATACGACGGTACATACTCAAGCTGATATATCTGAAAATAGGGGTTGATTACAGTTAATGCAACAGCAATGAAGCTCTACAATAAGGTGACTAGCTGCATGATGTATCAGCCACCTGATACAAAGTGACCTCCGATGAGATGTACAAAACTTAAACAAGCCATAACAACATTTTTCATTGCATTCTAAACATATTATTGGTCATGGACAAATGTTTTTATCAACTTCTCAGGTAAACAGTTCAGTGGATTCTAGGAGTGTATTCGTTACATGGCCTCTATTGAAAATAAGTACGTCATTCGCTTCGTGTTGACGAATTCGTATCGCTATTGTACACTGTCTCTGTAACGTAAGATTAATTTTCGATAAATATATGTGAAATGGGTACACTACATACATACACACATACATGCATGCATGCATACACGCATATATAAAAACATGCATACATATTTACATACATACATAAATAACCAGTTTCCAAGACTGGTTACAAATATGGCATGGGAGATTATTTATCCAATAGTACTGTCACAAATTCCTTGGATGTTGCAGTGCTTATATTTATTGAAGAGACATTCTATACAAAATCCTATAGATAAATGTCTCCAATTTGCGAATGGGAAATATACTTTTTTAGTTTTAGTTACAGAAGAAACTGGAGCTAAATATCACTTTTCAAAAAGCGTTTCCCTAAAAAACAAATGATGTATTTGATTATAATAAATTGGTAAGAAAATATATTTTTATTGTCTACAAGAAAAGGATGAAATTAGACTGAGACGACATCACGCTGAGCTAAATTATTTCACGGCAAAACAATTACGCCAACAATCAACGGAAAGATAACAATGATGAATTGGATGACGATTGTAACTTTATTTTCAAACATGTGATTCCTCCGCAACTAATAACACTCTACAAATACTCGATCAGACACACAATCAAGACGTGCCTCAACAGAGTAATTTACCTAGCTGTCACACTGACCATCCACATTAAACTCCCTTACTATCGCCCGGGAAAATGCCTTCTTCATTCTTTCCACCGGGGCTGTGAGGCGACCAGCACGTGGGACAGCTTTTGATCACTTTACAGAGAGATGGGGAGGGAACAAGAGAATAGTCGAAATGGAAATACTTTATAAAAACTTCAGCTAAAATGTATCCTCAATTTATGAGATGCAAATCAATAAATGTCACTAATGTTCCGTCCCAGAGAGAAACGGATTCTCTCTGTCGGAAATATTAGGTAAGAAAAAGAAGTTTAACAAGGATGCAGTGCGCTTGAAATAAATCTGGGGGAACTAATGGCCCTGCATTATACGAAAGCATAGAGTATCAACGTGATACCCCTGAGGCTGATAGAAATAAATCAGGGTAAGAAAGAACTAGAAATAGACTTAATGTTTATATTACACAACATCAACATTGTATATCATGAACCTATCAAGCTTTCGATGAAGATATAACTGTACCAAAACAAAGAAACTTACTTGCCAGAAGCGACCGACGGATAGCCACCCATAAATTAATGTATAAAATGTATACAGCCTGATTGAAACTATTGCTAGTGTGTAATAGAGAAAATAGTAATTCTGTCATAGATGAGTAAACAGTTGAGAAGAAAAAAGTTCAGGGTTTGTCAAGCATCACGTAGTATGCATAACTTTCATATCAAATGTGTCGCTTCACAAATACACTCTTGAATTCTAGAGGCGCTTCGACACAGAAAACCTATTTACGTCCTGAGTCACTATCCAGTAGTAAAATGGATGCAAGTACCTTATTAACTGTACTACAAGTGTATCGCTGTGTCGAAATACCAGGTTTATATGTGACCATATCTTTACTGTCAGTCATGTACTTGTCTTGTCTTTTAATATAAGGACATACGAAGGGTACATCACAGTTAGAGAATATAAAACACAAAGGGCCTCTTTTTGAACGAAGTGAAAATGTATCATAAATATTTAAAAGAAGTTATGAAACATAACCCAAGCCTGTCTCAAATGGATGAAGTTTGGCCTCCTAAAACTAACTCACTACAACCGAGCTATTTTAAAGAAAAATGGATCGTGATCACAGAATGACACTTAGTGTATGATATTGGAATTGATAGAAGCAATATGTCGTCTCATGTGCATATCATCAAGATGGTAGCAATATGCAGACGGCTTGACGGATACATTCTGAGACCATTCAGAACAAGTGACTCGGAAACTTTGTTGGCTTTTTGGGGCGTATTTCTTCAGAGGTGTTTAAATTATTGCTTATAACTATGGTCATCACAATGTGTGTACCTGACCGTAGATCTCGAATCAATACAACGATTTAACAAAAGTTACATTACCTCAATGCTATCGGGTTTGTAGGCAATGATATATAAATACATAGGAAACGATGAATGTGGATGTTTTTGCCTCAAACTGTAACACGTACCTGCGCATAAATATTGATATTGCAGATAATAATAAGGACGCATTCAATATCCAAGTATGGAACTGATACGTATCGTTATATTTTCTAAAAATATCGATTGATGCATATAATAACTGAATCTATTGTGACCATCATAATTATGTTATAAAATGACATTTTATTTCAGGTGTATATGATAATCTGAATGAATGCTCTCCTGACTAACAAATATGCTTATTTGTCTATACATAAGATCGTATATTGTTTACTTTATGTATGAAACAATAATTACTTTTTCGGATTAATTGCATGCGATTTCTTTCCTACATTGATCTAATATATTCGAGATATCAATAAAATGAGATTCATTCTAATATCATATATGAGTGATCCATACAAATATTGGATGTGGTGGATTTAGCAATCGTAGACATCAAGATGAATATTTTCATTGTATAAAACACAATTATTCCAGTCTAGAATGCTGGAAAATTGTTTTCCTCGAGTAACAAAGAAATATTTGCGAAACTAAAGCTTCATATCTTAAAAGCTAGTAGAAAAAGAGTTAGACGCGCTCTAATCACCCAGTACATTGCTTCTTCTTTACAGTAACTTTTAAAACGCATTATTGTTCAATGAGACCTGAATGCCTAAGAAAGTCTGTTTTCGTTGTTGTAAAGCTGATCTTTATAACTTTACGTTATTTGAGGTTCAATTCATAATTATAGAAAGGGGAGATTTAGTTGCAATATGACGACATTTTAAGGCCTATTCTGAAATTAGTAACCATCACACTTTGTTTCCATATTCTATACACAGTTTTTCATTTTCCGAAAAATGTAATGATTCAAAGAATACAATATTAATGAATCACTTTGTTTTACATGGTAAATTGTGGACGTATTTCTTTTGATCATCACTCTCCTACATTAACTAATGGAAAAGTGTCTCTAACTATTACAAAAGGCACATACTGACAATTATTAAAGCGTACATAAAGATAGTTTATATAAACTATATATACGGAATGACAATATATTAATATATGGCAGTATATAGCATAAAATAGCCTGCAATTACCTGCTTCTATTCCTTCTGCTGTGTGATGCAATATTTCCTGCGTTTGGTAATTTCATTTCAATTTATTATACTGCTTTACGCACAATCCAATAAACAGTATTTACAGAGTGAACAAAACTTTTACCTTTCACCTTTTATAGTGTAATTCGCAAAATGCAAATATCTACGGATTTCAATGAATAATATTTTGACACTAACAAACGTTGTCTTACCGATACTATTGTCGTCTGCCAGAGCAGTGATGCTCATTAGCTGTCTGATAGCTTGAATATGTTTCTCTCCATAACCAGCAATAACAACAATGTCGAAAGTGATATTATTTATTATTATCTGTATATTGGGCACCATATCCGATGTGTCGGATGCTCATTTACAAATTGGAGTACGCAACTAAATACAAAGTATATACATATGTGTGTGTGTGTATGTGTGTGTGTGTGTGTGTGTGTGCGTGCTTGTGTATACATATATATATATATATATATATATACATATATATATATATATATATATATATGTATATATTTATATATATATATATATATGTATACACATGCACGCACACATACACACACACACATATATATATATATATATAAATATATACATATATATATAAATATATATATGTATATATATATATATATATATATATATATATATATATATATATATATATATATATATATATATATATATATATATATATATATATATATATATATATATATATATATATTAATATGTGTAGAAGTAAACACAGCAAGTCCGGTGTCTAAAATTACGAGGGTAGATTACACCACAACTGTTACATATAATTAAACCTGAATCATATGGGATGTTACAAGATTTCTTATAAGATTTCTCATATATACTAATGGTATGTATGAGAAATCTTATAAGAAATCTTGTAACATCCCATATGATTCAGGTTAAATTAGTCACGGGCGCTCTATCTCAAAATTATTTTTCGTATTCATTTTTTCTTATATATCGTACGAGCATTTATGTAGTTTGCATTAGAATTTATGTATTGTAGCGGCACTTTTATATCGTATTAGTATTCATTTTCTTTTCGGGATCTGAATTAATATTTCGTACTAGTTTAGGGTTCTGAATTATTATTTCGTATTAGGTTTTTTTTAGTATTTTGGCCCCCTACTTGTTGACCTGTCATTGTAAGATAGAGTATGCCGAGTACTACTAGCTCATAAAATTTGTTCACTACAATCTCGTATTTAGTATCCCGTCCCACCTATTAAACTTATCTATAGTCTAGTGAGAGATTTGATGATTGTGGTAGGGGAATAGTAACCAGAAATTGTGTTTTTTTATATTTTTAACATTATTATTTTTCTATATAGATTTACTCCATATAGATCTACTTATTGTTTCGACTTCCTCCCGCCCTCTCCCCCTCTTGACATCTTATCCTTAGGATTCTGCTGTAGTCGACATTTTCAACGCACGACTGGGTTTCCTCCATTCCCTCTCCCTCTTTCTTCTACTGGCAAGTTCAGCTACCCCTTCCTTCCACAAAATGCCATGATAGAATTATGTGTCTCAACAACAAACTTTTAACCAATCCTTGTGACAATCACTTTTACCATATATGGAATATTACCCCCTGAGAAGCTTGGCTAATCATTTACCAGGATAAAAATGTTCATTTAGTCCAGAATTAGCCGTCGAAACGGCTTGAGCTCAGCCGTCGGGGTCCTACTCGTTCATGTTACCCACTCTACTACCCTAAGTATTGAGTAGTTTGGTGCCTTATGTTCCACATTACGGGGTCGGTAAAATAAAGTACCAGTAATGCACTGGGTAATTGATGGCCTTGTGCCTAAAGTAGAAACAATTATATATATATATATATATATATATATGTAAATGTACATACATATATGTATACAGACGTACAGTAATATGTATATATACATACATGCACACATATATATATGTACGTATGGATTCACCGAACATTTATTATAATGCTCGGTGTGTTTGTAAACAAACATTTCGAATTAAGCCTACAGTGTCTAGCAACCATCGTTGCTCATTTCTTCAACACTGACAAACGAACGCTGTATTAGTTACAAGCTTATTAGCTATCGTCAGCAACGTATACCTTCCTGCCAGATGGTTGAACGTCTGAAAGTATATACTTTCCTTATGCATATTAACGGCTGAGCAGCCTAATTTGCATATCGAGTGAGTTAATTGACAGAGGTACCGAAAACGATAAACGGAAAAAATGAAACGAAATTTCATTTCTATTGAAGTAACAGCCGTACTAAGAGTGAGAAATGAAGTTTCATTTCATTTTTTCCGTTTATATATATATATATGTGTGTATATATACGTATGTTTAGTTTATAATATACTTATGTATGTATGTATGTATGAATGTAGGTATGCATGCAAACATATATATATATATATATATATATATATATATATGTGTGTGTGTGTGTGTGTGTGTGTGTGTGTGTGTGTGTGTGTGTGTGTGTGTGTGTGTTTACATACATACATACATTCATACATACATACATAAGTATATTATAAACTAAACATATGTGGCGGTTTGAGTAGGTAATGTAAGTGCGCATAGTCCGGGAGGTTGTAACGTAAATGATGATTGAGCGTTGTGCTTGACGAGGGGTGGGTGAGCAATGGAGCGGTGGAATTTAAAATGGTAAAACGGTAAACGATTGTTTTATGTTCTAATGTTCTTCTGGATGAAATCAGGTGAAAATAAATTAAAAAGAAGTAAAACAAAAATAAAAATTAACATTAAATTTAAAAGACAAGAGACTGGTATGTTGACTAGGATTAGTATCAGTTTACTATATTTACCGTGGACTGGATCGCGAGTCCTAATTACGAACGATGTTGATGGGGTAGGAAGAGGAGTTAGGTGTTTCGCATGTAAAATCCTTCATCACATTCTAATCGTTATTTGAAATATTTACATGTCGGAGTATATGTATCGACGTTGCAAATGTTCAGGTCACTCTAGTTGTCAAGAATTGATGCGTTCATAAAATGAAATGCATTTCAGTTATTCGGAGACTGACTGCTTATCTGTGTTCTGTTAGCACACATAACCATATACATACAATACACCATACCTACTAACATGTTGGTTGAGATACACCAACGCATTATATTATATTATGGTGTAGTATTACATGTATATATATATATATATATATATATATATATATATATATATATATATATATATATATATATATATATATATATATATATATATATATATATATATATATATACATATATTTATGCTTTGGGAGGGTCATGATGCCAATAAGAAACACACGCACCAATTGCTTTCACTCCAATTTATTATAAATTAAATTTATAAATTTAATAATTTATAAATTTACGGTTGGTTGGTTGGTTCCACAACAGGACGGTTGTTCATATATTGTCAAAGTTTTTCGTCACACATTCTGTCAAAGGAGAGGCACAAAATCAAAAAAAAATCCCCAGTCACTGAAGAGGTCACATAATGTGTGACGAAATAAGTTTGACAATATATGGAATCAACCAACCAAACGGTTAATGTATAATAAATAAATTGGAGTGAAAGCATGGGTGCGTGTGTTTGTTATTGGCAATATGACCCTCCCAAAGCATTAACAATATCGGTTTCAACACACGTTTTCAGATAAAGAATCTTGCTAAACAAATTCAGAAATGAAATATATATATATATATATATATATATAACGAAGGAAATGTGGTAAGGAACCAGGTGGACAATAACGCACCAAAGTACTCAATACTTAGGGTAGTAGAGTGGGTAATAGGAACAAGTAAGACCCCGACGGCTGAGCTCAGGCCGTTTCGACGGAATTAGCCGTCGAAACGGCTTGAGCTCAGCCGTCGGGGTCTTACTTGTTCCTATATATATACGCGTGTGCGTGCGTGTGAGAGCTGATGT
Source organism: Eledone cirrhosa (assembly GCA_964016885.1). Lineage (NCBI taxonomy): Eukaryota > Metazoa > Mollusca > Cephalopoda > Octopoda > Eledonidae > Eledone > Eledone cirrhosa. The sequence continues at coordinate 82,254,038 of OZ024742.1, forward strand.
ACGAGGGCATGTAGGCAGGCGCCTGTGGACGCGTATGTTGTTAGTTATATGGTCGTGGGCGTGTGTGTGTGTGTATACATATACACACACACTCTCATATACACACACACATGGGTGTGTATATGTACATATATGTACATCATGTATGTATATATATATATATATATATATATATATATATATGTATATGTATATATGTATGTGTGTGTATGTATATATGTATATACATGTGTGTGTATGTGCGGGTATATGTGTGTCTGAGTGACTTGTGAAATACCAAACCCACCATGAACTCATTGAAGTGGACCGAGAGTAGCTGATGAACAGCATGGCAGCAATTATTGGTCGGAATGTATGATGACGTAGAAAAACAACAGCCAACAGCAGGACAAGCGAAGAAGATGTTTTTTTAAGCTAAAATCCAGTGATAAAATTTGTTCCGAAATTATTTCAAGTGTCCGACGAACCTGCAGTTCTAGAATCAGACAGATCCATACAATGATCGTGACTCGAGCTGTCTGCCTGCGAAACACTTGTAACACACAATAAATTGAGTCCAGATGCATCAGTGATTTTTCGTTTTATATTATATATATATATGCATTTTTCAGTTGTGCCTATTCTGAGGTCATGTGATGAAAACTATTGTATCAATTGCGCCTTTCAAAATATATAAAATTGACTTCTTGTGCCAAGATTTACAAATAAATGACGATGAGGTTTTAAAGCTAAATAGGTTTATTGTAAGGATATTATGTGTAAGAATCTATTACCTGTGCCAAATTACGTAATATCTACTGATATTACATAACTATTGTGAGTAAGGGTTCCAGTTGGAAGAATAGTTGATATACAAGATCAAAGTAACTGATTGTTCAGTCAGGGCTATTTGATATACTAGTATCAATATCGAAAGATACTTGTTTCAATTACGGTTTAACGTATGCGTGCAATCTGCTTACATATGTATATATATTTATATAACGGCGATGAATTAGTTCTGCGAGGTTTTTTATATGAAATCGTGTGTCGAAACAAATATTTTTTATACTTGGGGAGGGTCATATTTGTGTAATATTGCCAGAATTAATAACAGAACACATTCACTGTTTGGTTGGTTTTCGCTTTTCGCTTCTGTGTCTTTTATATCGGTAATCTAATTTATTCGGTCCTCAATGTTGCCATTGACTGACCAACCGTCAAAAATAATACAGATACAATATAGACACAAACACATATATATAGTTTATCAAAGTTCTTTCGTTGCACATCTGCAACATCGTCAGTGGTGCTATTGTTTCCTCCCGTTACATTGTATGTCTACACCATCTTTATTTAGTCTGTTTATATATTTATTTATTTGCTTGTTTGTTTATTTTATTTTTTCTTCTTTGCGCATGCGTTTGCGTGTGTGTATAGTGTTTTGTTTGATGTGTGTTCGTGATTGGGTGACTGTGTATTGGTTAATGTATTCTATCCTTACTAGTGTGTGTTTATATGTGTTTGTTGTTATTGTGCTTGTGTATGTATTTATTTATTTATTTATCTATTTATTTATTTATACTTCTCTTAGGTCAGTGTTGTTTGTTTGGGTGTTGTTGTTATTCCATTCATTCTTTCTGTTTCGTCTTGGCCTTCTAAGTTCTATTTCACTGGCGTCTCTGATTTGCCTATCTGCTGGGTCATTTCTATGTTTAGATATTATTCTAATTTCTATATTGTCTATGTTACCGTCGTGTTGTTGTCTGGCATGTTCGCATAGTACTGACCCGTTTTTTTTTAGTTCCCCACAGTGTTGGTCTATCCTTTCACCTATGCTACGAGCTGTTGTACAGCTTGTAGCATACAATGTAACATACAATGTAACGGGAGGAAACAATAGCACCACTGATGATGTTGAAGATGTGCAACGAAAGAACTTTGATAAACTATATATATGTGTTTGTGTCTATATTGTATCTGTATTATTTTTGACCGTTGGTCAGTCAATGGCAACATTGAGGACCGAATAAATTAGATTACCGATATAAAACACACAGAAGCGAAAAGCGAAAACCAACCAAACAGTGAGTGTGTTCTGTTATTAATTCTGGCAATATTACACACATATAACCCTCCCCAAGTATAATTATATTTATATATATATAAACAGATTATATATATAGAAATGGTTACACAACAGTTAGTTCACCATACCGAGAACAATTGTTTCACCTGAGCGGATCCTCAGCTCGTAATGGACAGTTATCCCCCTTACACCTCTCGCATGCATTTTAGTATTGCCTGTGTGAAGTGATCGTTTCTGCGCATTCGCGTTTGTATGGTTGTCCTTCCTGTTCCGTATAACCATGTCCATTACAAGCTGAGGATCCGCTAAGGTGAAACAATTGTTCTCGGTGTGGTCAACTAACTGTTGTGTAACCACTTCTACCTAACTTGTCCCCTGGACTGAGTGCTCTACCACTACAGATATTACCTTCCAGTGTTCTACCACTATATATATATATATATATATACAAACCGAGCATTATAATAAATGTTCGGTAAACCGATACGTGCATATATGTGTGCATGTATGTATATATATACATACTATTGTACGTTTGTATACATATATGTATGTACGTATACATACATACTTACATATAAGTAAGTGCCGTACTAAGACTGGGAAATGAAATTCCGTTTCATTCTATTCCATTTATCGTTTTCGGTGCGCCCGGCCGACTGAACTCACTCGATATGCAAATTAGGCTGCTCAGTCGTTAATATGCATAAGGAAAATATATACCTTTAGACGTTCAACCATCTGGCAGGAAGGTATACGATGCTGACGATAGCTAATAAGTTTGAAACTAGTACATCGTTCCTGTGTCAGTGTTGAACAAAAAGGTGACGTTGTTGCCTAAACACTGTATGGCGTAATTCGGGCTGGTTGTTTGTTTACAAACAAACAAACAAACCGAGCATTATAATAAATGTTCGGTAAACCGATACGTGCATATATATATGTGTGCATGTATGTATATATATACATACTACTGTACGTCTGTATACATATGTATGTACGTATACATACATCCATACTTACATTTATATATTTATATAATATATATCTATATATATATATATATATAATATATGTATATATATATATATATATAATATATGTATATATATATATACATATATATATATACATATATATATTATATATATATATGTATATATACATATATATATGGATATATATATATGTATATGTATATATATATATATGTATACATATATATATATATATATATATATATATACATTATGAAGAGAGAAGAAACATTTAGATATAATTAGTAATAAAATGTATCATACCTAAACTGTTCCTAAATTCCTCGACTACGTAGTTTCGTGGCATAAACAAAAACAATATATCAAAGATATAGAGTCCTTGCGAGGTCTGCCGACTTATCAAGAGGATACCTCATTTTACTAGTCTCAAGAACGCGTCTACACGACGTGAGAAAGAATCCCAAAAGGCGGAGGGAGAGATAGTCACGCGATATAACGGTCGAGAAACAGAGCTAAGCCTCTTATAACCACGAAGAAAATACCACGGAGGCGGAGGGGGTATTTATATCGAGGGTGTTTTAGTTCTCAAAATTAATAGGTTTAATATTCTTAAGGTTATATGCACACACACACACACACACACACACACATACCAAGACACACACACATATATATATATAGACGCACACACACATATATATATATATATACACATACATATACATATGTGTATACGTATGTATATATATATATACATCTACGTGTGTGTGTGTGTGTTTTTGTGTGTGTGTGTGTGTGGGTGTGTGTATATGCGTGTGTGTGTGTGTGCATATAAGAAATTTAAGAATATTAAACCTATTAATGTTAACAAATATAACAAACAAAACACAGAACTCCTGATAGATCGGCCCTTAATTTCGACTCCTATTAACGGTAGCACTACTCCGACCGGTTTCACAGCGTATGACACATGCCAAAAGCTGTTGAGTGGCGAAACAGACGAGCTAAAATGCATTAAGCTATAACAATTAAGCAACATCTGGTACAAATCAAATTTTATGTGACATCAAGTAAAATGTTTAATTTCTCTTGTACTACGAGAGTCATAATTGAGAAAGAAAAAAAAATGAAGAAACAAGCGAGATGAAGAAAGTTAGATATCGACTTAAAAATGTATAAGCCATTGCAACCTTCATCCTCCCAATTCATTATTTTATTCTCTCACACCCGCTCTCTCTCTCTCTCTCTCTCTCTCTATCTCTCTCTATCTATCTATCTCCCTCTCTCCCTCTCTCTCTCTATCTCTCTCTCCCCCTCTCTCTCACTTTATAACTACGCCTATAATCAAGGAGCCTGAGAAGAATACTATTATATATATATATATTTATCATTACACAAGTACGATGAGCATTTGCTTCCAGAAAAGAGCCGGGCCAGATCGAATCTTGAGCTGATCAATCGCAAAACGTGATATAAACGTAACACTTCGTCATCTTTATTAGTACGTATATATATGTATGTGTGTTTGCATGTGTGTGTGTGTACGTGTGTGTGAGTATGTGCGTGTGTAATATATATATATATATATATATATATATATATATATATATATATATATATATGAAGTGATATAGAACAAAACGTATAGTGAGAGGGCCTGAGATAGAATGCGAATGTGTTGGGAAGGCGATGGTAGAGATACAAAACATCAGAGTGATATTTATAAAGCGAAGGGCATCTTTCATGTTTTGTATTTGATTATGTTATCTGTATAATATATGGCGAACTAAAAAAGAATGATTTGTCATTAAAAATGCTCAAAGGAAGTGAACATAAATGATTCCGTTTCTGCGCATGTATGTATGCTGAATATAAACTTCTAAAATATTATATCAAAGTCAATTCATAATTTTCATTTCAAAATTGACTTTGCTAGGGCGATAATCCTACTATTTTTAATGACAGACTTAAATTATCATAATCGATAATTTCTTTTGAATACATACGGTTTGTACTTCATTGAAAAACGATAACAACACAAAATGTTGGCCATTATGCATCCTGTGTAACGCGATTAAAAAATTAAGATTCATACGCACAGATACCTCTATTTGCACCATAAATATGTAAAAAAGGAAATACTTAAAATAAGTTATGTTGAATGAAGCTAATGTTGCACTAAAGCTAATAGGTTAATGTGAAGAATGCATGAATTATAATTAACTAATTACTATTTCATCTATTTAATCGCGTTTTTAAATAGTAAACTACATATATCTAATAACAATTTATAACTACGTATCATCAGTGAGGAAAATATTCCCTGGTTCGTCTGTGTGGAAAAACGGGATATTTAAACATTTTGCACTCCGATAGAAAATGCTAAACCACAGGATCACCATGATGACAACATCAGGACCTCAACAGCGACAAAAAAATCAACAACGAGCAACAACGGCAGATGCGGGTTCAACAACAAAATTAGCAGCAATGACAATAGCCAAAAGACCAAGAACACCACCAAAAGCAGTAAATCACTTACCACCAACAACATCACCATACACCCATAAATCTGGCTCTCTCTCTTCACTAGCTCAAAACGCACACTCACTCAAAGCCACAATCATATATGGCTCCACCATTATCAGTGGCATGCCCCCCCCCCCGTCTCCCTGTGAAGAAGATGAAGAAAAACACAAATACAAATAAAAAAAAATAAACATATCACATACTCAGAGATAGACACAGTATCCACTGCAGAAAGCACAAAACAAGCTCAATACCAAACACAAACACATATGAAATAACATCCCCTCTATTCTGTAACACAACAACATTTGCCTCCACTATCATTCCTACCACAACCACAGCCAAAAAAAAAAGAAAACACACACACACACAAGCAACCACACACACCCCATCTTTCCTACTAGTAAGAAGAACCAACAAAGTACAGATAGCCCGCATAGCTCAAAGTAGAGATTTTGAAGGAGAAGGGATGACCGTGCCACCAGCAACCTCAGAGTTTCAGACACTCATGAATGCGGGAATGGCACACTAGTTAGCAACCAGCATGACATTTATCTATTGTATGAGTTACCTGTAGGCTTTCAAAGGGGGTCCTTAAAGGAGAGCTCATTAATCATAGATGTCGAACGTCTAAATAACTGATCTCCAGGAGCACCCGGAGGGTTAGTAAGTTCCCATTTTGTTTCATCCTTAACTAAACATTCAACATGGCAAATATTCGTTCTCGAAACAAGGTGACTTGCTGAACAAACTCAGGTCGCATACAAATTGTAATTATAACATATTTTACATGATGATATTACAGTTGTTGAACAACTGTAATATCATCATGTAAAATATGTTATACTATTTTCCACTCAAAGGAATGAAATATATGTTTCAGGGTATAGTGACATTTTAGCAATGAAAATGGAACGAAAATTACAGCAATACTGCAGAAAAATAATATTATCGCGCACATATATATGTCATGCTACGTCGGTAATTGGTGAGTCAAAGAAATAATTTAGAAGGAATATAACAAAGATACAAACATAATTACAAATACCATAACCTCAATTCAACATTGCATTTTATTTTGTACTGTACAATGTAAATTGTACAATGAAACTAACTTCAGTAATATAATTCACATCTTGTAGATATATTGACAGGAGAAACATCAAATGCTCAGTCACACACATACAACAGAGAGACACACACATATACATACCCCCTATATATTTAAATATATATAAAGAGCAGGATGGGGGGGTGTAGCATCAAAGTCAGTGCTGCTACATATGTACATTCTATATTGGCATATTACAATTGTTTCAATATCTGTTAGCTCAGCGTACAATCGTAATGATCGCGGCTCGAGTCTTCGACATATTCTTACTTAAGTGAGTTTACATGAGCCTGAAAATGTAGTTACCCACGCTCACACACAAACACACACACACACTATATATATATATATATATATATATATATATATAATATTATTTAGAGTATGAGTGTGCTAATCACTGACACTTATGTATGCATGGTAGAGCACTCGATGAAGTACACATTTGGGTCTGTTTAGCCCGGATTGTACTAAAACATCGTGAAGTCAACGAGTTATAATTGACACTTCGTTTATTCATAATCCTTGTTTTACATATATATATATATATATATATATATATATATATATATATATATATATATATATCGGTGATAACCAGTATGCAACAGTTATGAACTCATCAGAAAGCTAGAAGTTGAAGAGAAAAAATGAAGAAGAAATAAAACATTCTTTCTTATGTTTTTCCGTCTTTTCCGTTTTACTTCTAGCTGTCACCTGGGGTTTTGACTGCTGCATAACGATTTTCTGAGAAAAATAAATATAACAGTGATTATGAATAAACCAAATGAATTATAGCCCGTTGACTTGTACTTCATGAATATATATAGTTAAACTTTTGAAAAATGGATTCAATTAATTCGATTATGATCAGAAAGATTGTTATAATTTAATAAGCACAAAGCTGAACGAACTAAGAAAACATCCGAAAACAATCAAGAGAATGAATAAATATAAGATCGAAACTGTTTAGTGAGGAAAAATCAGAAAAAGAATAAATGATTGTAGCAAAGATGACAAAGATGTGAGGCATCATACGTTGCGTAGAACTCGCCTATGAATCATGAAAAACAACTAATGATAACGAACGAAAACTAACAAGAAAATATATGTAATTAGATACATTTATTGAAGAAATATTTTACATTCAATGCATGGAGAGGTAATTGAATAAAGATGTGGCATCTCGTTTCGTTACAGCGAAATCAGAATCAGATTTAAAAGCCCCATAAGAATATAGAGGTTCGTTATGTTTTTTCTGTTAATTGTCTTTCTTTTACTTGAGGTAGATTGTTTTCGTTACTGCGCATAGTTTTTGTATTGTTAAATAAATTATTGTTAAACTTTCATGTCAATGGTATCGTGACAAATAAAATGTTGCGGAAATGGAGCAGAGAATAGATGACTATGGTGAAGTAAAACAGTAGGGAGTATTAAGATGAATGTAATAATTATTGTAATGCTACAGACACTATTCACGATAATTTTGGTGAAGAAAATCATCTTGATTATGAACATGATTAGTTAGCATGTTATGATAACAACAGAGATAATCCAGATAGCCAAGATGAGAATCATACTAAATTGTCTTTCATATATATATTTTAAAAATCAATTTGCAAAAACGTGAGCTCACAGAAACTCTACCGAGTTAACACAGGGCTTCCAACATGATCGATTGGTTTGCTAGAAATAATAACTAGTTATTCTTATCACATCTGGAACAAAACGACTGTTTAACAAGCACAAAAAGAATCATTATTTTTTTTACTTCATACATTCTATAATATAGATTTAATAGAAAATTCAAATATTGAAGCAAAAGTTAATTCTACATCGTTGAAACTTAAATGATAGAAAAATGATGCTACGAATAACAGTAGCTCAGATTTATCCAGAAGCTTTGATAGATGGCACAAGTGACAATTTTCAAAGAATTTTCCTAGATAAATATACGTAAGAAGCGTTCAACTTTGTTCACCTACTATATATAGCAGGGCAATATACGAAATTCTCCCAATGTTAAATATTGAATAAATATCTGAGCAATCTAAGAAGAGAGAAAACAGGAGAGATACCGTGTGGATATTTTATCTTATATTTAATTGTCAAATTGACGCATGGACATTAAACTACCGGTAACTGGAGAACAGAGACAATGTCATAAATACCAAATATATAGCACTAACATATTTAAATATCTATATTGATGCTCAGATAAAACGTCATGGATCATGTGAATATAATTTTAATAATTTGATATGCCTTACTTGATACATCTTAATATTTTCGATATCCAAACGAAAGAGGAAACTGATAAATAAGCAAAATCTGAAAGCAAACAGTTTTGAAAAACTGAATGCTTCGGGATATATTCAAAGCGTCACGACATGTTTGTTGCATCATGCGTTAGAATGGATGAAGAATACTGTACATGTCTTAGTAAAATTACAAATGTACATGAAAAATGTATTTATATATATACCATGTACTCAGCATGACGGTGCATTATCGAAACATATACAACTATTATGTGATCATGATAACTATTAACATTCTTATTATTAATAGTATTACTTCTATGGTTTTTATTTTTATTCGTACATAGCAAATCGACACAGTCTCAGAGAAAATGGCTGCAGTACTGTTAAGATTGTTTATATTTTGAGTTCAAATCATGCCAAGGAACACTAGCCTTTCATTTTACCTATGTTTGTTCCATTTTAACCTACATTATTGAGCATTTGTTAACCGCTTGCATTTAAAGTACCAGTTTATTCTGGAGCTGGTTAGCTTATCTCGACCTGTAGTCTTTCACTGCTAAACCTACGATTGTTTACTAAACACACACCTCGTTTTTTTTTTTGTTGAAATTGAGATGGTGGGCAAAACCTTTGCGTCCACTAGAGAGAACATCGGCCTGAATATAGAATGAAACAGCCAAAGTCAACATAGCAATGAAAGCAGCAGCAGTAGCAAAAGCAACAACATCATCATTAGTAACAGTTGCAGTACCAACAACAATGAGTAGCCGCGAAAGAATTAAGTCTTCCAGCAATGTCAATATCTAACAGCTTCAACACCGCAGGCCCTGCCGTAACATCATTAAGTACTGCCAAAACAGACACCTAGCGGCAGTCCTGAGGGCGGCTGGTTTTGGGCGCGTCTTCAGAGGCTGGATCGCTGCCATACACAGCGACATCTGCTCTGTGGTGAGAGTGAACGGTCATCTTTCGGAACCGTTCAACATAATGTGCTCGGTCCACCAAGGATGTCCCCTCTCCTCCCTCTTGTACGTATTGACTCTCGAGCCATTACTGCACAAACTGGAGACGTTGAGGGGGGTCCCGCGCGAACTAGGATGCGGAAGATCCGTGTCAGCATATGCGGACGATGTCACCGTAGTGGTGTCGAACGCCAAACACATCGAGGCGATCGGCACTACACTAAGAGAATAAATACGAAGCGGTGACAGGAGCAATGATCAACCAGGAAAAGTCAGTGGGCCTGCAGCTCGCCACCTGGAGAGGCAGGTCCATGCGGTCCAACAGCGTCGTCGGGCGCTGGACGGACGGACCGGTTAAATTGCTAGGTGTCTGGTTCGGTCCAGGCCTCCAGACGGACAAACACTGGGACGAGGTGACGAGCAGGGTGGCTTCTCTCACCCAGAAATGGACCGAGAGGAAGCTATCCCTGAAAGGTCGAGCGGAGGTGGCTAACGCGTACATCGCCTCCGTCATATACTACCGCCTGACCGTCGTACCTTGTCCTAAGCCCCGCCTGACTGCGCTGGAGCGTTTGCTCATTCGCTTTGTGTGGAAGATACGCGCTCCGATGGTCCATCTGCTGACAACACCCGCTACGTGGAGGGCTGGGCATGCCGTGGCTGATGATGCGCAGACACGCGGTCAGGCTACGATATGTCCACCTCTTCCTCGCCGGTGATCAGGTGTGTTCGCCGTTTGTTAGACACGTCTTTCCCCAGTTCGTCTCCTTGACGGAGCTGCAGACCTGGGTCAAGCGAAGACCGAGAGGGAGCGCTTGGAGACTGGAATGTCTTCAGGCGCTCACAGCCCTCGACCAATCGGGCAATATGATCGGTGGAAACTCCAACTTGGCGTTCTATAGAGGATTAGTGGAGGGGAAGAGCGACGACGTACTTGGAGAAACTCTAGGCGTCGACGAAAATCAACTAGCCAATCTCTTCGGAAGGACTTTCGGGCCGGGGCCTATGGACAACTTCCAGAAATCCCTGGCCTGGCAGTGCTACCGAGGAACTTTGCCAGTTCGAGATAAACTCTATAGGCATGGAGGTGCCGTCAGCCGGGCATATCCGAGATGCGCGCAGGGCGACGAAACCGTCCTGCACGCACTCGTCCAGTGTACGAGCATTGCTGACTTGTGGATTTATGTCGAACACCTGCTGTCACGTGTTGGACGGATCCAGCTATCAGCTGAGTCCATCGTGAGGATGCCCCGCCCTCTTCCTTTAGCCGGGAAGGGCAGGCAGTTTTTATGACCATGGCGAAAGAGATAGTATGGTGGACACGTTTGAAAGTGCTGAAGACGAGCACTTACCTCTTCGGTGATGCCCTGATTACCTTTTTCAAATTTCATTTGAAAAGGAAAATCAGGGTAGAGAGGGAAGTGCTCTCTTCCCAGCATGTTGTTGAAAGATGGGTGAGAGAAGCAAGTATGGCCCGAGTGAATGGGCCTACTCTGAGTATGTGTCTGTAAACTAAAGGTGGAAAACTGGGAGAGGGCACTTGGCCTGGTGGTCAGGGTCACTGTGGTCTTTTAATGGGCTTTCTCCACAAATGTCTCTCGGAAGTCTCCCCCCTATTGGGAAATTTTTCATTGTTATTTTTTATTACATCCTATTTTTTTACACGCAGAAATGCCCATTTATACCATCCTGTATTGTCTTGTACTGTCCTTAATGTCTACTTTATGTAAACCCTTGTGGTTAATAAAGAATCTTTATTATTATTATTATTATTATTATTATTATTGGCGACCTACGTAGTAAATCGTATCATCGTGAGCTCCGCAAAGGTTTGTTATTTCCGTTTGTTAAAAATTGCCATTCATGGACAATTTTTATTGTTAACTATACATAAGTGCACATACATTGTTTTCCGAAAAGGACACCCAAAAAGATTGGGGCCTTGTGCCCAAAATTTAAACTTTCATGATTATCAAAAAGTTTCTTTCAAAATAAAAATGGCTAATTCACCTCTGCACCAAGCAGCTGAAAGCCTTCCTCACAAATTACCACCTCACACCGACACCACCATCGTAAATGTTACTACGTTTGCCAACACTAAAAAAATATAAGCAGTAGCAATATTTTAAATTTGTCTCAGGCAGACATTCATTTCCCGCCATTAACAATGACTGCAGGTGTTAAAGCCTGAACCACCACCACCACCACCGCGACAACCACCACCCCCACCACCAACGCGACAACAGAAACAAAAGGAAAAAATAAATCAACTCGTGATGTCGAAATAATTTCAACCAAAATGGACTCTTCCACTTCCAACCGAACACCACTGACGTCACCACCACCACAACTGAAACTAAAATTAATAATAACAAAAATAACGATAACAACAGCAACAATGACATTAAAAGAACCAACCTGATTTTTGCCAGAGTAGCAAAACAGTGCGAAGCATTTACGGTAACTCAGGAGGAATTAGAAAATGCCAAAAAAAATGATAAAGAAAGATGGGTACAGGGTCAGCCTCACCCGCCCAACCCCCACCTAATAAAATGGAGCATCGGCGCCTATGCACCGTGTCGTATCGAATAATTAATGTAAAATCGCGCCGAGTGGAACGGGCATCCGAGTCTCAAATCCGAAAAGCTTTGGGACATGTGTGGGCAAGAAAAACCCACATCAGACGTGGGCAGATGTATGGAACCGTGGACGTGTTCTTTGAAACACCACAGGAGGCTAGAGAACACTCCATGGTCCCATTAAGAAGTGACGACTTTTCACTCGTCCCAAGCTATTGTGGTCCGAGACTCGTAAAGATTAGGGTGACCCACGTTCCACCGGCCATCGAAATTCCCTGGCTAATAGCGGCCGTCCTCGCCGGCATCGAAGCCAACACAAAGATAATAGCAATAGCAAAAGAAAAGCAGGAGAACTGGTCCGGATCTGGGATGGAGCTCCTGATCCAAGCGGACCAAAAGAGCATTGAGGAGATCCCAAATGTAATAGACCTCACTGACGGCAGCCACATCACCGTAATTGTCGAGGGCAGAAGGCCTAGGTGTGTCGTTTGTGGTGAAGGAACACACCTAAGGGCTTTCTGACCTCAGGCTAAAAGGTTGAGGCCACCTCTCCTACCCACCCCAGTGACTCAACCATCAACACTACCTGCAGCAGAGATGGCAGTAACAACTGTAGCAGCAACAACAGAAGCAACTGTAACAGCAACAACCCCAGCAACTGTAGCAAAACCAACACCACCACCACACAACGTGCAAGAAGTAGCACCAGCGCCTACACCATCCACCACGCCACAACCAAAACTAACGGCCTGTAGAGGATTTTCCACTTCCCGGCTTATCACAACTGGAGACAGATTGTGACGACGAGGAGTGGGAAACGGAATCAGGAAAAAAAAAAGAAACCAAAAAAGAACAAAATTCTCTTCCTTCGCCCTCCAAAAACAAAATACAGAGGGAAAAAATAAATTAACAAACAAAAAAGTTAGGACAGATATGCCACCATCCACACCAGCATCACCAACCGCATCACCCCAAACACCAACACCGTCACCATCATTAACCCCAACACCACCATCACCTACACCACAAAAGTCACCAAAATGTGAAACAGAAAAAACCCCACAACAAACGCAAACAAAATAAAAATAAAAACGATACACACTACACAGCATTAAATTTGAACATAACCAATTATTACACTACACCCAACACAACACCAGCATCACAGAAAAAGACTACACAACAACCCAAAAAACACCTCCACACATACAAATCATTCGCATCACACAGAAAACGTACATGACACTAAAACAAAAATTCCCCAAAGACATCGGAAACTGCCGACAAGCACTCTCCAGGAGGATTTATAAGGACATCCTTCCTGAGGAAGTCACACGCAGTGAAAAGGATGGAAAACCGTCCTTCCTCTACGAGATGTAAGGTAAGTGGTATTTCCCATCTTTTCCACTCCCATTCAACATGACCTCACTAAGAATAGGCAGCATAAATGCGCATGGCTTGGGGTCGTCATGGAAGCAGGGCCACCTGCTCAACGACCTCAGCTCACTAAACATAGATGTAGTGGCCATCAGCGAGAGAAGAATCTCCGAAGCTCGGGCCTTCGCACCGATCTTCGGCGGCTACGATGTGTACGCATCTCCCAGCCGTCCGGGATCGGGGTGAGGAGTTGCTATGCTTTTTCGGAGAGGTTTGGATCTTGCCATACGGGCCATCTTCCTGAACCCAGAATGTAAGTTGGTGGTACTGGACGTGACCAGCGGAGACGGGAAAGCTTTCAGGTTAGTGGCCGTCTATGCCCCGACAGGAGCTGGGCGGCCTGATTTCTTCCGGCGTCTGGAGACCTTTCTTGGAACGTCCCACTCTTTAGTGTTAGTGGGCGACTGGAACGGGATCTTAGATGCACGCTGGGATTGTGTGGGATTAGTGGATAGGGGAGGAGGGTGCAAAAGTCTCACCAGCCTGCTCAGGCGTTTTGAACTGTCTGACAGGTACCGATTGGATTTCCCGAATGTACCAATGTGGACTTGGACAAATTGCATAGGGTCATCCAGATCATATCTAGATAGAGTATTTTGTAGGGAAATAGATAGGTCTAGCATAGGCTGTCCACAATTCAAAATAGTCAACTACACAGACCAAAAATTCGTGATCTGTGTGCTTGACTTAGATAGTCTTCATAGACGAGGACCCGGCTACTGGAAGCTAAACGCGTCCTTACCAGCGCGCAAGGCCTACAGAGACCGGATTAGCGAACTAGTTAAGCGGGCGTTGACGGGGGCCATCGTCAACAACAAGTGGTGGTTTCCTCTGAAAAGAGCAATTAGAATAGAGTCCATTAGGTTTAGTAAGGCTTTAGCAATAGAGAAAAGTAGAGCAGAAGGAGAATTGGTGAGAAAATTAGACGAGGCACTTAGCAAAGGCATCGCGACCGACGTACTTGCGGCGAAATTGGCCCTTGACCAATTCTTCAATACAAAGCACGAAGGCTGCGTTGTCAGAGCTAGGGTGCGTGCTCGCAGACACAAGGGGACGAAAGCCGTTCAACGGGCCCGAGTGGCGGAGGCGCGTCCTGGCAACAAAGCCACGATCCGGTCTTTGGTGGACCACGACGGGCGCATGCTACTCGATCTCGGGCAAATGTGTGAAGCTTTTCAGCGACACTTCGCACAACTGTTCGCGGCCAGCGGCGGGCAGGATCGAGGGATGAACTTTAGTGTCTACCTCGACGGACTGCTGCGGCTCTCGGCCACTGAGGCGGAGTGTTGCGAAAAGCCGATAACAGCCGCTGAAATACAGGAGGCAATGACTGGATGCACAAGGGGTAAATCGTCTGGTTTGGATGGTCTGCCCTATGAACTTTACGTACAAATGCCAGACTTGTTCGGGGGCCTCTTGGCGGACGTCTACTGCAACTGGCAACAGAACGGGAGAATTCCCAGCTCTGTGAGCTGAGGAGAGGTGGCGCTGCTGAGAATGGATCCGAACAAGAGGTTAACATAGATAACTTTAGGCCCATAACTCTGCTAAACTCAGAGTTCAAGATTTTGACCAAGGTGCTAGCAAAGAGGTTGGCGCTTGTCGTTGGTGGTCTGGTGGGAGAGGCGCAGACATGCGCCATTCCCGACAGATCCATCCACGACAACCTCCACCTCATGCGATACATCGTAGAAAGGGTAGCTAGGGAAACTGGCACGGGTGGGCCCTTCATCAATTTAGATCAGTCGAAAGCTTTCGATAGGGTCGAAAGGGAAGTGCTCTCTTCCCAGCATTTTGTTGAAAGATAGGTAAGAGAGGCAAGAATGGCCCGAGTGAATGGGCCTACTCTGAGTATGTGTCTATAAATTAAAGGTGGAAAACTGGGAGAGGGCACTTGCCCTGGTGGTCAAGGTCACTGTGGCTTTTTAATGAGCTTTCTCCACGAATGTCCCTCGGAAATCTCCCCCCTATTGGGGAATTTTTTCATTGTTCTATTATTACATCCTCTGTTTCTTGTTTTTTTTACACGCAGAAATACCCATTTGTACCGCCCTGTATTGTCCTGTACTGTCCTTAATGTCTTAATATGTAAACCCTTCTGGTTAATAAAGAAATCATTATTATTATCATTATTATTATTATTATTAATGACAAACCCTGTGATACGAGAACGATTAGTGTTATTATTATTATTATTATTTTTGTCATATATATATATATACATAAAAACAAATGCGAAAATAAAAAAACAGAAATACTTTATACACCTACGGACACCAAACAATACCTCCCCTTCACATCGAGTCACCCCAAACATACAAAACTTGACATTCCTTTTAACTTAAACAAACGTATATACACCACAGTATCAGATCCAACTAAACGATAACAAAATCTAAATTAACTAAAAAGCACCTTAAGAACCTTCCTACTTGACATAATTAATAACGGAATAGACAGAGCAAAACACGTAAAGTTTCATCAACTTAACAATGAAAAATACCTTACCATATGTATCCCCCTTCCATCTCCGAAACCGCGAAATGTTCGACCACCTACACAAAATACTCCTGATTGTATTTTAAGATGAAAACATGAAAAAAATCCTAGAAACACACAAGATGGATAAAAGTGAAAGGCAACCCAAAAGTCTAAAACACATTCTCCAACATCAACCAATCCCCAACACTACGGTAACAAAGTGCGGTAGAACCAAGTGTGGCACATCGCTATAATTAATTGAAGGAGAAATATTTACATTTAAAGATGGCCAAAACTTTACAGTGAAAAACAACTACACCTGCAGCTCAGAGAACCTGATCTACGTAATCAACTGCGGTGTCTGACGACATTACTTAATGAGACATACGCGTGTGTCATTACGCAAATGAATAGCCATCTATCACCAACAAATCCGAGACGTAAACACAAGAAAAATACCCTTAAGTAGGCACATTGCAGATTGTGCAGGAATGACCTTACCCAACATTAATATCTTCCCTCCTTTATAAATGCTCTAATTATTTCACACAACAATAAAGAATAAATACAGAAAAACTATTCGTTAACAAATTTAAAGCAAAATTAAATGTGTAACCTACGTCATTGATTATTCATAATGATTTATTTTATCAGCACATACACATCTACAGACAGATCGATACATCTGCTCATACACGCGTGTGTTGTGTATATATATATATATATATATATATATATATATATATATATATATATATATATATATTAAAATAACAGATTAAAGTTTAAGCAAAGAATCGCTGCTTTAATAAATATTTGCTCTACGGTTCTTATACATTTGATATATATTTTCCTTATCGAGCCCTCTTTGGATTTTAGTCTTCAATTTTATTATTATTACTATATATATATATATATTAATAAAAGGAATTCCAACTGTGTCTGATTTACTTGTTTTATTTACAATCCTTTAAAATTTATAATGGTATTAGAATGAAATAGTATGGTAGAATATTAAGTGTTAAGTGTTAATTGACACTTAACATTTAATATTCTGCCATACTATGTCATTCTAATACCATTATAAATGTTAAAGGATTGTAAATAAAACGAGTAAATCCGACAAAGTTGGAATTCCTTTTATTAATATAATCTTCTATACACAATCATACACACCCGTGTATATTTATATATATATATATATATATGCTGGCTTTAAAATCACCTCTGACCTCAAAATCCTGGACCGGAACGAACCTCTGGACCCTATTTCTCCCCACTTTACCCTGAAGGATCACAAATCCTATTTCCCGAACAACACCTCTATTCGGCTTATTAACCCTACGAAATCCGATTTAGGTAGACTTAGTAAAAGGATTTTAGATATAATTATTCCTGGAATTAGAAGTTTGGGCCGTCTTGCACTGTGGAACAATTCTTTCGCGGTGATTGATTGGTTCAACGGCATATGCAACAAGGAACATTGCCGTTTTATCCAATTCGACATCAATAATTACTACTCCTCCATTATTTTATCACTTCTTCTTAGAGCTATCACTTTCGCTAAAACACTCACAGTGGTTAAGGATTTCGATGTTGATGTCATCCTCAATGCCCTTAAGTCGGTGATTAATTTCGACGACTCTATTTGAATTAAAAAATCTAATGGTACTGTATTCCACGTGAGTATGGGCGCCAGCGATCCTGCGGAGGTTACTGATCTTATTGGCCTTTTCCGTCTTTTCTCTATCAAGGAAGACTTCCCCAACGTGGGCTTAGGTTTGTACCGTGATGACGGTCCTTTGACTATGAAAAAGTGCGGCCCACGTGCTTGCGACAGGTTCAGAAAAGAATTCACAGCATTCTTTAAAGGCTTCAACCTCTATTTACAGGTTGAGGCCAACCTCTCGGTCGTTAATTACCTCGTCGTTACCCTCAGTTTGTCGAATGGCTTGTACTACCCGTATAGAAAGCCGAATGATACGTTTAATTACATAATAAGCATTCTAACCATCCTGCGAGCATAACCAAGGATCTGGTGAGAAACGTTTCTACAAACGAGCATATTTTCAACGACCATTCCACATATTACAATGAAGCTCTTGCTCGGAGTGGATTTGTCGATAAGATAGCTTATACAGAGTACGAGAATAGACCTAGGAAAAATCCCGACGCATTTGTTGGTATAACCCACCATATAATATGGAGGTGGCCACACCATTAGCTAAGATCTTTCTCTCCCTTATTCTCAAGCATTTCCCACCAGCCCATAAATATAGTAAAATTGTTAATAGAAATACCATTAAAATGTCTTACTCTACGACTCCTAACCTTGCACATAACATCACAGCTTCAAAATTAGCGAAATTACCTAGCCGTAGGAACACGTGCAACCTTGTAGCTAGTACTAACTGTAATTGTAAAAATCGGGTTGATTGCCTCCTATCCGGGAAATGCCTCTCTAGTAACATTGTCTAGAAATGTAAGGCTGAAACACCCACGTCTCGTAGGGCCTACATAAGGATAACCGCCAATAGATTCAAGCAGCGTCTTTACATGCATACCTATTCTTTTTTTAACCCTTTAAGAAGGAATATGACGTCACATTAAGCTTATATCTGTAGTCTAAAAGACAACAACACGCAATATAAGTTACACTGGGAGAGCCTAGCTAGGACTAGATCGTATAGCGGAAATAAAAGACCATGTGACCTCTGCGCCGCTGAGGCCCTGGAATTACTCTACGCTAAAGACCACATCTTAAACCAAAAAATCTGAGGCAATTTCGGGCTGTAAGCATAAATTGCACAAAACTTTCCTGTATTACAGCCCCACATTATACCCTAACAGATAGTACGAACTATACGCTGATATTTTACGTCTTCATGTGGTAACTAAGTATATGTTATGTTAATACCATTACTTATTCGTATAGGTTAGTATATATTACCTGTATGCTTTGTGAAGATACGTATACTTTCTCGTACGTATATTTGCTTGTATATGTTATGGCGTATATATTTTATATGCTGGTACATGTGCATTTGGCTATGTGTATACGTGAGTTTTGCGTCTGTGTTAGTATGCGGGTTCGTACATGTGTGTATATGTGTACTTTGTGTTTTTGTTGGCGTACGTCCGCGAACATTTATGTATTTACATGTAGGTATGTGTGTGCATATACGTATTTATGTGTGTATATTTATATATATTATGTATACACGCGCACACACACATAGATATATTTTTTTTATATATATTTTTATGTGTATTTGGTGTATACGTTCGTATGTGTGCGGGTACAGGCGTTGCGTGGGTTCTGTATGTGCGTGCGTGTGTTTTGTTTTGTGTGTGTACGTGCTTGTATTTGCATACCCATGGCGAGTGTTTTCTTGTAAGCTTGTGTATTTACGTATATGGATGCGTGTATGTATATATTTAATTTCAATTACCTTTGTAATATATTTACTTTATTCTTAACTCTGAAGCCGAGAATTATTCGGTTTCCTAAATACAATTGTTATCTATGACTTCAGTTATACCATTTACGTGGTTTTGTCATTGCGTGTAATTGCTCTCAGCGATGCACATAATGACGTATTATTTTCGTTTTTTTCGTTCATTGCCAGAGAACGTCTCCATCAAGCACCTAATAGAATATTAGTCTATGACTTCATTTATCCCATAAATGTGGTTTTGTCTTTGCGTGTAATTGTTTTCATAGTGCCAAATAATGCCGTATTATCTTCATTTTTTTTTTCAGTTATTTGCCAGGGAACGTTTCACGAACCAACGTATCGTCTTCCTGTCTTCCGTCGGTTGCAACATTTTTTGAAATATTTACTTCTGCGTTCACAGATTGACCTTTTTAGCTTTAGAAGATCCCGTTAAGGGTGAAAGCAGCGATTCTTTGCTTAAACTTTAATGTGTTATTTTAATAAATATAAATATATATATATATATACACATACATACATGCATATATATATATATATATATATATATATATATATATACACAAATACTCTCTCTCTCTCTCTCTCTCTCTCTCTCTCTCTCTCTCTCTCTCTCTCTCTCTCTCGCTCGCTCGCACACACACACACACAAACACGCGCACCTCGAAATAAAAAAGAAATCATTTCCGGAAATAAACACCTGCCAAATACTTGATTAAAAGCCATCACTAATACTATACTCTGTTTTTTCTAATTACCCAGCACAAAAGAACTGTGACAAAGAAAGAAACTAAAACACACATATACCACACTACAAAAAACAAACAAACACATATATATACAATATACCTTAAAACCTTTTTTTTCTTTACCCCAAAATTATTTCTCTAAGTTTTGATCGAATCACACTTACAATACGACACACACGCACACACGCCCCACCCCCCCATATATATATATATATATATGTATATGGACTAAGCACATACACATATACAGAGAGATCGGTACCTTTGCAGACATACACACGTGTGTATATATATATATATATATATATATAAATTGGAATAAATGCTCTGAAATAGCGATACATATGTGAATATAGACATAGAATATTCGAAAATATTCTGTATGTTTATAATAAACATTTTGAAGACCTAATCGCTATAGAATAGAATACGTCACGTATTACAATTAGATTCTCGATAAAAGCAAGGGAAGTAATCTACGCGTTTCATTCTCGTTAGAAATCATCAGGACTACATATCCAGTGCTTTTATCGAGAATGACACAGCTAGAGACTTATAGAATACTTAGCTGTGTACAGGAACTGGTTTGAAAGAGCGGTTGCCGGTCCGGCAGAAATTAGAAATTGGAATAAATGCTCTGAAATAGCGATACATATGTGAATATAGACATAGAATATTCGAAAATATTCTGTATGTTTATAATAAACATTTTGAAGACCTAATCGCTATAGAATAGAATACGTCACGTATTACAATTAGATTCTCGATAAAAGCAAGGGAAGTAATCTACGCGTTTCATTCTCGTTAGAAATCATCAGGACTACATATCCAGTGCTTTTATCGAGAATGACACAGCTAGAGACTTATAGAATACTTAGCTGTGTACAGGAACTGGTTTGAAAGAGCGGTTGCCGGTCCGGCAGAAATTAGAAATTGGAATAAATGCTCTGAAATAGCGATACATATGTGAATATAGACATAGAATATTCGAAAATATTCTGTATGTTTATAATAAACATTTTGAAGACCTAATCGCTATAGAATAGAATACGTCACGTATTACAATTAGATTCTCGATAAAAGCAAGGGAAGTAATCTACGCGTTTCATTCTCGTTAGAAATCATCAGGACTACATATCCAGTGCTTTTATCGAGAATGACACAGCTAGAGACTTATAGAATACTTAGCTGTGTACAGGAACTGGTTTGAAAGAGCGGTTGCCGGTCCGGCAGAAATTAGAAATTGGAATAAATGCTCTGAAATAGCGATACATATGTGAATATAGACATAGAATATTCGAAAATATTCTGTATGTTTATAATAAACATTTTGAAGACCTAATCGCTATAGAATAGAATACGTCACGTATTACAATTAGATTCTCGATAAAAGCAAGGGAAGTAATCTACGCGTTTCATTCTCGTTAGAAATCATCAGGACTACATATCCAGTGCTTTTATCGAGAATGACACAGCTAGAGACTTATAGAATACTTAGCTGTGTACAGGAACTGGTTTGAAAGAGCGGTTGCCGGTAAGTATTCTATAAGTCTCTAGCTGTGTCATTCTCGATAAAAGCACTGGATATGTAGTCCTGATGATTTCTAACGAGAATGAAACGCGTAGATTACTTCCCTTGCTTTTATCGAGAATCTAATTGTAATACGTGACGTATTCTATTCTATAGCGATTAGGTCTTCAAAATGTTTATTATAAACATACAGAATATTTTCGAATATTCTATGTCTATATTCACATATGTATCGCTATTTCAGAGCATTTATTCCAATTTCTAATTTCTGCCGGACCGGCAACCGCTCTTTCAAACCAGTTCCTGTACACAGCTAAGTATTCTATAAGTCTCTAGCTGTGTCATTCTCGATAAAAGCACTGGATATGTAGTCCTGATGATTTCTAACGAGAATGAAACGCGTAGATTACTTCCCTTGCTTTTATCGAGAATCTAATTGTAATACGTGACGTATTCTATTCTATAGCGATTAGGTCTTCAAAATGTTTATTATAAACATACAGAATATTTTCGAATATTCTATGTCTATATTCACATATGTATCGCTATTCCAGAGCATTTATTCCAATTTCTAATTTCTGCCGGACCGGCAACCGCTCTTTCAAACCAGTTCCTGTACACAGCTAAGTATTCTATAAGTCTCTAGCTGTGTCATTCTCGATAAAAGCACTGGATATGTAGTCCTGATGATTTCTAACGAGAATGAAACGCGTAGATTACTTCCCTTGCTTTTATCGAGAATCTAATTGTAATACGTGACGTATTCTATTCTATAGCGATTAGGTCTTCAAAATGTTTATTATAAACATACAGAATATTTTCGAATATTCTATGTCTATATTCACATATGTATCGCTATTCCAGAGCATTTATTCCAATTTCTAATTTCTGCCGGACCGGCAACCGCTCTTTCAAACCAGTTCCTGTACACAGCTAAGTATTCTATAAGTCTCTAGCTGTGTCATTCTCGATAAAAGCACTGGATATGTAGTCCTGATGATTTCTAACGAGAATGAAACGCGTAGATTACTTCCCTTGCTTTTATCGAGAATCTAATTGTAATACGTGACGTATTCTATTCTATAGCGATTAGGTCTTCAAAATGTTTATTATAAACATACAGAATATTTTCGAATATTCTATGTCTATATATATATATATATTAACTAGAAATTGATTGACATATAAACAGACATATGAAACAATCACATGGGATCATTTGTAAAAGTGTGTAAGGATCTGGCTTCTGTCGTTTACCAATCGATTAATTGGTGAAATATATTTCTTTAATGGAATATATACGAGGAAGATTAATCATATTATAAGGTATCTATTTTTGAAGTTCTAGTTAAACTTTATTTAGTTACCTACCTAGCTATGTGTGCTTACACACTTTTACCAATTATGCCCTGTGATTGTTTCACATGTCTGTTTATATGTTAATCAATTTCTAGTTGATATAAAATGCTCGCATCTACTTATTAGAATCTTGGAGCATATTTTAGGGGTCATATGGCGCATGTCTATCTGGCATGACAACCTTAATTTAATTTGATTTAATTTAATTTAATTCAATTTATCTTAATTTTGGATATATATAAATACGGCCCCTTAATTGTAGAGCTAACTCAGTTGAAAGGACTTGACTACTGTTTCTAGTTGTCGATAACCCTATTCACGCCACTGGGACGAAGCTGGTATGATGTGTGTAATTTTATTGGATACAGCACGTGTTACTGGCCAGTCGGTGATTTGAACTTGATGCGCAAACACAGATGTCTGGACCTCTTCCTTGTTGAAAATCCAGTATCTGACTTCAGTCGTTTAACAATCGATTAATTGGTGAAATATATTTCTTTAATGGAATATATACAGGGAAGATTAATCATATTATAAGGTATCTATTTTTGAAGTTCTAGTTAAACTTTATTTAGTTACCTCCTTAGCTATGTGTGCTTACACACTTTTACATATTATGCCCTGTGATTGTTTCATATGTCTGTTTATATGTCAATCAATTTCTAGTTGATATAAAATGCTCGGATCTACTCATTAGAATCTTGGAGCATATTTTACGGCTGATATGGCGCATATCTATCTGGCATGACAACCTTAATTTAATTTGATTTAATTTAATTTAATTCAATTTATCTTAATTTTGGATATATATATATATATATATATATAAATATATATATATATATATATATACAGACACATACATTATCTTTCTCTCTCTCTCACACACACTCCGCCCCCACAAACACACACATACCCACCCACACATATGCACGCACACACACACACACATACGCACACACACACATACACACACACACACACATATATATATATATATATATATATATATGTTCATTATTTAATATTTTTCATTATTAGATCAAAGCGTTTCCAAATTAAAAGTGGCACTTTAAGTGTACAGCGCTTGTTATGTGTGGTAGTTAATCACTAAACATTAAACAAAATATTGAACTAAATTCTGACTTTAAATTGTCTAAGTAACAATATAGTTTTATTTCTTTTATAACAAAATAGTATTATTTATTTCCGATATGGATTGAGAGTATCGATGGAGGGTCGGGCGCCATGCTTTCCAGCATAGAGTTACTCCAAGGTTAACTTTGTCTTTCATCCTTACGGGGTCGATAAAATAAAGCCCCACTAATACACTTGGATAATTGCTGGCCTTGTGCTAAGTGTAGAAACAATTATTTCTTTCAATATTTTGAAATGTTCTAACGGTTGGAGAACAGCCAAAAGAAGCAACACCTAATTACCAACAGCCCACAACCAATTATCTTTTTGCAACGAAATAATCTGTCATATATATTTATTAACAGTACCCATGCCTTAATTGTTGTTCCTGCTACAGCTGTTCCCATTTTGATGCATTTTGGGAAAATGTTTGCACGCTAATATTACATCGGTATCGGCGCATATTAAATATTTGATAAGAAATAGGAGACGTCTTATCAGAAAATCAGATTTCTAAATTCTGGAGAGAAGCTGGCAACGTAATATAATTCCATTCTTTTTATCATGCAGGTATTACGTACGTAACTACTAACACATGTTTATACTCACCTTCTTCTAGCTAATAGATATTCAAATAATAAATGAGCTAATATATATATATATATATATATATATATATATATATATATACAGATGTGTGTGTGTGTGTATGTGTGTGAGTACGCGCGCGCGTGTTTGTGTGTGTGTGTATTTATATATCATTTAGTCATGTGTATTTATGAGTTAAGTGTATCTAAAAGAAAATTATCCCCTCGACAGTTTTGAGGGTGTGATGATTCATACAATTTTAATCATTGTTAAATAGTGCTCCGGAATTATCCAAGCAATCGCGTGTTAATAATCAGATATAAGTCACTTCTCTACGTTAAAAAGATATGTGCAAAATTCATTAAACAATAGACGCAATCAGCAGCAGGAAATTACAAGTGACAATACAAAATAAATAGTGAAAAAATTCTAATGTGAAGATCAGAAGTTTTGAAAGTAGTCAGATATTGAATTAAGGAGCGGGTGAGACAAAATCATATATATATATTCATTATATATATATATATATATATATATATATATATATATATATATATATATATATATATATATATATATATATATTCATATATATATATTCACATACATATAGATACCATACAGGCAGTGTCATATATAACATATGTATATACGTATGTATCAAAGCTAGAAGATTAAAAATAGGAACTAATGTAAGAAGAAATTAAGATAACGTCAAAAAACGATGATGGAAGAATTGCTTTTGAATTGATATAAGATACGGTATATACCTAGAGAGAATGGAAACCTGAGTTGTGGAATATTGGTAAGCTGTTATATCAGTATGGAAATAATTTGATGCTCTGTTACGTCAGTTCATTTTCTTTATTCCGATTGTGCTACACAATAGACAATTTTTCGGGCCCTGTGCAATGTTTCAACCCTACATCACATTATATAAGTAAATTGGAACCGAGGTGAAATCGACTTCAAATTACACTTCCTAATATATTTTAATATATATATATATAGTTTTGGCAAATATTGATGCAATTCAATTCAAGCACTCTACATACTCTTTCCACATAGGATCGACGGAGTATATTAAGAATACGAAAATGTGAAGTAGTTTCAGGTGTTAAAGTAGATTATTGTTACGGATGTGATAGATATTTCAATGACAACAATGGTCACGCGATTCCACGTACCCAGTGCCATGCTCTCATCACACAGCTTCGTACATAATAAGTTTCCGTCCTCGAGGCAAACCAAATTAAAACGAAAAGGGAATGGAGAAAGATGATTTTCTTGAAGCGAAAAACAAAATCTTTGTACTTTACATTGTCGTTTTAATTTGGATTGCCTCGAGAACGTAACCTTATTATGTACGAAGTTGTGTGATGAGATCATGGCACAGGGTACGTGGAATCGCATGGCCACTGTTTGGGTTGAATTATGTATCACAGCCGTATCAATAAAGTACTTTAAAATTTGAAACTACTTCACATTTTCTTATTATGTATATGTGTGAATGTGTGTGTGTATGTGTGTGTGTGAGCGCGCGCGCGTGCGTGTGTACATATAATATACATATATATAATAATTGTCTCTACTTTACGCACAAGGCCAGCAATTACCCAGTGCATTACTGGTACTTTATTTTATCGACCCCGTAAGGATGAAAGGCAAAGTCAACCTCGGCGGATAATGTATGTTTAATATATTTGGCAATATTCCGGCATCGCTGGGCCAGCAATCGCTCTGTATAATCAGATCCTGATTATTACTGGAATTCTATAAGAATCCAGCATTTATAATTTTCGACGGAAGCAGGGGGTGCTTATAGCTATATATGGATACATACATACATATATATATATACAGGGAGTGCGTGGCTCTGATGATCGCCAACAGCGTGAAACAGACTGTTAACTTCTCCCCCTTCTTTAGCCGAAAAGAAGTACGTTTCATAGTGACTACTTTAAAGCCGATAGCGTATGGTCTTCTAAATGTTTTTAATTAAAAATACGGTATATTGCCAAATATACTATACATATATTCATGTATATATCGCACCAATCCTAATATGTATATATATATATCACCTTGATCACCTTGTCCGACCAGTCTGTCGAGCACCAATCGGCGCCGCTGGTAACAGCACGTCGTGCTGTTTTAGCCGTAAGATAACGCCATCCCACTGGCTGGGCGGGCAGGCCGGTACTCATTTATACAGCTGAGTAAACTGGAGCAACGTAAAATAAAGTGTCTTGCCAAGGAAACAACACATCACCCGGTCCGAGATTTGAACTCACAACCTTTCGGTTGCAAGCCCAATGCTCTAACCACTAAGCCATGCGCCTTTGCTGTACTAAAATTTGAATTTTAACTCCTAGAATTAACGATTAACTGATTAATTTAATTAGATGATTCTATTCATTGATTAACTGTTTATGTTTGTTTGATAACTTCTGGTTGAGTGCTTAATCGGTCTGTCTAAAGGAATTTCATTCCTTCGTCTCACATTTCAATTCACCGCCAAAGCGGGGGTTACCTCCCTTGGAGAAAACCACGTGTCTATACCGAAATTCACTGCTAGAACATACCCACAGAGGCTAAAGAACACATGACTTGCTGAAGAAGTAAATCCTCTGTTCTGTCGCCAATAACCATTAACTTGCAGATCCTGCAAGCGGAATTTGTCGATCTTGGTTTTGCAGAAACCTAGCGCTGATGTTGCGTGCTGTATGTGATGTAAATCGTGTGCTATACGATATGCATTATATATTCCATTCGGTCCCAGTGTTCTGTCCAGGTCAGTCTAAAATCTTTTCCTGAGTCCTGTATTTTCGTTGCTATGGTAATGCGGCTGGACTGCCGATCGCTATATTTGATTTATTAAGCTGTCTAAACGTATTGTTATTACTCTGGGGTATTATTCCCATTCGAGTGCTAAAGCTACATACCGAAATTGCATTCGTTAGCTTGGCCGCAAACTAAAGCTTCGTTAATGCTGTACTAAAATTTGTATATATATATATATATATATATATATATATATATATATATATATATATATATATATATATATATATATATATATATATATATATATATATATATATATATATATAATATTAAGGATACTATTTATAGTTATGTATATATTATACACAACTATAAACAGGTAAGGTCAGTCATTTATTACTACCTTATTACCAGTAAGATAAATAGCTCAATGTAAGAACATCATTTGTTATAAAAAGCAGTAATATAGAATACACAAGAATCAAAGCTATGTTAGAACATTTATTTGTTGACAATTGTTTCATCCAAGCCTAGGCTTGGATTCTGCGGAGCATTCTTAAAAGTGTTTGTATATATAATCAACCTCCTATTCTGCTGAAGAGTCATACAGATACATATTGTGGATAACAGTGTGGAATGGATGCGACATATATTATGTTATACTTTAATTGTACAATAAGATTCAAAATTACAATTAAAGCTTTTGGTGGAGCACATGTGACAGATAATACAAGAGCGTCTAGTAAATAAATAAAATTAAAGAGACAGTACGTTCGTTAGTTATATATAAAGCAATTGAACAAGCAAAAGTATCAATCATATATGAATGCTGGGTGTTGCATAATAATTACAAGCACTTAACGCAGGTGTGTTATTACATTATGGTGGTTGCAATGCGGAGATATTTTCTGTGTAGATCAAATACGTGTGTGTGTAGAATAGAAAAGTTCCGGGTTTCACACCCATTACATATGTAACGATATATTTGTGTTGAGTGTTTGTCATAGTAATGGATGTAATGTAAAGTATCGTAGTGTTAAACGACTCAAAATAATTCCATGGTTAATAGATGTGAGTTACAACCAACATATATACATACATAAGAACTACAACACAAAAACACTTGAATGAAAATCACCTCTCCAATTCTATCACGTGCTTTGCGTTACACCTTACAATACCTACATTATCACCACATGTCTCTCTAACAAATTGCACGCTATCTTAAACATTTTTAACACTTATAACATGCTTTAACATCCCACACGAAATATGTTTATTTCAACTGCATTATAACTCTTTCTTCATACATGCCTTATTGACTGTATTAACTCCTGCATTGTACACCCATAACATTAACTGTTCTCCAATGTTAAGATATCTTATATCGTATGTCTATCCTATCCCACATTTTTACTTACTTACGACGTGTTAGCCTGTACTTTTTTCTTACACTTTCAAACAGTGCTGCCTATAATTATGTTCTCTCAAGCAAAACATCTTTTTAACTCCTGACTCTCCACATGATGTCTATGACACTAACAACAATTATGTACCCTTAATGATCTGAATGACTAGGATTTTAGTTACATGTTTCGAGATTCCCTATGCTCCGATGATTCCAGATTTCCCTCTGGAAGAAACAATGTTTAGCAAATAAATGTTCCAAAGTAAAATTTGATCGTTTTAACACTTTGCTCTGAAAAATACATGAAAATTTGAATTGAGCCTTTTGTCATACCGGTACCCAGATAGAACTGGTACTACCCTCCATATTTATAACTGTATTAAACATATATAAATATAAATATTCTTATTACTATATATATATATATTTATGTGTGTGTCTCTGCGTCTGTGTGTGTGTGTCTGCGTGAGTGTATGTATGTGTGTGTGTGTGTGGGTGCGTGTAGGTGGGTGTTTCTGTGTGCGTGTGTGTGTGTATAAGTGTGCGCGTGTATGCGTGTGTGCAAAATCTATAACAATTCTAGAATTTAATCTGAAAATAATCGGTTAAATATCACGATGACCTACTGGAAATTTTTCTTGAATATAAGTGGATACACATGCATACAAAATGATACATACGCAAATTAAAAAGCACACTCCCCGCAACATATACATTTGCACACAGTCACGCACGATGAAACACCTCCACAGTAGCACAGATACAACCCGTATGGTATCAGGAATCTAATTAAATGTATACATCAAGTATGAATGTAGAGAGCACGTGAATAACATTGTGTATAAAAACGAACATGGACAAATTCAAACATAATATCTGACTTAAACATCTGTCCCCGATGAATACAGGAGGAATCGCAATGTCGAAACACACACATATATATATATATATATAAACTTACATATAAATATATATATATATATATATATATATATATATATATATATATATATATATATATATATATATATATATATATATATTTATATATATATATATATATATATATATATATATATATATATATATATATATATATATATATATATATATATATATATAACGAAGGAAATGTGGTAAGGAACTAGGTGGACCATAGCGCACCGAAGTACTCAATATTTAGGGGAGTCGAGTGGGTAATAGGAACGAGTAGGACCCCGACGGCTGAGCTCAAGCCGTTTCGACGGCTAATTCATTCAGTCCAGAATTAGCCGTCGAAACGGCTTGAGCTCAGCCGTCGGGGTCCTACACGTTCCTATATATATACATATATATATTTATATATATTTATATATATCTATATACTAGCAGATTTACCCGGCGTTGCTCGGGGTTTGAAATTATGCTAAGACTATACAGCTAGGAAGTAAATGAAGAAAAGTATTTGTCCCCAAGCTGTCAAAATAAGCAGTCTCATTATAAGGATTGTCAATAAAGTTGGTTATCTCCCTTTTTTATAAGGATCGTCAATAAAGTTGGTTATCTCGCTTACATCAATTATGCTACCGATAATTTAGACATCGATGTTTTATTACTCAACGTGGGTCGATTGGAAAAATGTTTGTGATATGACCATCTTAGCGACCTATGCAACGTGCACCAACACATTTAGACAAATTCGGTCGGTAATTGTAAAAGCCTTAGGTATCCAACGTTGTACACTGACACACACACATCCTCGCTTTTATATATATAAAGATATATATATATATATATATATATATATATACAATATATTAACAAATGGAAACTATATTTATAAAACCATATTTATTTCATTATACATATTTCAAGGGCCACCAGTGCAAATTATGGTGCGCTTTCAGTAGATAAAATATAATATAGGTTAGTTTTATAAATAGATATTGACATTCCCTTAAAAAATGCAACCATTACGGTTGGAATCTCCTGGATAGTGGAGTTATTAGATTTATTATTGGTTTATTAGGCAAATAGTGTTGGAAAGGTTTAAAGCAGTATATTTAAATTAGTATATTTAAATTAAGCCGCTGGAATAGATTCCAACCAGAATGGTTCCATTTTTTAATGAAATAAATATGGTTTTATAAATATAGTTTCCATCTGTTAATATATTGTATATTTACACCAATAAATTGTTGAGTGCTTTATATCAGTTATAAAAATATTTAGCTTGTTGTATCCCAACAAATTAAATATAACCTCTACATATATATATATATATATATATATATATATATATATATATATATATATATATATATGTAAGTATGTATGTATACGTACATACATATATGTATACAGACGTACAGTAGCATGCACATATATATATATATACACATACATATATATATATATATATATATATATATATATATATATATATATACACATATGCATACAGGTACACATACATATATGCACGCATCAGATTAGCCTACGTTTATTATAACGCCGGCCGCTTTGTTCGTTTGTTTGTCAACAAAGCGAACAGCCTGAATTTATGCCATACGGTGTTAAGGCAACCACGTCACCTTTTTGTTCAACACTGACACAGGAACGATGTACTAGTTTCAAGCTTGTTAGCTATCATCAGCACCGTTTACCCATCTGCCAGATAGTTGAACGTTCGAAAGTATATACTTTCCTTATGAAAATTAACGGCTGAGCAGCCTAATTTGCATATTGAGTGAGTTAAATCGGTCAGGCATACCGAAAACGATTAGTTGAAAAAAAATGAAAACGAAATTTCATTTCTCACTCTTAGTATGGCACTTACTTAAATGTAAGTATGTATGTATACGTACATACATATATGTATACAGACGTACAGTAGCATGCACATATATATATATATACACATACATATATATATATATATATATATATATATATATATATATATATATATATATATACACATATGCATACAGGTACACATACATATATGCACGCATCAGATTAGCCTACGTTTATTATAACGCCGGCCGCTTTGTTCGTTTGTTTGTCAACAAAGCGAACAGCCTGAATTTATGCCATACGGTGTTAAGGCAACCACGTCACCTTTTTGTTCAACACTGACACAGGAACGATGTACTAGTTTCAAGCTTGTTAGCTATCATCAGCACCGTTTACCCATCTGCCAGATAGTTGAACGTTCGAAAGTATATACTTTCCTTATGAAAATTAACGGCTGAGCAGCCTAATTTGCATATTGAGTGAGTTAAATCGGTCAGGCATACCGAAAACGATTAGTTGAAAAAAAATGAAAACGAAATTTCATTTCTCACTCTTAGTATGGCACTTACTTAAATGTAAGTATGTATGTATACGTACATACATATATGTATACAGACGTACAGTAGCATGCACATATATATATATATACACATACATATATATATATATATATATATATATATATATATATATATATATACACATATGCATACAGGTACACATACATATATGCACGCATCAGATTAGCCTACGTTTATTATAACGCCGGCCGCTTTGTTCGTTTGTTTGTCAACAAAGCGAACAGCCTGAATTTATGCCATACGGTGTTAAGGCAACCACGTCACCTTTTTGTTCAACACTGACACAGGAACGATGTACTAGTTTCAAGCTTGTTAGCTATCATCAGCACCGTTTACCCATCTGCCAGATAGTTGAACGTTCGAAAGTATATACTTTCCTTATGAAAATTAACGGCTGAGCAGCCTAATTTGCATATTGAGTGAGTTAAATCGGTCAGGCATACCGAAAACGATTAGTTGAAAAAAAATGAAAACGAAATTTCATTTCTCACTCTTAGTATGGCACTTACTTAAATGTAAGTATGTATGTATACGTACATACATATATGTATACAGACGTACAGTAGCATGCACATATATATATATATACACATACATATATATATATATATATATATATATATATATATATATATATACACATATGCATACAGGTACACATACATATATGCACGCATCAGATTAGCCTACGTTTATTATAACGCCGGCCGCTTTGTTCGTTTGTTTGTCAACAAAGCGAACAGCCTGAATTTATGCC
>OZ024742.1:82300096-82337596 GCA_964016885.1 Eledone cirrhosa
GTATTAAAAAATAGTGTTGGATAACTTTTAATGAATGATGGAATATCGGAATCAATGCAACACGCAATTCTATATTGTTTTTAGATCTGTTACAGGGATCGATAAAAATATATACTTACTAAACGTAAATAATGTAAAGGAGAATCATACATTCAATGGTTCTAATTTAATAAGAACACAAAACACTGCGACTGTTATACCATCTATGAATACGAGGATACATAAACGCTTGGAATTATGCCGTCTGAAAAGCCATCCTATAAATGCGGTATTATGTATGTTGCACAGCAATATCTAAATCGTTATTAATTTTGTTTCTAAATTACTCCTTAATATCTGAAATTAAAGAAATTGCTGTGTGCTATGTTGAACAAGTTACATTACTGAAGCCATGGTAGTGATATATAGTCTGTACTTATTTTTGTACTTCTACTCATTAACTGTGCGTAGTTATTCATTCGCCGATAGCATTATCTGTAGAATCAGTAGTGTGTCAACTCCTGCATAATCAACTTTTCCTTTTATCTTTCCGAATATGATAGAAAATATATGAGTTGCCCAGGGACTTTAGTTGAAGCTTGCATCTGTAGTAGAAACGGCAGGCACTATCGACGGGTATATTTCGTAAAAGTATATTCTAGGGATAAGCATATTATACATTGATTGGGGCATGATGTGGCTGATAAAGTTAGTGAGTTGTAGATCTATATCCCCGAAACACAGAACGATACATCCCGGAAGAAATATCACAAGATACACATTTCGACACTACAAATTGCACCAGTCTGTGCTCTGGGCAGATGTATTTTTTATTGACAAAGAATGGGTGAAATACACAATTCGTTTCGTCATAATTTTAATATCAATGCAAGTTCGGCACCTGATACTATAGACATATTTTGCCGAATAGTGTTCGATAATAACAACAATAACCGCAGTATTTAATTACTCTCCTGACAGGTTGTTTTAAGCGTTGTATTAAGATAATCAATTATATATTATCCTGCCAATATACCTTATATTATTTTGTTTATATAATATACGATATTACATTATATTCATAAAGTATTATGTTATCGACGTACTTTATATATATTTAAGCTTATCGATATTCAGTGTATTATTGCTCGTAGGATTTCATTTATTAATTTTTCATCAGTACACACAATAAACTGAAGTAGATTGCTATATCAATTAGTATACTGTTTTTCTTTCAGAAGAGGCCGCCATTATGATTCAATCAGTAATGTTGGTGCGTGATCATTGTAAAAGCACTTAACTATTTATAAAGCCGCTCAATGTTGCTGTCAGCAGATATCAAGATGAAATACTCCTATAACTGACAGGTGTTTTTATAGATAACCTGTCTGAATCTCAGAAACATTATAAAACAATGCCGCTTTATACTAGCATTCTTATCTAGCGAGATAGCGAATATAGGAAATAAAGACACATCTTATACATAGAGAGTGAGGGAGATATATATTTATATAGATCGATAGATAGAGAGAGAGACATATCATATGTATCTGCATGTCTTTATAAGTACATATGTATATATATATGAGAAAGTGAGTTTTTTTTTTACAAAATGAAAAATGACCGAGGTGTCCTACACGAGTGAAAGTATAAAGGAAAAAAGAAGAAATAGAAAATGCAACTGGAGTCTTATTTTAGAAAAAAATATATATATTTATTTGGTTCCTTGAAGCGGCGGCCTACCGCATGCTGTCTTCTTCAACCAGCCCTTGTAAGTACATGTTATGTTTTATACTATGTTTCTAGATTTACAGTTAATATGTGGGCTAAGTTTATATTGTTATACTTTGGGAGGGACATGTTGCCAATAAGAAACACACGCACCAGCTGCTTTCAGTCCAATTTATTATAAATTAAATTATAAATTTAAAAATTTATAAATTTCCGGTTGTTTGGTTGGTTCCACAACCGGACGGTTCTTCATATATTGTCAAAGTTCTTTCGTCACACATTATGTGACCTCTTCAGTGACTGGGATTATTTTCTTTGTTTAGTGCCTCTCCTTGGTTCTGTCCTACGCCATCTTGTTTTTCTGTATGTTGTGTGCTTAGTTTGCGCATGTGTTACATCGGGGTGTCTGTGTGTGTTTTTATTTGATTATATATTTGTTTATTTACATGTTCCTGGTTGGTTGTTTGTTCTATGTGTGTGTGTTTTCATTTTGTCCTTAATTGTAAGTTGTGATGTTGTTATTCCATTCATGTTTTCTATTTAATTTTGGTTGGAGTTCATTTATGATTATTGCCTCTGTCATTTGTCTAAACATTGCGTCTTTTCTGTGTGTAGATTTTATTTTTATTTCTATGTTCTCTAATTTGCCCTTATGTTCTATTTTAGTATGTTGGTGGAGTGCTATTGACTTGTTTGCATCTTGAAGCTCACGCCAGTGTTCATTTAATCGCTCTCCTCTACTACGAACTGTCTCACCTATGTACACTATATTCTTATCTTTACATTGTCCGTCAGTACATATTATGCTTTATACTATGTTTATAGATTTACAGTTAATATGTGGGCTAAGTTTACAGATTATGCATTTCTTATCTATACAGGGAGGTCTTTGAAAAGGGTATGTATTATTAATAAGTGTTTTTATGGAGGTACTTGTTCTTTGTACAATGTTAATATTTAGTTTAAGTTTATATAGAGCCCTTCTAAATTTGTAAGCTAGTTCACCTATAGGGGTTGTATTGATGAACATTACACTCTGGTATGTATTGCTATCATACCATGAGTTTATTCTATTAACCTTATTCCTAGTTCTTTCTATTCTATTCCAAAATGTTCTCCTATACAAGGGGCAGGTCCCATTTGTATCATTGTTTACCATTTTTTCCCATTTGGTTCTGGCTCGTCTATATACTCTGATTTTATCTCTCTGATTGTAATCAGAGAACTGCATACGGTAGATGAAGTGTTGTATGTGTCTCTCTAGTTCTTTGGGGTTACACATGCGGGACACGTTTCTCATCACCCGTACCAAATCCGCAATCAGTATGTTGAATTTTGTGTGATCTGAAACAGCTGAGTTTCGGTGGATCAGATATTTGGAAATCATGGGTTGGCATAATGGGAATGGAGGATTTGTTTTTTGTTATTAATGGTTTTTAAAGAGAGCTCTGTGTCTAGTACAGGTAATCTATGGTTGGGGTGTTTGCTTGGGTAGTCTATAGTAACACTAATACTCTGGTGGATGGAGTTAGCAATTTGCTGGATGCTTTCCATGGTATTTTTCTCTAATTCCTGACTGTTCTCTAGTGAGGGTGTTTTTACTACGATGTTTATATCATCAACGCAACGAGAGTACATTATCAGGGTTAAGAGGTTGTTGTCTTCTAATTGTTCTTTAAGTTTATTGTCCCACCATACCATGAATAGGGTAGCTATGTCACCTGCAATGCTAACATCAATGGCTGCTCCCTCCTCTTGGGCATATGTTATTCCATTAAATTTGAACATATGTTCCTTAAGGTTTAGTTTTATGCTGGCCCCCACCGCATGTGCAATAATTTTCTTTAGTTCATCGTGGTTTTCGGGGTTCCGTATGACTCTGTTCCACCCGTTCCATCTTTCTGTGTTGGTTTTCTGGGCCATTGAGGTAATGGTAGAAGGTCTTGCTCTTGCTGGCCTTGTGCGGCATAGGTTGCTAAGGTCACACGTATCTAGATAATCATTACTATAAGTAAGTTTAAGTAGGAGTCCCAGCTCACTGGTATCAATCCTACGGAATCCAACATTGCTGTCACTGATCATTTCTACGCATTTCTCCACAGCAAATTCCACGTCAATGGATGGATATAGGGACACAACATCCATACTACCTATTATACTGTCTGTTAGGTTCCTAGATCGGTTATTTTCGCTGATTCTGCTGAGGAGGTCCTCCGTGCTGTCACATATATCCGGGGACATTTCAATGATGGAGCGTATTATCAGGGAGAGGAAGTAGGAAAGTCTGTAGTTACAAGCAATGTTAGCTACACAGACTGGCCGTGTTGGTGGTCCTGTGACTGGGTCACTGTTGGTCTTATGGTCTTTTCGAGCGCAATACAACGCTGGCACGTCATTGTTCCAGGGCTGGAAGTTGTTAGCACTCCGTTTATAATAAACGGACTGC
Organism: Eledone cirrhosa; assembly: GCA_964016885.1. NCBI lineage: Eukaryota > Metazoa > Mollusca > Cephalopoda > Octopoda > Eledonidae > Eledone > Eledone cirrhosa. Next base: position 82,304,253 of record OZ024742.1, read on the forward strand.
CAACAACTTCCAGGCCTGGAACAATGACGCGCCAGCGTTGTATGGGCTGGAAGTTGTTGGCAGTCCGTTGTTGGCAGGCTGGGAAATTATTGGCAGTCCGTTTATTAATAAACAGACTGCCAACAACTTCCAGGCCTAAACAAATAAAAACACACACAGACTAAGCACACAGCACACAGAAATACTAAGCACACAACACACAGAAAAACAAGATGGCGTAGGACAGAACAGAGCAGAGTCACAAAACAAAGAAAATAATCCCCAGTCACTGAAGAGGTCACATACTGTGTGACGAAAGTACTTTGACACTATATGAACAACCGTCCGGTTGTGGAACCAACCAACCAACCAGAAATTCATAAATGTTTAAATTTATAATTTAATTTATAATAAATTGGAGTGAAAGCAAATGGTACGTGTGTTTGTTATTGACAACATGACCCTCCCAAATTATAACAACATCGGTGTCAACACACGTTTTAAGATAAAGAATCTTGTTAAACAAATTCAGAAACGAAATATATATATATATATACATATGTGCATGTCCGTGTGTGTGAGTATATGCGAGTGAGTGTGTGATTGTGTGAATATTTGTCTAAAGATTTAGAACTATATATACATAAATATATATGTATATATAAATATATATATATATATATATATATATATATATATATATATATATATATATATATATATATATATATATGGACGTATACATAATGTATTTTGCAATACACTTTATGCTTAATTAAAAGCATTTTGAAGACCGTATGCTATTGTTTTAGAGTAGTAACAAATTCACTTACTTTAATCTCAGCAAACAGGGGAGATAATCCTACAGGGGCCTTGTTTTGCTTTTGTTGAAGCTTATTAAGGCTAACTACCACTCCTGTCTACTGAGATGACTGATGTTATATTATTATAGAATTCTAGTAAATAATCAGGAGCTGATTATACAGAGCGATTGTTGGTCAGGCAGAAATTAAATATATATATATATATATATATATATATATATATATTTAAATATATATATATATATATATATATATATATATATATATATATATATATATATATATATATATATATATATATATATATATATATATATATATATATATATATATATATATATATATATATATATATATATATTTAAATATATATATATATATATATATATATATATATATATATATATATATATATATACGTATGTATGTTTGTATGTGTATATATATATATATACGTATGTATGTTTGTATGTTTGTATATATATATATATATATGAAAAACGGCGTGCTCCGTTGTTGCCAATGGGGTGCATATGAATAAAATTAATCCTTCATCGGTGATCTTCCAACCGTCATTGATATTTCTTCGAATTAAAGATCATATACTTCTGGTTGGTGCCAGCAATAACTAAAAAATGTCATTGGGACACGTAAAATAGGCTGAAGCGAGCGAGATATGTAAACAAACAGAGATGGTAAGGCAACGGAAAGAGAGGACGAGGAGAAACAAGTCCATGATATCTGTGAACTTAAGTTTGGTGAAATCATAGACGAGGAGAGATACAGAAGACCCGACATGGGTGAGATGTGAGCGAGAAAAGGATTTCACACAGGTCAAACGGGAGGAAGGAAGTGAGAGAGTGGGAGTAGCAGAGAGTCAATGAGTGAAACTGTGAGGAAGAGCACAGCCGAGAGAGAGAGACTGGCAGAGGGGTTAAAAAGAAGGTGAGAGATACAGAGAAAGGGGAAGGAGTAAGAAAGAAACAGACAGGTCACAACGGAGGGAAAAATATAAATATATGAAAAATGGCTCGCACCAACCAGAGGTTTATGATCTTTAATGCGAAGAAATACCAACGATGATTGGAAGATCACTGATGAAAAACTAATTTTATTCATATGTACCCCATCTGCAACAACGCAGCACGCCATTTTTTATATATTTATATTTTTCCCTCCGCTGTTCCCTGTCTGTTTCTTTCTTACTGCTTCCCCTTTCTCTGTATCTCTCACCTTTTTCTTACCCTCTCTGCCAGTCACTCTCTCTCAGCTGGCCGTTTCCTCACACTTTCACTCACTCACTCTCTGCTACTCCCCCTCTCTCACTTCCTCCCGTTTGACCTGTGTGAAATCCTTTTGTATCATTCATGACACCCTTTATTTTGAAAGTAATAATAATAACTATTATTATATGGATTGGCAGTATCGGTAGAGGGTCGGACGCCATGCTTTGACGCATAGAGTTACGGCCCTTTCCATTCTGAGTACAAATCCCGCCGAGGTTAACTTTGCCTTTCATCCTTACGGGGTCGATAAAATAAAGTACCAGTAATGCACTTGTTTATTGCCTACCTTGTGCCAAAGATAGAAACAATTACTATATGTAGTAGCAGAAAAATCGCCCAAACGGCGGTTTTCTGCTAGCGTGTGTAGTGTGCATATTGGTATTATATGCAAATATATATGCATATAGATATATATAAATTGAAAGATAAGTTGACAATATCATCTTCTTCACCCACTTATTGCTGAGGGTCGTGATGGCAGAGTCATTCTCAAACACTCATTCCAGCGAGTCTGTCAGTAGCAAACATGTATTACTGATCCAGCTGGATCCCAAAGCGTGAGCAGCCATGTATGTTATCCAACTATCATGCTCAGGGTCTACCTCTGGGTCTCTTGCTGGTTGGTTTTTCCTGTAAAATGTTTCCAGCGATCCTTTACATTCTAACCACATGCTCATAATATCTGAATTGTGATCTCTCAATTCAGAGAACGGCTTTACCAGGAGTGACTCTCTAGTCTCTGAGCTATGCACTTTATCGAATAACGTTACTCCAAAGAGCTTTCGGAGGAATCCCATTTCTGACACTTTTATTTGCAATTGTATTCTTTTGATCATTACTCAAGATTCATGATCCTCAGTGAGAATTGGCAGGAATACCAGGAAGAGAGCGAGTTTGGCTTTTACACTTAGCCCCCTTCATCTAATTGCTGAATGCTGATGCTTGTGCATTACTGCATAACCATTTGCAATTCTTGCACTTAATTCATCCTCCTGCATTCCATCACTCATGAATATGGCTCCAAGATACTTTAACTTCTCTTACTGCTTCTGTAGAACTCCATTCACATGTATATACATATGAAGGACTGCTGTCCCCCCGTCCATCACACAGTGTGTATGTGTGTTTGTGTGAATGTATGTGTGTGTAAAATGAAGGAAATGGATACACACATGTATATATGTCTAACTTAAAAACAGTGACACACATGTCTCTAATTTAAGAACGCCGACAAACTCACGTGCGTGCACATACACACACTGTCCTATTACCACTCAAGTGCTTAAGCCTGGGCCCTCAAATTTGGAACTATCTGGGTTGTCCAGAAGTGATGGGAAAAGGTTTTACGGTCTTACTCTGTGCTCCTGGTCAAGAGGCAAGTGCCTTACCTGGGACGTCACAGCTAGTGGCTATTTTGCTTATTCCTGCATTCTGGATGTAGTGGTAAGGACGAGAGCTGCAGCATCCGCAGCTGAATGGAACAAAATCCCAAAATACCGCGTTCTGTCAGCTAACTACATTATCCATCCTGTGACGTTCGAGACTTTTGGAGAAGTCGGACTACTGACAGCTAGATTCTTATCTTCACTGGCGGCGCCAAACAGAGGTAACTGGTGATGCTCGTGAGGGCACTTGGTTGTTCCAACACCTCAGCATCCCCATCACCCCAGGTACGGCTGCGAGCGTGCTGGCCTGCCTCAAAAATTATTAGAGAGGTTATCCAGTGCTCTTCGCTATATTGCTATCTTTTGCTCTGGTAGCGAGTCGTTTTCCCACTCTTTTGCCTGCATATGTGGCCTAAGATGTGCGTATTACGTGCTTGTCTATTTTTCTCTTTTTTTTCCTTTCCCTTTCCTTTGTGTTATTATATTTGTTAGTGTTTTCGTTTAGTAACTAATATATTAAATGAGTTTTTTTTTTAAAGAATTAATAAAAAAGAATGTTAAAAGAGAGAGAGAGAGAGAGAGAGAGAGAGAGAGAGAGAGAGAGAGAGAGAGAGAGAGAGAGAGAGAGAGAGAGTAGTAACAGGGAGAATGACAAAGAGGCAAGTAGAGTTTTATTCAATAGTTAGGATATGTTTAAAGACGAGAATATGATTTAAAGCGTGTTCATGATAAACTTAGTTTCCTGGAGATAACTGACAAATAAGTGTCTTTATCCTTTAAATAAGAGTAGGATAATCATTTTGAGACATTGTGTATCGGAAAAAAACACATGAAGCTAACTTTTCTGAAAAATCCAGAAATTTATTAGACCTCCGACCTTCAGCCACGACGCTAATTATGGACGAAACAAACGGAAAGGTTAATGCAGGTTATAAACTTTATCACGAAGGAAAAAACATGATAAATTATCCCACGAAGAAGAAAAAGAAGTAAAACTTGACGCGAAGCAGTTAAGTCCGAAGAAAAAAAATGAAGTGTTCTCTATTAAGATGACAATTTAATGGTACTACTCGCCATAGACGAAAATGTGATGTATGTCTACATTCCTTTAATACTGACAAATACTACGATGATGGGAAAAAACATCTGAATACAATATAAGTAATAATTATCTTATCTCATTTTCAGTCGTAGGAAACAAATATTAAACAATGTAATATTTAGAACAGAACAAAAAAAAACTGATTCAAATTACAAACTAGGGGAAAGCTGCAACCAAGAAGCGTATTATTGTTTCTCTATGTTATTGCTATTAATGTTACTGATTTTTTGGTAAACGCGATGCTGCTGTTTTAGTTAGTCGTAGTGACTTTATTTGTTGTAAACTGATGCATAAATCTAATGTTGCACTGCAGACATCGTTTTGTTTCATTTTCCTTTTTTATTCTTTTTTAGGGCGTGGAGTTATTCACTAAATATAACCAAAGTCCCTGCGACGAAGATGCTGCTGGCAATAATGTGGTCGGTGATGATAATGATGTTTGTGTTTATGGTAGGATTTAATTTGGTGTCGTTAGCGTTAATTATAACACATAAGAAGTTAGAAAAGAAATAATGTTTGCGTTTATGTTAGTATGGTAATTAAGATGTCAATTATCGTTATTTATCACGCTCGTTTAATTTCTTTTAACCAATCTATGAGGATTGTGCTATACGTTACAATTTTGTTTTATTAAAGACTCGTGGGAAGAATATTGCTGATGATGATGACTATGTGGAAGAGGGTAGCCATGTTCATGATGATGGTGTTGATCATCGTGGTTGCAGTAAAGTTGGTTGTGATGTTGTTGATGATGATACTATTGATAAAGATGATTATCATAATGTTTATGACAGGGACGATTAACATGAGGAGACTGAAAATAAGGTGTTGATAATAATGGTGATAAATATGAAGATCATAATGATGAATGTGTAAATAATAATTGTTTCTACTTTTGGCACAAGGCCAGCAATTACCCAGTACATTACTGGTACTTTATTTTATCGACCCCGTAAGGATAAAAGGCAAAATTAACCTCGGCGGGATTTGAACTCAGATCATAAAGGGAGGTAATTCTATGCTTCAAAGTAAGGCGTCCGGTCCTCTACCGATACTGCCAATCGAATAATAATGATTTTCATTATCATTATCAAAACCAATGGAACTCTACAAAATAAATAGTTGTACCAGCAAGCCACCGGGAAATAACAACCCCGTTTTAAAGGAAATAACATTGATGTCATAGGTATACAGGATTTATCAAATGATATTAATGAAGAAAACCACGACAACGATACTTATGTTGCTGCCAGTTCTACATAATCATGACGATTGTGATGAGGATGGTTGTGGTGATGATGGTAATAATGACAATGAAGATAATGTCGATTATGATAATCATGATCATGATGTTGATGATGGCGATGATGATGATTGTCATGATGTTCATATTAGTATAAAGGAAAAATGTGATCTACAGCTTTACAGGTATTCAGCCATTTTTAGATAATATTTAGGGTTTGTAATCAATTAGTTGTTAAGTCCTATAACTTACTCTACTAAATGCATTTTGCTTAAAACGGTAAGTTGAGATGGGACGTAGAATTTATACAGGCAATATTTAAATTTTGAGAGATATGTGAAATAGTGAGTTGCGTGGGCTCTGGTTGATAGTCGCCGCTAGTTAAATGGAGAAAATGATGGGAGCCAGGACAGAGCCATGTTTCAGCAAGCGTGTATTCAACAGCAACGAATTCTCGCTCAGAACAAAACTCACATTGTTCCGAGCTGTTGTTATCGCCACCATGCTGTACGCTTAGAGTTATGGGCCCTATATAGTAAAGACCTGAGAAATTGAGCGTTTACAACAAGGCACGCTTAGGCTGATCGTCAACATCAAATGGCAGAACCGACGCACCAATAAGGAAATCCTCAATCACTCAGAAATGCCATGAATTGAAGCTGCTATCTACAAACAACGCCTCAATTGGCCAGGACATATCAGGCGGGTTGTTTCCCTGGATATTTTGACCACATGACTGTACTTCGGAGCTGTCATCTAACTGGAGAAACTCCCTGATGTCCGAGCTACGCACTCTGTCGAGTAACGTTACATGAATGACACTTCGGAGTTACGGAATTTCTACTGTTTGTTTTGTGGCCGTAATCTTTAGGGCTTTACACCCGATACATCATCATTTGGAATAGATGATAAAAATACCACAATGAAATTAGCGAATGTGGCTTTTTCCCCTACATCCCATGTCATAAACGAATGCTGAAGCTGGCATATTGCTGCACGGCTTTCTGCAATTCACTTTACTGGCCCTTAATTCACTTTACAAATTTCAACAACTTGTGAAACCGGTCCTGCCATTTTTAGAATCAACATCCGATTCAGTAGAACTCCAATCATGTGAATACTGCACAGTGCAGATATTCTTGTGAAGACGATTATTTCAGTCTACGCAACAATTGTTCGTGGAAACCACCGCATATTCGCGTTATCCTAAATATCTTCCGCGATTTTTAATGGCTTATTTTCTGGCAATATATATTTAGACACACTTTTTAATATTAAATTGTTGATAAAAACATACAGTATTTTCTGGCCTATATTTCACGCTATGTTTTGAGGTTCATAGGCTTTTTTATGGACCACGTTCAAAATTTGCTGTTTTTCATTAGTCGCGGGTGCTCCATGATGTAATGCCCGCGAATACTGGGGCATAACTGTAAATGCATACACTTCAACATACATACAGAACAGATATACATACAAACATACATATATCGTCGTCGGCATCCACTCATATCCAAGCACTGATAACATTATCCTCTCTCCTTATTCCAGCGCCGACAGATGCATTCGTAAGTCTCAGTCCCCTTCCGGATGGTCCTTCGATAGAAAGCCCGATTTACAGCAACGGTTTCACATATCACAGGGTTGATGTTGGCTTGTGTCTGGGATGTCTTTAACTGATCCTTGAAACGTCATTTTTGGCGTTCGCGTAGATTCCTCCCACTGGCGAGTTCTCCAAGCAGGATGGCATGACGGAGTTAGGCGGAGTGCAATGGGGATACGTGGCCCGCCCAGCGAACGCCATGTTAAGAATGGTAGCGTCGATGTTAGAGCGAGACGACCGAGAGAGGACCTCATTGGTGGTAATACAGCCCTCCCAACTGATGCGGAGGATTCTGCGGATTCTTATTTACTGGACGTGCTATAGATGTTTGATATCCCGATAGAAAAAGGTATATATGTCACAAGTGTGGAGAGGAACAGTTTGTTAATTATTGCGCGGCCATGCTTGCTAAATACCCTGTGCGAGTGTCTTCCGTCTGCAACATGAGCCAATTTGATCAAGCTGTCAAGGTCTTTCTCACAGGTAAGGCTACTTGAGAGAATGCTGCATGCATAGGAAAATTCAATGACGATTTCTACACAAATACATACGTACGTAAATACGTTCGTACATGCATACATAAATAAATATACACATACATTATTACATACATTTTACATGTGTACATATCTGTATTTTGCTGGAGGCGACGAACATTTTCTGCAGTTTTCATGTTTCTTAACAATAATATGATAATTACTAAATAATATATCAGTAGAAACAGCATATGTATTTCTAAGTATCGTATTTGTTTCTTCTCCTGAAATGATATTTTCAAACTGAACATTGTAATTTCAAATACATGACAGACGATGGAAATCAGCAATGATCTGTTAATGTAATCAGTTTTAATTGTATTATTGTTTATTATTTTCATAACAATGTTTATTATTTTCATAACAATGTTTATTATTTTCATATCAATGTAGTCGTAAACTAATGGAAATCATAACAATTGCACCAACACGGTTTCTTAAAACTTTAATGAGCCTGTTGGCGTGATTTCGAAATTGTATTTATTTTCTTTTTCTTGTCTATATATGGCTTTGAAAACTATAATATAAAACAACAAAATATCAAATAAACTATCTAGTGAACATTGAAAAATAATTGAGAAAAAGAACGCATGTTAACTATAATTTATGAAGCTTGGTTATTTAAGAGGTAATTAAATTTGCGTTTCTCTTGAGGTTAAAATATTTATTGAGTTGTAATTAAAAACTTGAAAAATGTTTTCCTGCAAAAAGAAATATATTTTCCACACCGAGGTACATATTTATTTAAAAATACGAACATTGTGTTGTTTCGACTTCAAGTTTCTGTTGTCTCCATGTGGTCGAGTTTTTAGGTCATAAATTTAGTTTTATTAGCAGTCACTTTATAGCACAAAATTATAACAGGCTGAATATATTATATGTTTTCAACAACTACAATCCATTCCTTAAAAGACATCAACATCACACTGTAACATTCTGTTAATCGGTTAAACAAACACCACCGAAAATGTAAAGGGAATATAAGCATACACGCAGAGAAACAAAACAAATACATACATACACACACGGAAAAATATACAGTGTAAATGGTATGTGTGCATCCAGTCCAAGTAATTTATTACATTAACAATACATGCTTTCAGATACACCTGTTACATACAGAATGTCAAGGTGAATTTCATCTATTTGAATAAGGCAAATCCTCGATCCAAGTATTTTGCATATGATGTCTACTTTCATTTCTCCTTAATCGAAGTGATTAAAGAAAGCGTTAGTAATTAAGGTTTAGAAATATACTTTGCGCTCTCTATTTTTTGTTAAAGACAGATAACGCGGGCTAACTGAGCTTATATATATATACACATATCGGATCTAGCTGTCGAAAAGGCCGGAGCTCAGCCGTCGGGGTGCTGACTCTTTTCCTATATATATATATATATATATATATATATATATATATATATATATATATATATATATATATATATATATATATATATATATATGTATATATATATATATATATATATATATATATATATATATATATATATATATATATATAGTATTTCCTTGGAAAAGGTAAAGGAAAGAAGAGTGCTGTATGTAAAGTACATAGCTATTTAATTATGTAATAAACAACACAATATAATGATTCCATTACCTAAGGGTTCGCGGAGTTAGAAGCCTTGATATCGTTCATCAGAAGGAATCTTTATTTGGATATAAGCATATCTTATATCGACATAAAGATTCCTTCTGATAAAAGATATCAGATGTTTCTGCTTGTATCGTTTCAATTATTGAAACCTTGAGTAATGGAATAATTCTATTCTGTTGTTTATTACATAATTAAATATACATTTATATATATGTGTGTGTGTCTGTCTGTGTGTGTGCGTGTATATGCATGAAAGCATATACGTACGCATTCACCCCACATGTATGCATATATACATACCTTCAAAATACGTATATGTTTAACCACTATTGGATGACAGGTGACATTCTCGAATCCAAATCACCCTCTTCACCAAATAACCTCTATAGTGTTCTCAGTTTAGTTGCGGACGACCCGACCATGTAGCAGGTCGTACTGGGATACACGTTACCAGTAGCCAACGAGAGTAGCCAGACATATGAATATATACTATCGGAGAAGACGAAAGCAAATGGTATTTTTGTAATTTAAGTTCTAGTAAATTTTCATTGTTTTTCATTGATTTTGATTTTGGAAATGTTGCCTCCCTTCAAGCTATTTAATATGTTTGGTTACCTATAGATATTTATAACTATTTTCGAAATTACCTGAAGAGCTCTCGTACAATCTTCAGAAGAAATAACATTTAACCACCGGAGGTGGTCATTGTTTTTATAACAGGCTGAATGAGATAGGGTGCATAACTCAACGTAACATAAGTTACATATATATATATATATATATATATATATATATATATATATATATATATATATATATATATATATATATATATATATATATATATATATATATATATAAAAACAAATAACGAAACGAAATTAAATTTCGTTTCGTTTGTAACTCACTTTTGTATGTCTGACGCTTAAACAATTAAGTTAAAAATGTACATCCACATATGTATACTGAAATACTAGTATGCATATGAATACACACACGTATACATATGTAGATGTACCGAGTTTTTCACTGGTCACTTTACTGTGAGTGTCCAGTTATTCTGTATGTAAACACACAGACAAACCGGTTTTTAGAGTCATACTGGTTTTTGAGGAAACACCTTTCCTCTATTCTCCAGAAAGCCAGACAAGGAATATTGAACTAGTTTTGTTGTTGTTACAACTCATCAGCAATATTTACCTATCTTCCGGCCTTTCTAGAGAATCGTAAAAGCACATATCGTTATATGCTTTTTCTATGAAAATTAGTAGTGGGCAGACTAATTTGCATAGAGCGTGAGTACGTACCGGTTCAACGGAGACGATAAAAACAAATAACGAAACGAAATTAAATTTCGTTTCGTTTGTAACTCACTTTTGTATGACTGACGCTTAAACAATTAAGTTAAAAATGTACATCCACATATGTATACTGAAATACTAGTATGCATATGAATACACACACGTATACATATGTAGATGTACCGAGTTTTTCACTGGTCACTTTACCGTGAGTGTCCAGCTATTCTGTATGTAAACACACAGACAAACCGGTTTTTAGAGTCATACTGGTTTTTGAGGAAACACCTTTCCTCTATTCCCCAGAAAGCCAGATAAGGAATATTGAACTAGTTTTGTTGTTGTTACAACTCATCAGCAATATTTACCTATCTTCCGGCCTTTCTAGAGAATCGTAAAAGCACATATCGTTATATGCTTTTTCTATGAAAATTAGTAGTGGGCAGACTAATTCATATGCATACTAGTATTTCAGTATACATATGTGGATGTACATTTTTAACTTAATTATATATATATATATATATATATATATATATATATATATGAAAACAGGGAGAAAGAGACGATTATTAGGAAGAAAAATATATTTTTTTCATTTGTTGCTTCTCTCTTTTTTCTGGGTTAGAAAATGATTAAAAAGAAATGTTTTACTTTGTGTGAAGTGTTAAGGTATTCGTTGATTTATTTATTATTTAACAATGACATTTATTTATCTATGTCTATATTTAATAATTCTCTATTACCGGTTTCACCATTTTTATGCTTATCAAATGATAGTGAAATGTATTAGTGTGGTGTCACATGTTAAACAGAAGGTGCAGAAAGAATAATATTATTTACAAACAAGGTTTATGAAGTGAAAAGAAAAAAGAAAAAGGAAAAAACATATATATATATATATATATATATATATATATATATATATATATATATATATATATATATATATATATATATATATATATATATATATAATCAAACATTTGACCACGCAAACCGAGGAATATTGTTAAAGCACTCGCACTGCATCTTTGAGGCTTGTGTTCTATTAATAGCATTGTCAAATATTATTGATAGAGATCGACTATAAGTATCATAGTCATTTACATTGAGACAAAAATATTACACACGCAAACAGTCACGCATACACACACACACGTATATATATATATATATATATATATATATATATATATATATATATGTGTGTGTGTGTGTATACATATGTGTGTTTGATTTTTCCAGGGGGGGGGGGGGCACGCTGTGTCCTTAATCCAATATATTTGGAATTTTATTTACGTATGTTTATTCTCTAGATACGTCTGAAGTACATAGAAAATCGAAAAGAAAAACACAAATATTTTTCCATATTGAAAATTGCAGGCTAAGAGCTATTTTGGGTTCTTATTAAACAATGCTGCTGCCGGGTATGTACACAATTAGAGCCAACGAATTAAAATACTTTATAGCTGGAGGAAACAAATTAATTGCTATTGGAACATGAAAGTGGATATATCGAGGTAGGAAATGAAGGAAGCAAATGTAACTAAAATCAATGCTTCTTGTAGAAAATGTTTGTTACATGTATAAAAGTGTAAAAAGAAAATATATACACACAATTATGTAGATAGATATGTACGCACACACACACACATACATACATACAAACATGCATGCATATATATATATTAATAAAAGGAATTGAAACTTTGTCTGATTTACGAGTTTTATTTACGATCCTTTAAAATTATAATTATTTTATAATGAAATAGTATTGTAGAATATTAACTGTTAAATGTTAATTGAACAAGTACTTTCATGCTTTCGCAATCATCAGGTTCAGATTCAATGGTGACAGTCAAGTTTGCAATTTTCAACTGAAATGAGATGGGTAAAATCTGTACCTTATATACATTAAAAAGCGGCTACAGAATGCTAGGTTTTGCAGACTGTATTTCGACCAATCGGTGTGTAGTTTAACTAGATTACCAAAGCTGATTGGTTTAGGCGTAACGGTTGGTTGAGTACGTCTAACGACTCCTATTTGACCCTATCTAAAGCATCAATTGTTTGGCTATTTTTAGAAATGATGAAAATAGTATATTCTAGGATTTTTATAAAAAAATCTTCAGTAATGATCAACATCCACATCATTTTTATTATTATTATTGTTGTTGTTGTTGTTGTTGTTGTTGTTGTTAGTGGTGGCAGTCTGCATAGTCATAGGCGTAGTCACAGTGGAAGTAATACCCCTAAGCATTATTATTGTTCATTTAGAATTTATCAATATAATTCTTTTCTTTAATTTTTCTCTTGATTTCACTTGGGCTGTGTAATTTGTAGAATGGAAATATTATAAATATTTTCTGACCACATGTTTCTAGATGGTTACTCAGGGGTATCTGACGGACATTTGAGTCTCTGATTTGCTGTCGGTACACCGGTACACGTTCCGATTGTGCATTTCCAGTTTGACCGACATATAGTTCTTCACAAACCGGGGATTTAATGCAGTAAATTAGATTTCTGCTTTTGCAGTTCATATTTGCATTTGGGAATATTTTTGCAGTTTTTGTGTTCATATATTGACCAGTATGTATGAACTGACATGTGTAACATCGACTATTTGGTAATCAGGTGAAACTACACACCGATTGGTCGAAATACAGTCTTCAAAGGCTAGCATTCTGTAGCCTCTTTTTACTGTATATAAGACACAGATTTTACCCATCTCATTACAGTTGAAAATTGCAAACTTGACTGTCACCACTGAATATGAACCTGAAGATTGCGACTACTTTTTCAATTAACATTTAACAGTTAATATTCTACCATACTATTTCATTATAATATCATTATAATTTTAAAGGATTGTAAATAAAAAGAGTAAATCAGACAAAGTTGGAATTCCTTTTATTAATATAATCTTCTATACACACTCATACACACCCGTGTATATTTATTTATATATTTATATATATATATATATATATATATATATATATATATATATATATATTCCTATTTTGTATATGCAAACATGTCTGGAAAGCAATAAATGAAATCAACAGAATCAGAAAGAATTCTAAAGGAGATATCATGGAAATTATCAACACTTTTCAAGATGACTGGCACGCCATCCTCTATGTTAAAGGAAATAGAAAAACAATCTACAGGCGGAAAACTTATAACTGAACATATAAACTCTGAAATTAAACATTTAGCTGAAAATTATACCAACTGTTATTAAAGATACAAGAGAAAGCCTACCACAACCCTCTTGCATGTCAGAACTAAACGAAAGAAATTTGGAAAAAGAAACTCATCGAATAAGAAAAGAAATGTGGAAAACATGGAAAACATTTCTTAACATAAGAAAACAAAACTTCTGGAAAGCATACAAATGCGAAAAATATGTCGTAACACATTCGAAATGGCTCTCTCTAACGGCACCCATACTACCTCGCAAATACTTAATTAAAGAAATTGCAGGAGAACCAGAAGAAAAACAAAACTCTGTTGGGAACTTACATTGACAAAATTCAGAACCGACATCTCCATTACTCAATGTAAACAATCCCGCTACAAAGCCAAATACGAAGCTATTGATGACCAAATTGAAGTCGAAATTTCGAAGCTAACGACAGGTAATAAAGCTGAAACATTACGAGAACTATGGATCAGAGATTTCTCAAAAGAAGAAAGCAAATCAAGAAAGTTATGACAACAGAAACAATTATTTCTCGACGAAAATGCTGCAAATTACGGTAAAGACTCTCGAACTCTGAAAAAAAAGCATTAAAAGTGGACAATCTTGCCAACACAACATACGTCAGAACACGAGGCAACACAAACACTCACCTCACATTGAATCAAAGAAGAACTACGGTAAGAACTCTTCGCTTTTTCTACAAAAACACCCTAAGGCACACAACATGAATAAAAAGCACAAACACGATAGATATTCCTTTGACCAGACCATGAGAAGTAGAAAAAACAGGAGATCATTCTCTATATCTCAACAGAGACTACCCACAAGAAACAGGGAAAAAACCCGTAGAATAACCAGTTCGCTCTCAAGATCTCAACAGAGATTACCCACAAGAAACTGGGCGAAAAAAACGATGTAAACCAGAAAGCAAACCTAGGTGATTTTCCCAGATTGTTAAAAATAATGTTAACAAGAAATGGAAAAATAATATACATAATACCAAAAATAGGACAAACAACATAACGAAACTAAGCATAATATCACGACCAAAAGTTCATCAAGCAAACACCAACAGAGAAAAATCCAATTTGTATCGTCAGGGCAACAAAAACCGGAAAAAAGAAAAACTCCAGGAGGAAACATACCCAAAAAAACTGAACACGTAGATCATAAAATAATTAATTTATCCAAAAGAGATATTGACAATGATGAAATGCAAACTCTGTCAAAAGGACTGAAATTTACACCGACTCCAACAGTCAACTAGCAAGAACTAATGTAGGATACCCAAGAATTCTGTCGTAAATTATGACTTGTAGAATTCTTCGCTGATAAAATAATGAGAGTGATGAATCACTAGTAAAGAACAAATCAAATTTCACTCCGCCAAAAGGAAGAAATATCTATCTCTACCAATACATTGATATCCTGTCTCAATTTCCTCTAAGACGTAATATTAATGTTAGGCCAAACATTAACCAATCGGAAGGGTCTACACTTAAACGTACACAAAATGATAAACAAGCAGATAAAGGGGGTGCAATTGTTATAATGGATGCTGAATGCTACAAAAATTTGGTTGAGGAACAACTGAAAGACACAACATTCTACCATGAAATACAGTCAAATATAGACCACAACATCATGAAGAAGAACAACAACCTGGCTTCAAAATACTACAACTAACTTACTGATAAGGAAAGAGATTATATCACCAATTTTGAGCCAAAACCCAGCAACCTGTATGGCCTACCAAACATTCATAAGACAAAGGAAATCCAACTGGCAGTCAAAGAACAAAAAGGGGAGTACATTAAATTACTACACCCAAAAGACTTAACACTTAGATCTATTATAGCTAGTACAACATGCCCTTCCTACCGTCTAAGCAATTTTGTTGAGACTATTTTGAAACCACATACCCAGTTTTATCCGGGATGATATCGACTTCCTGTCCCATTTTCCCAAAACCACGGAAAGGAATTCACTTCTACATAGCTTTGATGTGGTAAGCCTTTACACCAACATTACACATGATTTAGAAATAAAGGCGGTGAAATACTGGGAGGAAAAACATAGAGAAGTGATTCCCACCACATTCACAGCGCCATTTATATTAGACGCACTCAGACTTATTGTGGAAAACAACACTTGTTTCTTAAATGGAAAGAATTACATTCAAATGAGAGGCACAGCGATGGGAACCAAGTTTTCTCCCATTTACGCGAACTCTGTAATGGGATACTTAGAACAACAACTCTAACAAGAAATAGAGGAAAAATATAGCAGTGAATTTAGAAAGTGAATTGAAAAGTCTTGGAAGAGATACATTGACGTCTATTTCATCATGTGGGCACAATCTCTAGATACTCTGGATGAGTTCAACATCCCCCTGAATAACCTCCATCAATCTCTCCAATTTACAAAAGAGATGAATAGTACAAACTACCATTCCTAGATATGATGGTAATCAAAAATGACACCACCATTACCCCGGATATACACTATAAACACACAGCCACCCATCAATATGTGAATTTTAAGTTGTGCCATCCACCTGATACAAAACGCAACATCCCATACTGCCTAGCCAGAAGAATGTATACCATTGTAGAAGATACGAATACCAGAAACAAACGCCTAACAGAAATGAGACAAATTTTGCACAATCAAAAATACCCATCTCTACTTATATTAACAGCGGGCTATAAAAATACCTATACAACAACTTAGGACAACCCAAGGAAGAAGAAACCAAGAACTGGTCATACCATTCATAATGACACAGCCCATGTCACCAGAATATCTTCAGCACTGCCAAAGCAAACCTACCGACCATTTCTCAAAGTTAATAATTAAAAGGTTTAATCACAGACCGATCTTTGACTCATAGTATAAGACGGCTGAAAAAGTTTAAGCAATTACTAACAAATGCAAGGTTTGACCTCAAAAACAAAGACCAATCATTCACTGTATTTCACTGTATCTAAATGCAATGATAGTTGATGTGGCACATGTCAGTTCATACATACTGGTCAATATATGAACACAAAAACTGGAAAAATATTCCCAAATGCAAATATGAACTGCAAAAGCAGAAACCTAATATATGTCGGTCAAACTGGAAATCCACTATCGGAACGTGCATGGGTGCAACGACAGCAAATCAGAGACCCAAATGTCCGTCAGATACCCCTGAATAAGCATCTAGCAACATGTGGTCAGAAAATATTTATAATATTTCCATTCTACAAATTACACAGCCCAAGTGAAGTCAAGAGAAATAATAAAGAAAAGAATTTTATTGATAAATTCCAACCGAAACTAAATTAAAAATAATAATGCTTAGGTTATTACTTCCACTATGACTACGCCTACGACTATGCAGACTACCACCACTAACAACAACAACAACAATAATAATAATACAAGTGATGTGGATGTTAATGATTACTGAAGATTGTTTATAAAAACCATAGAAAATACTATTTTCATCATTTCTATAAATAGCAAGACAATTGATACTTTGGATAGGGTCAAATAGGAGTCGTTAGACGTACTCAACCAACCGTGACGCCTAAACCAATCAGCTTTGGTAATCTAGTTAAACTACACACCGATTGGTCGAAATACAGTCTACAAAATCTAGCATTCAGTAGCCCCTTTTTACTGTATATAAGGCACAGATTTTACCCATCTCATTTCAGGTGAAAATTGCAAACTTGACTGTCACCATTGAATATGACCTGAAGATTGCGAAAGCATGAAAGTACTTGTTGAATTAACATTTAACAGTTAATATTCTACCATACTATTTCATTAAAGGATTGTAAATAAAACGAGTAAATCAGACAAAGTTTGAATTCCTTTTATTACTATAATCTTCTATACACAATGATACATACCCGTGTATATTTAATCATATATATAAATAAAGTATCGAGTATATGTTGGTTGTATAGCAACACCTCAGTATGCAGATTGGAGCACTCGACGAAATGCGCAGATTGGTTACTCCGGAGTAATGTAAAATAAACTAAAATAAATAGGTCAAATATTTAAAATAAACGAAGCCAAATTTAAAATATTTGTCTTATTTATTTTAGTTTATTTTATATATATATATATAAATATATATGGATGTAAATATAATGTATTTTGCAATACAGTTTATGCTTAATTAAAAGCATTTTGAAGACCGTAAGCTATTGTTTTAAAGTAGTGACAAATTCACTCACTTCGATCTCAGCAAACAGGAGGAGATAAGCCGACATGACATGTTTCGCTTTTGTTGAAGCTTATCAGGGCCAACTACCCCGCCCGTCTGCTGAGATCAATGATGTTATATTCTTATAGAAATCTAGTAAATAATCAGGAGCTGATTATGCAGAGCGGTTGTTGGTCAGGCAGAAATTAAAAATTAGAATTGTAGCTCTGAAATAGCAATATATATATGGATGTAAATATAATGTATTTTGCAATACATTTAATTAAGCATAAAGTGTATTGCAAAATACATTATATTTACATCCATATATATATTGCTATTTCAGAGCTACAATTCTAATTTTTAATTTCTGCCTGACCAACAACCGCTCTGCATAATCAGCTCCTGATTATTTACTATAAGAATATAACATCATTGATCTCAGCAGACGGGCGGGGTAGTTGGCCTTGATAAGCTTCAACAAAAGCGAAACATGTCATGTCGGCTTATCTCCTCCTGTTTGCTGAGATCGAAGTGAGTGAATTTGTCACTACTTTAAAACAATAGCTTGCGGTCTTCAAAATGCTTTTAATTAAGCATAAAGTGTATTGCAAAATACATTATATTTACATCCATATATATATTGCTATTTCAGAGCTACAATTCTAATATAAATATATATATATATATATATATATATATATATATATGTATATATATATACATATATATACATATATATACATATATATATATACATACATATATATATATATATATATATATATATATATATATATATATATATATATATATATATATATATATATATATATATATATATATATACATATATATATACATATATATAATAATAATAAAATGTGGAGAGGAAGCAGACGAGTTAGGATATATATATATATATATATATATATATATATATATGAAAGTATGTGAGAAAGAGACGATTATTAGGAAGAAAAACTTTTTTTTTCCTTTTTTGTTTCTCTCTCTCTTTTTTCTGGGTTAGAAAATGATTAAAACGAAATGTTTACTTCGTATGAAGTGTTAAGGTTTAGTTGATTTATTTATTATTTAACAATGGCATTTATTTATCTGTTTATATATTAAATTATTTTCTATTTCCGATTTCATCATTTGTATGCATTATCAAATGATAGTGAACTGTATTAGTGTGGTGTCGCACATGTTAAACAGAAGGTGCAGAAAGATTAATGCTATTTACAAACAAGATTTATGAAGTGAAAAGAAAAAGGTGAAAAAACGTGCATAATGTAAAACATAAAAAGTCAATGCGGAAGAAAAAATAATGTTATTTACAAGCCAAATCATTGAAGTTAAGCAGATCAAAATGTGTTAATATAGCAAGAGTGCCTTGTTGATCCATGATTCCGTGATGGAGGCCAATGGTGGACTGAGGCTTGATATGATTTCCCTTTTTAGAGAGTTACTATGCAGGGGGAAGCAATTCTTGCTGGATGATATTTAATTTATTTAAGAAAAAGGATTAGGTAGGGTGTGAGGGAGGTAACTCTTGTAATTATTTGATTGTTTGTTGCAGTTTTAGATTGGTCCGATTTTTAGAGCATTAAGTAGGGGTTGAAATGTATTAATGAAATATGTTTTCTTATTGGTTCGTTGGATGAAAGTAGCGTTGTCTATGAATTTGTAAAACGCTGTCCTTGTTTAAAATGGAATGTTGAACCTTCTATTAGATTTATGCATATGCCAGAGTTGGGCCTTCCGAATTTTGTTACTGTAGGGTTCATTATGAGGGTTTGTTGGATTTTGGCTTGTGTGAGGGTGTATTTTATGGATTTGGGTTGTCTTTTGCTCTTTATGTTGTTGTGTGTTTGAAGGATTTTGTTCATTCGTGGGTCTCTTTTTAGTAAAGGAATGTTCTGGAGGATGGTGTCGAATGCCTCATTGTTGAGGGGGTTGTGTGTGGAGATGTATGGTATGGTTTTTTGGTGGGAGGTGGTTGAGCATGTCAAGGTCGTCCCTTTTGAAGCTTTTTATATGGTTTAGGAAAGATTTAAGCAGAATATCTAGGAAGTTGCTCAATAACGAACATACAACAACACTCAATAACGAACATACCCTACTAGTAACCTTTCATGTCATCAATTTATATTCCAATATCCCACACAACCTAGGTATAGAGGCAATGCAATTCTGGATGGAAAATTTCCCTAGTGAACTCCCACAACTCATCCCTAAAGAATTTGTGTTGGAGGGACTCAAATTCATCTTGGAAAACAATTACTTCGAATTCAATGCCAAATACTACAGACAGAAATGTGGGACTGCCATGGGCACGAAAGTGGCCCACTCATACGCCAACCTAGTCATGGGATATTTGGAAACCATTCTCTACCGCAAAGTTCTAGAGGAATACGGCAACCACTTCTACCAACACATATAAAAGAACTGCAAGAGATATCTGGACGAATGCTTCATCCTCTGGCATGAAAGTATAGATAGACAGTTTGAGTTTAAAACCCTTTCTGAATCGACTCAACACAAACTTACAATTCACAATGGATTAGAGCCATGAACAACTCCCTTTCCCCGACATCCTAATCAAGAAAACAAGCAACAAAATAGAATCAGACATATACTACAAACCCACGGACTCCAACCAATACCTTCATTCAACTCGTGCCATCCTAGACACACCAAAATGGCAATTCGTTATAATCTAGCCAGAAGGATCTGCACAATAGTTTCAGATAAACACACATGCTACATACGAATAGAAGAATTAAAAAGACACTTATCAGCAGAACATACCCACCATCCCTAATCACCAATGTAATCCAACGTGCCCTAAAACTATACAACCAGGAACTCAGACACCCCAAACCCAGGAATGAACCGCAAAGAAAACTCTACCATACATCTCCACACACAACCCCCTCAATGAGGCATTCGACACCATCCTCCAGAACATTCCTTTACTAAAAAGAGACCCAAGAATGAACAAAATCCTCCAAACAAACGACATCATAAAGAGCAAAATCCAACCCAAATCCGTAAAAAAACATCCTCACACAAGCCAAAATACAACAAACCCTCACAATGAACCCTACAGTAACAAAATGCGGAAGGACCAACTGTGGCATATGCATAAATATAATAGAAGGTTCAACATTCCATTTTAAACAAGGACAGCGTTTCACAGTTAATCACAACTTTACATGTGCATCTGAAAACTTTATCTATGTTTTGACCTGCTCAGGTTGTCAAGAGCACTACATAGGACAGACAAAAGACAACCTACGTCAACGAGTTACCGTCCATAAATCACAAATTAAAATAGAGTAATACAGTAAGATTGCATTTAGTGAACATATCGCCAATTGTGCTCCAAATCAACATCCAAACTTAAAAATTTTCCCCATTTACAAATTCATACACAGCGCTACTTTCATCCAACGAACCAATAAGTAAACATATTTCATTAATAAATGTCAACCCCTACTTAATGCTGTAAATATCGGACCAATCTAAAACTGCAACAAACAATCAAACATTTACAAGAGTTACCCCCCTCACACCCTACAATAATCCTTTTTCTTAAATAAATTAAATATCATCCAGCAAGAATTGCTTCCCCCTGCATGGTAACTCTCTAAAAACGGAAATCAAACCTCAGTCCACCATTTGCCTCCATCACGTAATCATGGATCAACTAAGCACTCTTGCTATATTAACACATTTTGATCTGCTTAACTTGGCTTGTAAATAACATTATTTTTTTATTCCACATTGAGTTTTTATGTTCTAAATTATGCACGTTTTTTTCCTCTTTCTTTTTTCTTTTCACTTCATAAACCTTGTTTGTAAATAACATTATTCTTTCTGCACCTTCTGTTTAAAATGTGCGACACCACACTAATACATTTCACTATCATTTGATAATGCATAAAAATGCTGAAACCGGTAATAGACAATAATTAGATATATAAATAGATAAATAAATGCCATTGTTAAATAATAAATAAATCACTAATACCTTAATACTGCACACAAAGTAAAGTAAAACATTTCGTTTTAATCATTTTCTAACCCAGGAAAAAGAGAGAGAGAAAGAAGAAAGGAAAACAAATATTTTTCTTCCTAATAATCGTCTCTTTCTCCCTGTTTTCATATATATATATATATATATATAGAGAGAGAGAGAGAGAGAGAGAGTGAGACATATATATATACATATATATATATATATATATAATATATATATATAGAGATATAGATATATACATATATATACATACATATATATATATATATATATATATATATATATATATATGTGAGACGTAAAATAAAAAAATTATAAAATTAACTTACTTACTAAAATTTCACTCCCAACTAATTAGTTTCTGAAAGGGAATAAACATACTTTCCGAAGAAGTGTACGGAGAAGCCTTTCGTCATCAGGGAAGTCTATTCTCAGCTAAGTTTCCAGGCAATACGTGGACACAGGGAACTTATACAAAAATAATTCATTAGATGGAAAAAAAGCAAAGCGTGGACTAAATTCCTAGCCATTGAGAAAATCAGTGCCTACTGCGTTATATATATATATATAGATATATATAGATATATATATATATATATATGCGTGTGTGTGTTTGAGGGTGTTTTAGTATCAAACATACAAAAGGCAATGAGGGAAAGTTCTAATGTGGTAATATTATCATTGAATATTGAAATGGGGGGGGGGGGGTTACAACACCGAAGTATCTATTGAGTTATCGCCAATAAAATACATTACTCCAAATTCTGGAGAAGTAATATTTACAAAACCAGAATAATTTTCTGTAAAGCCAAATACAGAATCATTCTTTGTGGTATGAGAGCTTCAGAGCTCGTTCGAGACATACACACTTACACACAGATCTCTCTCTCTCTCTCTCTCTCTCTCTCTCTATATATATATATATATATATATATATATATATATATATATATATATATATATATATATATTCGAAAAACTCGCATTACACTTATTGTAATCAGCCATGTAGATCGGAAATTTCTTTTTTATTTGAATTTGGCAATAGAATTCGGCTATTTACAGCTCGTATAGAGACAACTGAGTGGCCAGTCTACTGATAAGCAAATCTGGTTGATCAGTGGATCTGCTAATATGCAGATCTGACTGATCATCCAGTCTGCTTATATGCAAATCAGGCCGATCAGTCACTGTGTACTTTTGAAAATAGCATATATTTTCACCAGCTCTGACAGTTTAGCAGGTGAATAGTAAGCTGTACTGATGAAGGGTGATACACAGAAACATTAGTGTATGCAGATCTGTTTACATGCCAACACAAGAGCAAGAATGAAGGGTTCATTCTACTGACATGACTATAAAATGGAGGCTTGTTTGCATAATTGCAAACGAATCGAATGTTATTATTAATATTCGAAAAATATGTATTATATATATATATATATATATATATATATATATATGTGTGTGTGTGTCTGTGTGTGTGTAAGGTAAACAGAAATAACAACACAATCGGTACAGTATATGGAAAGGATATATTAGGTTTACGCTTGATATAGCAGGAAGAAGGTCTTAACCTTTCGGACGTAACTCGGTTATCAGAAGAAAGAATGGGAAATAAGATAGATTGAGGGGACGGTTGGGCTGGAATTGGATAAAATGTCTTTAGATAAAAATAACAGGTCCATTCATGCTGACAGCTCGAGCTAAAGATCCGCATAAAGCACATTTAAGATCGCATGTTCGCTCTTGGTCATGCCTTCGTGTGCACAGAAAATGTATCTGTTTTTTCTTAGTTTAATAGAGTTCAATTTAAAATGAAAGTACGTAAATCGATGTATTCAAATTAAATTATTTTAAATCCTATTGTTATTTATTGGATAAACAATCTATTGAAACGTACACCACACTCATTTAACTGAAATAGCAAAACATATTTAAACGCCAAATAAAAAAAGCTCGAGGATTTTTTAAATGTCTATCTGCTGTTTAATTTAGCATTACCAATTGTTTTTTAAATCACTATACTGTCGACTGCAGAGCTCTAATAGAATATTGTTTTAAAGATTTCTTTATTGATCAGAAATTTCAATTCGATGTCTTTAAGATTGGTTCCCATCAGTATATTTAATATGATAATAAGCATAATCGAAGTTATTCATTTCTTCTTTATATATAACAGAGGCCTAAGTGAACATTAATTATTTCTACTTGCCGAATATATAGCCATCGATCAAATGATTTTACAATCATTTAAGAGTAGAAAGAATAAATTAGTGTTATTTTTGCAGGTGTATATTGAAATCACGTCGCGTTTGAATTTGTGTGGCCTCACTTCTGTTTTGATTAAAGAAATACAAAACAATCGTACATGTCAATTTAGTCGACTTTACTCACCTACAAACATTTATCAATTTTGTTTATCATGCAATTGTAATGTATATACTGATAAGATATTCGCGTTTAATATCATATTTTAGAAATACAGGCCATTAACTGGAGTTTTTATTTTCCGTAAAACGCTTCAATTTTTTAAATTTTCCTCGTTTCTATATACAAAAGAGCATTACCAGCAAATGGGCATAACACAAAATTCTACATAGCTTATAGTCGATTGCATTCCTGTACGATTTGAGTAATTTTCACCGATGGAAGATTATTTAATCTTGAAACAGTTTGATATTCTCTTAATATTGTAGCAACTCGTTGATATATTCACCGATATAAGTAAAGAAGAGTGAAATATATATTTCTTTTCGTTTTTTTGTGAAAACATATTTTTGCTTCGGCAGCGAGGTTACTAATACGTATATGAAGGTGTTATATATGTATAATATATGTTTTAATATACACCGATCTCTCTCTTCTCTATCTCTCTCTCTCTCTCTATATATATATATATATATATATATATATATTTCTCTCTCTCTCTCTCTCTCTCTCTCTCTCTCTCTCTCTCTCTCTCTCTCTCTCTCTCTCTCTCTCTCTCTCTCTATCTATCTATCTATCTCGCTCACTCTCTCTCTCACTATATATATATATAAATATATATATATATATATATATATATATATATATTTCTCTCTCTATCTCTTTCTCTCTCTATATATATATATATATAGATATGTAGGGAAAGAGTCAGGACACCGATTGCTGAGCTCCGGCCGTTTCAACAGCTACATGCAGATCTAGCTGTCGAAAGGGTTGGAGCTCAGCTGTCGGTGTCGTGACTATTTTCCTACTACCCACTCTACTTCCCTAATTATTAAGTACCCTGTTGCATTATGGTCCACATGGTACCTTAGCACACCTTTGTTGTGATATATATATTTATATATATATATATATATATATATATATATATATATATATATATATATATTATTATTATTATTATTATTATTATTATTATTATTATTATTATTATTATTATTAGAAAGTGAAGTTTGTTTACAAAATGAAAAAAAAACGAGTATACATATATATATGTATATATGTATGTATGTATGTATTTATTTATTTACTAATGAATCAACTTACGTAATGTAATAGGAGGAATCACCTGTAAGGGAGTTAATATCATGCAGATGTGTGATATATGGTTCTCCTCTCAATTCCTCTTTAAATAATTGTTTCTACTTTAGGCACAAGGCCAGCAATTACCCAGTGCATTACTGGTACTTTATTTCTCTTTAAATTCCTCTTTAAATAATGTTGTTACAATTTCCTGCATGATGCAATTTATATCATGGTTTAGCAATCGCATTATATCCAAATAATTTCCATCTTACTTTCCTTAGTTCCTATGAAATCAAATGAAATTATTGTAATTAATTTAATTGCTTTTCGTAGCAATAGCCTGCTACTTCAAACAAACGGTGTAGCAACATGTCTTTCCTGAGATAATATATTTGTTTGAGACACATGATGCAGACAACACTATTGGAACCAAAGACGAATTTATTTTGTACCATATATTTTTAAGCTTAGACAGGGTTTATCTATCCCCAACAAATCATATTATGTTTTGGTCAACCAGCAATATATGATACTTAAGAAATACAAATATAGCATTACTTCTCTCTCTCCCAGAAACACACTCAGATACTAATATGTATATTATATATATATGTAGTATATATATATATGAATTTTCATAAAATTGTAGGAATCTGAATCATGCATTAGATGTAAAACAGCCAGCTGATATTATCCATATTTTCAGTTAGGGGAGAATTAGGAAACAGAAAAATATTGTACTATAGCGTCATAATTACCTCATTAGCTCCCTTCTAACTCAACATGATTTCGCGCTGGGAAAGTTAGTACCATGTATTTAGAGCTAACCTGTGCAACAGAATAAGGAATTTTGTTGTTATGACATTGGTATAAAGAGAAACAAATCAGAAGAGAGCAGTTGAAAGATATCTGAATCTGTCCATTGCCAACCCAAAAGAGAGGGTTTCAGTGATTCTGGTGCAATTAGCCGCAGCAGTACGAGAGGTGACGGTGGAGTAGCACCAACAACAGTTGTATCAGCCTGGGATAGGGGTGAGAGAGGGAAAAAACAATATAGAGAGATAGGGAGAAAGAAGGTGAGTGAGAGAGAGAGAGGGAGAGAGACAAAAATGTGAAAAATAATCTGACCCTGGCACCGTTATCCGTGCATGTTAGAAATAGAAATTGACTCAATCTCTGTATATAATCAAGATTGAAATAGATAATTAAAGGGCCCAACCGGAATCATAAAACCATGAAAAGTCGATACGAATCTGATATCATCAAGGAACTGACTTTGTTAGATATTTGGAAAATACAAGGCGTGAAATTTCATAATATGCACATGGAATAACTTAGAGATGAGAGTTATATCGGGCTGAATAAATTGCCTCCTCATATATATCATTCGTTGTGTCATCATGTTCTTTTCCGAATGAAAGTTGGCAATGGTCGTCGAGTTCGAATACGACTATATTTAATTCCTTTGGCTTTCCTCTCTACACATAGTGTAAAAGTTTATGCTCCAAGTTGTTAACTCTACTGACTGTCCTTTAACGCTGCCGAGCTCAGAAATCCCACCCTATCATACTGCACGTGACTTAGTACACAGTTTTATATTAGACCACAGAGAGAGAGAAATATCATACTCTTTGTCATAGGGTGTATTTCGAGTTAATGGCTAGGATACAGAGTAAGAACGGCCTGAAAGAATTTTTGAAAAAAGTGAACCTTGAATATCAGCAAGATTCACTTTTTTTCACCTCTCATTAAACACCAGGTTGAAGCGTTTACTGTTAGGATCCTGAGTGCGAAATACATTGCTTATTGGTAGACAGGATATGGAGCTTGATTGCATAAGATCTGCGGAGGCTAGTAGGAAAGGAAGCGGTCATAGTCCTGCAGATACACGTGAACCGTGTATTATTACTCATCACAATCATCGCATACACTACGTCCCTTGTCATCTGAAAAAATATTTCATTTCCCACCTCCAATAAATAACGCAATCTCAATTACCCACCTATTCATTTTCTATACATCATAACCTCAAACTTCATCTTTTGTTCACTTTACAAATTACACTTTTTATCACCATGCTATTTCCCTTTTGATTTCTTTATCCTTTTTCTTTCTGTTCTTAATTCCTTATTTCCTTTTCTTCTTTTCTTTTAAAACTCCCTTTATCATTATCCTCATTATCATCACTCACTATTTACAAAGTTAATTCCATTATCCATTAAGTACTTCATACAGGCACCTACTCATCAAATTTATTTCCATTCCCATCATCATCTTCACCCATAAGCATAAATCTACTGAACCTTTTCATTTGATTCACTCCATACATTCTACCGTTTCTTTATTAATTCCTGTTTTCTCAAGTAATTTCATATTTAGTAAATATTTTATTCACCCCACCAATTACCATATACTCAACTATCTAACACAATTGCGATCATAATGCAAGGCCTAAGTGGCACAGGCTTCCTTTCACAGCTCGAGCCAACAGAGCAGGACCGAGGAGAGTGTAAAAGACCATACGGCAAGATAATCTTCCTTTTCCGCGGGGCTCGGTCCCTCACCTGGGATGCCCTATGCGGATATACCTACTTAAGTAGCAACCTGTTGCATTCGGCTACCAACCCATGCTCTGCTGTTCGCTTTGACGCAGAGAGCAAATTGCCCAAATATCGGCAGCTCTCAGACAGATTCCTGGTCGAGCGTGTAGCTCCGGAGACTTCCGGCTTTCTTGACCTCTACTCACTGATCTCATCCCAACTCATTGATATCGGAGGCACTTTGACCACCCTCATGTGAGCCCCGCGATGTGGAGTGGCTGTTCCAGCATGCCACGCCCGCCGTCCTCCGGTTCAATGCATTTTCATCCTATAGGCAGAGATCTATAGACTGAAGTAACTTCATCATCATCATCATTCGTCGACTACTGTCGAGATGATGGATCTCACTCTTATGCCCCAGAATTCCCTGTCCCCCATCGCTGCCCCCAGGTTCTTTCTACTGATTCCCGTATCCCTAGAGATAACGTCGGGGAATGACAGCCTCCTACTCCTAGCAGGCTGGAGTCAGGGTTCCAGAGCGGATATGATTTCATTGCTGGCACGGTGACAGTGGCCAGCAAATTGAGCTCTCCGGGATTTTAGAAGGGCGGAGGCACGAGGGAGTTTGCCATAGATTTTAGACAAGGTGGGATGTCGTTTACAGGATAGGTTTTGCACTCTCATTAAGAGGCGGGTATATGTGCCATCCAATCTCCTCTCGAGTTGTGGATGTTAGTGTCCAAGTTTCGGATCCATAAAGTAATATGGGCTTAATGGTTGCTTGGAATATTCCCAGTTTTAGCTTGTTGGTAAGTTGAGATGTCCATATGGCGTGCATGCCATTGCACACTGACCATGCCATACCCTTCCTGGTTAGAAAATCTTTATTGGAGGAGGAGATATATGAGCCAAGATACTTGTAATCTTCCACCTGATTAAGGGTGGTACCATTAAGGGTTCTGATGTGGTAGTTTGGGCTGTTTGCGCATCTGTTCACATACTCAGTCTTGGATTCGTTGAGATACAGTCCAACACAATCGGACACTTGCTCTAATGACTTCAAAAGACTCTCAGCATTTTCCAGTGACCGACTGATCAATGCGATGTCGTCAGCAAAGTCGGTGTCGGTCAAGTATTTTGCTGGGTAGCGTGAGCTTCTCCTAGGCTTTAGTTGGTATCCCCTATCCTGAATCCTATCCACAGACATGCGCAAAACATAATCCACAACAATGATAAATAGATACGGAGCGAGGATTGAGAAAGGTGGTGTGTCCCTATCTGGGGTCAGGACAGTTGATTTGGTATCTGTATACATTACACGTATGGCCGCAATGATTTTATCAGAAATCCCATAGAGTTGTAGAATTTCAAACATCCCCAACCTGTCCACTGAGTCGAAGGCTTTTGAAAAATCAACAAAGACGAGTGCAAGGTCTAGATTGCGGTTTTGGGACTCCTCTATAAGTTGGCGAAGGCAGAGAATCTGGTTAAGTGTTGATCTACCTCTCCTAAATCCATTCTGGTTGTTACGAAGGATTGGCTCAAGAAATGGGATTAAGCGGTTAAGAAGAAGCTTGTTGTATATTTTTGCAGCAATTCCCATGAGAGAAATTCCTCTATAGTTGGTGGCTAAAGAAAGATCTCCTTTTTTGGGCATGGGGATGATTTGAGCTGCATGCCAGACGCTAGGTGGTTTATTGGTCTCGAGGTAACTTAGGTGATAGGGGAGGATACCCGTTCGAATTTCACTTTCAAGCATGTATTGAGTGCCTAAATAAGTGTATAAATAACATTACAATGTGTTAATAATATAAGGGAACTAGACAGAAAGACCCTCACCTCCAAAATATATACATATTTGCGTAAAGTCTTTCCAGGCATATGCTTGCTCCTCGCTGAAGTGAATAAATCGTATGACCGGCTGCATATCAACAGGATATTTATAGCTTTTGCTGATTTTATCTCAATAAAACACTGTAGCATATGTTAAATAAATGGCATACGACTTCGAAATACGTATAATGAAATAAATAGCGAGAGACTAACGTAACCGACTTACTTGTATAGTATTATACTAAAACTCCGGATAAACATAAACTATTGAGTGGTTGATATTTGTTATGTAAAGGTCGGCAGATTTTCAATCAACCAACTTTCTCGAATTGTATATATATATATATATATATATATATATGGGGGGGGGGTCTGTATCTCTGTGTGTGTGTGTGTGTTCGTACATCGTATATTCTTCATCATTCCACTCCTTTTTTTTCTTTTTGTAAATATTTTACTGCACCAATATATTTCTCGCATTTTCTCCTGATGAGTTTGAAGCTCGAGAATTTATCCTTGATAGGCTATTTCCGAAAGCGAACGAAACCCTAAGGGTAGAAACGTAATCCTGGTATTTGTATATGCATTTTTTCTTCTAACTTAAAGTTTATACCTAATTGAGTATGATTGACGATATATTTAATCGATTTCCACGCGTTATTGAAATGATGGGTAAATATTATATGGTTGTGATCGCGAATAAATGGCTATCGTTTATTTATCTTTTATTTCTTCACAGGTGCCTTTTAATCTTATAGCCTGGTTTAATTGGTTTTTCTGTGTGGTTGATTATGCTAATTGGGAGAGGAAATTGAGTATAATTTGATATGGTCGATCATGATATTTCAAATGTAAAACGAAATACACTTTGAAAATTATATAGAAAACGAAAAGAGGATGCAGCTTCCTTTCTTCACTCCATAATCATTTCTTTTTGTTTATGAAAATGGATTTCAATTCCTCTGAGAAACTACTTTCCGTATATTTCAAAATATCAAAATAACGTTTATTTGGTAGAAATAGATCAAACATAGTAGAGAATCATATTAACAAAAAAATGCGCTTTCTCCGTCTCTTCGACACTAGTGACCAAAGAATACACATGCAGCTTGATGAAGAGCGGGGCATGTTTTATAAGGAATGCAAACAGTCGGTAATGATGTAGACAACATTTTCGAGAGTCAAACTTTAAAATGTACAAATTAATTCAGTCCAGGCACTTTTCAACCATCATATGAATTTCAAATTAGAAAAAAAAAAATTGAACTAAATTATGAAACGAGAAATGATGGTTAATAGCTGTAAATCAGTTGCAATGATGTTATTAGGGTATTTCCGGTATTCTGAGAAAAAAATATGTGCTTCAGATTCTCTTTTTTTTACATTCCTATTTAACCTACAGATCAAAAAGAACTCTCAAATTCTAATAAATGGGTAAAATCCTTGATCAAATATAAGTACTTATATGTAATAATTTAGCTTTCAGCCTATCATTTATAAAGCGCACTTAATGAATAAATCATCATCCATTAGGAGTGTATAGGCATATACTATTTACTTGCCTCCCCAAATAATTTAATCACGAACGTCTACATTCTCAATTGTTGTTTACAAATACATATGTAATATAGGAATATAAAATACAATACTATCAAAGCAAATCCAATACGCATATATACATATACATACATACACACATATATACATATATTTTAAACTTCATATATATAATCTCCTACATTGCAGAGCCGACATTAATCGTAAGTTGAACACAATATTTTATTTTATTATCGTTGTTTCTCTTTCGTATATCTAACTAGGTTGAGAGATGTGGCTCGTATTCAGCTATTTGAAGTTCACTGGTCAAGGTATGTTACCTTGTAACAGTGGACTTCCACAGCCCTCATTTTGCCACATAAAGAAACTGCTATCAGTATCACTCTGATGTGTAGGTTCAACTCTGCTAATTTCTCAGAGGTAAAATCGGCTGTTTGGACTAGAACTATATTCCATTTGATTAAATATGTGTAATATTAGGAAATATTGCATGATTTCTGGGTAAAACAGTTACCGATGAAATAGGTGCACAGATGACGTGGCATGCTGTATAGCTCGTATCAATTAACTGTATCACACTCAGACGTTTATCTACTAATTAACTTATAGTGTCCACTCTGAGAGGGCAAATTCGGATTTACAACATATGGTTGTTGTAAATCCAATGAGTGACTAGATACCGACCAAGTTTGGACGAATTGTAAATGGACAGCTTCTTGAAATTAAATCTCTCTCTATCACTCTTTCCCTCTCTATCTCTTCCCTCTCTCCCTCCCTGTCTCTCTCTCTCTCTCTCTCTCTCTCTCTCTCTCTCTCTCTCTCTCTCTCTCTCTCTCTGTCTCACTATATATATATACATATATATATATATATATATATATATATATATATATATATATATATATATATATATATACATATGTGAAGTAATTCCGTCGGAAAGGTCCAGGCAAAAAGAGTGCTCTATGTAGGCTACAGAGCTTAATAGTTATGTAATAAACAACATAAGGTAATTATTTCATTTACCAGTGGTTTCTTGAGGTCAAGAAATTTCCTTCCTACATTAGTTTTGACAGTTAGTTTTGTCAAAACTAATGTTGCAAGGAAATTCCTTGACCTCTTAGACAAACATTTTCATCCTAATCATAGATATTATAAGATATCTAAAGGGTATGTAGTTAAAATTAGTTACTCTTGCTGCCCATAAATGAAGTCTAAATCACGAATTCTAATCGTACGAGAAAAAATCCAGGATGTAGTTGCAGGATGCCGGATGAATGCTCATTACAGGGCAAATGTAACACTAAATCCGTTATATATGAGGCCAAAGTCACACCTCTATTTAACAACCAGCCAGCCAGGAGTGAACGATATGTTTTTATGACTCAGGACAGGTTTAAAACCAGGTTTTATGCACATGTCGCTTCTTTTAAACACTCCGATAAAAGAACAGCTGCGGCTTTCGCAAATAAGGTGTGGGAATTCAAGGATAAAAACATCCCGTACTCTATCAATTGCTCTATTTTAGACAATTCGAGGGAGTACCAAA
>OZ024742.1:82340096-82360096 GCA_964016885.1 Eledone cirrhosa
AATTCTATTGGGGTGATAACCCGTTTAGTTTTGGTTTAAATTTGTTATGGAGTAGATTTTCTTTGTTTATTCTTTGTTGCTGTGTGAACGAATCTGAACACTTGTAGAAAGGGAAGATTTTAAAGTTGGGTAGTGTCATTCCTGCGCAGTTCTCAATATGGCTGCTCAAGGGGATTTTTCTTGTGTTAGCGTCCCGGATTTGTTGGCGGTGGATGGTCATTTTTTTGCGTAATGAGGTGCCCGTCTGTCCTATGTAGTTGTGTTTGCACCCACCGCAAGTTATTGCGTAAATCAAGTTCTCCGAGTTGAAGGTAAAATTGTTTTTTACTGTAAATGTTTGGCCATCTTTAAATGTAAATGTTTGTCCTTTAGTGAGGTAGAGGCACGTTCCACAATTTGTTCTACCACATTTGGCAACTGTAGGGTTGAGGATTGGTTTGGGTATATTTGGTCCAGTGAGAATGCGTTTTAGTGATTTGGGTTGTCTTTTACTTTTAAGGATCTTGTGTGTTTCAAGAATAGACTTCATTTTTACATCTTTAAGTAGGATGGGGAGGTTTTTGTGTAGGTGATCAAACATTTCGGTATTTCTGGGGTTGAAAGTGGATACATATGGCAGGGTGTTGAGTGTGGTTTTCTGTTTTGTATTGTTAAGTTGATGGGGATTTAGGTGTTTTGCCCTGTCTATTCCATTGTTGATTATTTCAAGTGGAAAGGTTCTTAAGATAAGGGTGTCTTTTAGTTCCTTTAGTCTTTGCTCCCGTTTAAGTGGATCTGATACTATGGTACATATACGTTTGGCCAAATTGTAAGGAATGTTAAGTTTTGTATTTTTGGGTGACTTGATGTGAAAAAGAGGTATTGCTTGGAATCTGTGGGTTTATAGAATATATCTATATCTAATTTCCCGTCTATTACAGAGATGAGAATATCCAAGAAAGCTAATTCCTTGCGATTGGATTCCATTGTGAATTGTATGTTATTATCTATGTTGTTTATCATGTTTTTAAACATAGTAAGTGAGTTCCTGTCTTCTTGCCATAGGATAAAGCAGTCGTCTAGATATCTTTTCCAATTGGCTTTGAGGTGTGTGTGGAAAGAGTCTCCAAATAAGAGAAGGGACTGACTGTATATTAGTTGTTCATGGAATCCCATGACTAGGTTGGCATATGTGGGTGATTCTTTCGTGCCCATTGCAGTACCTGATACTTTTTTGTATGTTGAACCATTGAATGTGAAATAGTTATTTTGTAGGATAAAGCGGAGTCCGTCAGTGATAACATCATTGTTGATGCGTGTCGGTATTTCTGATGGGTGTGTGTTAAGCCAGTATTGGACTGCTGTTATTCCATAGTTGTGGGGTATGTTTGTGTAGAGGTTTATTACGTCAAAGGAGACAAGAATTGTATTTACACTTACTGTTTTAGGGAGGTGTTTCAGCATGTCAAGGTCATCTCGTATGTAGCTCTGTATATGTTGTAGAAAGGGTTTCAGTAGCATGTCCAGAAAGTTTCAGTAGGATGTCCAGAAAGTCTGTGGGTTTCACATGTAGGGCCTGCTATAATTGGCCTGAGTTTTAGGTCTTCTGTTGGTGTTAGTTCAATGTAATTGTTGGTTGAGGTGTCACATGCATCGTTTATGGGTTTACATTTGTGGAGTTTCGGTAAGCCGTAAAAGGAGCTTGTATTGCATTTGAAGTGGCTTATATAGTTAAACTCTTTTGTGGTTAAGCTGTTGCGGTATTTATTCAGTAAGGTCAAAAGGTTCCCCATTGTTTTGGTGTGTTTGTAGTTTTCTGTTTTTTCATAGTATGTGTTGTTTTCTAAAATATTAAGTGCGAGGGTCCTATAGTAGTCAGTATTCATAATGACAACAGTACTGCCTTTATCGGCTTCTTTGATGGTTATCTCAGGGTTGTTTCTAAGTGTGAATAATTCTTCCCATTCGTGTGTAGATAGGTTTGATTTCGTGTGTTTATTTGTAATTTTTTCACAGGGAAAGTTGGTGATGTGTTCGCAGTACGTGTCCAGTGCTTTATTTCTTCCCTTTTGTGGGCAGAAATTGCTTTTATTTCTAACCAGTGATTCGTCTTCAGTGTTCGTGTCGTTGTGGAAGAATTCCGTTAGTCGCAACTTTCGGCAGAATTCTATGATGTCATCCTTCATTTCGGGGAAGTTTGGTTTACGTGGTGTAGGTGTAAATTTCAGGCCCTTACTTAAAATGTTGATTTGTGTGTTGGTTAGAGGTGTCTTTGAGAGGTTGATTACTTTTGGTTTCTCCTGAGGGGGGGGGCATCGAGTATCCTGGTATTTCAGGCTTTTCCCTAAAAAGGAATGTAGTTTTGTGTGTGATTATATTTTGTTGGTCTGTTGCGTGTGGGTCTGTAGCTTATTGTTTCATGAGGGTGAATGTGATGGTGGGGGTGGTATGTGTTGTGGTTGTTAATGAGCAAGGGTTCTGTTGTTGGTTCATGTGGTCTGGGTGCGTTATTTCTGTGGTACAGAGTGTTGAGGTTGGGGGGGGTTGTCTTTTGTTGGATTGAGGGTGATGTCTGGTGTGGTTGTGGGTAAGTTCTGTTGTGATTTCAAGTGGTCTGGGTGGATTTCTTCTGAGGAATGTGGTGTGTGTGTTGTGAGTTGGATCTATGTTATTTCGTCGTTGATTTATGTAGGGGGTATTTCTACGGAAACCTGCGTTGTGGTGGTTGGGTGTGTTTCTTTTGGTGTAGTTGGCCGTGTTTCGTTTGTGTTGGTGGGGGATGTGCCTGAGGTTAGTGTGTGTTGGGTTTGGCGGTGTAAATGTGTCTGTTGTAGTTCTTGTTATGTTCAAATGCTTTATAAAGGGGTTACCTGTTTGGTGCGTCCTTTTAAAATCTTCAGATATTTGAGGAACCAGTTTTCGGATTTTTTCCACCGTTTAAGGGAAATCATTTCTGCATTCTCGCAGTCCTGTTTCCACAATTTGATTAAATTTTGTACGGTTGTTCCCTCGGCCATTTTAGTGCATTCTTCCTCCATTTTTTTTCGACAGAAGTTGGTTTCGATGTCGATTTCCGACCTAACCGGTTTCCGACCTAACCGGTACCCTCACCAACGATGAACTCGAACTCCTGCGCCTCGGACCCAAGTTCATCATTACACAGCGTCTCGATGATAGACTGAAACTCGACATCGAAACCAACTTCTGTCGGACAGCATATCAATTGAAATGGCTAACCGCCATCCAAAACAACACCGAGATCGATTACAACCCCACAACCCACCCCACACTCCCCACGTACCACCTCGACAACCCACTCCACCCCCACCCACCAACCACGAACTTGACACTAAACTACTCAGGTTGAAACGTTCTATCTCTAACATCCTTTCCCAACACACACACAATAAACGCAACCTCACCAATGCACAATTTAATACTCTCACCAACCTAAGATCCAGGAACCTTGTTTACCTTCCCTCTCACAAGGGGAAAGAATTCTGTGTCATCTTGAGAGAGACCTACAACAACTTAGCTCTCCAACATCTTAATGACGACAGACTCTACTTGAAAGTCACAGGGAGCTCCTCGACTCTAATCGAGGAAGGCATTAACACCATATGGACTAACATCTGTGTCCAACGAAAACTGCCAAAGAAGGTAAAAAACAACGTAATGACTCGAAACAGCAAACTACCCACCTTCTACCACCTGCTGAAAACCCATAAACAAGGACCCGATTTGAAAATCAGGCCCATTGTCTCTAGCGTGGAGGGCCCACTTTACAAAATATCGTGGCTGCTCTCCACACTACTGAAACCCATTCTACACACACTACCAGCCCACGTCTGTAGCTCAAAGGAGGTCTTGGAGCGACTACTCCATCTGGCGCCCAACACCAGAAAGGACAACGGATATGCCTTCAGTCTTGATGTGGTCGCCCTTTATACCTCCGTACCAGCATCCCCAGCCGTCAACCTGTTGACCGAACGAGTCCGAGCATCTAACTTACACTGCTTCGGACTCACACACACGGACATCCACCAATTCCTCTCCTTCGTTGTGGATAATGCATTCTTCAATTTCCTCGGCCACACGTACAAACAGATATCTGGGCTTCCTATGGGCTCTAGTCTGTCCGGCATACTTGCGATCTCGTACATGGACCACCTGGAACGCAAGGCACTCAACACCTGCCAACCCAACGCCGTCGCCTTCTACTCCAGATACGTCGATGACATACTGATACTCACTTCTTCCCGGGAGATGGCGAATGAAATTCACCAAATCTTCAACGACACTGACCATCACGTCGATTTCACCATCGAACACCCTGGAGAAGACGGGTCACTCGCCCTCCTCGACTTCCGTATCAACATCTCGGAAGAAGGAGACATAAACACCACCTTCTACCGCAAGGCAGCGTGCAAGGACTTATTTGTGCATTACAACTCAGCCCTCCCCAACAACGCTAAGAGAAGCTATGTCCTAAATGAACTTACACAGATCACTAATAGATGCAGCGACCCGATGGGTGGTCTCACCCATACCACGCAATTCCGTAATCTACTCAAGTCTAATGGAAATCCCAAGCGACTGATTAACGGAATTAGAGACCCCAGACCCAATAGACAGACACCCACTAGAAACTTAAATAAAAGCAGGTGCTTCTTTAAAATCCCCCACCTGAGTGAATATACCACGAACGCCATCCGCAGGGCCATACGCAGGGAAGGACTTGACATACATTTGGCCCACACAGGACCTTCGCTCCGAAGATGCCTCTCCAACAAACTCGACGAGTCAGATGGGACGTGTTCCCTCAGCAACTGCCCGATATTGGGGGCAGATTGCCTACGCACCTATGTCGTATATAAGATTCAATGCGATAAATATAACAAGTTTTACATAGGTAGCACCATCCGACCCCTACATGTTCGTATCAAGGAACATGTCAACACCAACACATCTTCCTTCCGTAAACACATCCTTAAATGCGGAAACCCACAGGGCAGACCCTTGGTTACAGTCCTAGCGACTGAACGCAGCATCGGATCCTTAAGGATAAAGGAAGCACTTGTTATTAAGAACCTCAGACCCCCACTTAACAACCGGGCTGAGAGAAATGAGCTGACATGGCTAATTTAACCATAGTGACCAGTAACAGCCCCTACGGCCTACTATCTTTCACACACACGCACTTATATGTATACCCATACACATACACACACACATCTATATTTATACACGCACACATGTTTATACAACCTACCACCTTTCACACTCTTTGTTTTCCAGCTTCTACGGCCCACTATCTTTCACACACACACATACATACACATATACACATATACACACACAGTTACACACACATATATATTTACACACACATATTTTACGGCTTTCACACGCTAGCGCACCCTATTGATTTAACCCAATTGTTCAGTAGCTTTTGCCACAGCCTTTCACGCGCACGCGCATTCTTTCCCTCGTTTGAATTTTCCCCATAACGGCATTCCTAAGTTTTAACGACACTACAACTTTCTCCGGCTTAGCCTGTTCCCCCCCCCCCCTTTTGGAACTTTCCCCCGTTGATGGGCGCGAGCCCGAAATATTGGGATTAAATCTCCACTACGGTAACCCTTCTACCTTTGTTTTGTTTTCATTTTCATTTTCACTTTTCTCCTATTTCTCACTCACTTCTTACCTCGAGAGTTCCCATCTACATTGTTGTGGCTTTCTAAACTATATATTTTACACATTTCACAATGCTTCAAGCAAACTTTAACATCCTCATATATATATGTATGTATATGTATATGTATGTATATGTATATGTATGTGTTTGTGGATGAGGGTATGTGTATATATAGGTGTAAGTGCACTAAATCCCTTTCTATCACTCTCCCCTCTCCTACCGACCACATGGAGATATATGTATGTATATTGCTTCCACCCCCTCACTGACCAGCAGCTGGCCATCTGGCCATTGCTAAATCTGACTTTAAAAAAAACCACTCCCCACAAATAATTCCTCATTCACTACCAGAAAGGGACACACAGCAGTCAACTTGCTGCTACCAAGATGAAAATTACAATGAAATCCCACACTGCATTTTATACTTGAATTTTCAAATCTCAAATTTTAACTCTTCTTATTATTATTAATTTTTCTTAATATTAATCAACATTTGAAAAGATGGCTTTTGCAGACCCATCGAAACCGGTCATGTTTTATACCCTTTATTCTTTCCTTACCTTATAAAATTATATATTTTTTCACAAAAAGTATTCTGTCTCTTATATATTCCATGTGCCATTACCAACCTCAATTTTCTCTATAACCTTCGTTTCGTGTAGAAACTTTCACTTTTCATATATAGATATATATATGGATATATATATATATATATATATATATATATATATATATATATATATATTTAAGTGTTAAACAAGGTTCATTTAATACATCTAAGAATGAGTTTTACACACATACATGTGTGTACGTATTTATATGTATGTGTGTGTGTGTGTATATCCATGTGTATATATATATATATATATATATATATATATATATATATATATATATATATATATATATATATATATATATATATATGAGAGACGTAAAATAAGAAAATTATAAGATTAACTTACTTACTATAATTTCACACTCACAACTAAGTAGTTTCTGAAATGGAATAAATATACTTTGCGAAGAAAATTTGCCTAGGAATTCAGTCCACGCTTTGCTATTTTCCATCATCTGAATTATTTTTGTATAAGTTTCCAGAGTCCTCGCTTTGTCTGGGTACTTACCTGAGAATAGTCTTCCCTGGCGACGAAATGATTCTCTATATTTTCTTCGGAAAGTATATTTATTCCATTTCAGAAACTAATTAGTTGGGAGTGAAATTTTAGTAAGTAAGTTAATTTTATAATTTTCTTATTTTTCGTCTCTCATATTATTGTTCTGCAACCCCATGCATTGAAAGACAAAGTTACTAAGACAAAACCTATATATTTGCTAGCATTGATATGCATCTGTATGTATATATATGTTACTAGATATTAATTCTTTATAATTATCTCCAAATTATTTGCCGAGCAATATTGGCCAAGACTGCTGCTATGGTAGCAGGCAGGCCGCTGCCTTATTAACAAACCACTTTCCACTGATTGACCTCGATGTCACGTGATTGATTCTTTTTTGAATTTGCCACCGACGCAGAGGCAGTGATTTTCTCAATGGCTAGGAATTCAGTCCACGCTTTGCTATTTTATATCCACTGAATTATTTTTGTATAAGTTTCCAGAGTCCTCGCTTTGCCTGGATACTTAGCTGAGAATAGTCTTCCCTGACGACGAAATGCTTCTCCTAATTTTCTTCGGAAAGTATATTTATTCCATTTCAGAAACTAATTAGTTGGGAGTGAAATTTTAGTAAGTAAGTTAATTTTATAATTTTCTTATTTTACGTCTCTCATATTATTGTTCTGCAACCCCATGCATTGAACCACAAAGTTACTAAGACAAAACATATATATTTTCTAGCATTGATATGCATCTGTATGTATATATATGTTACTAGATATTAATTCTTATATATATATATATATATATATATATATATATATATATATATATATATATATATACGAATGTATATGTATGTATATGTGTATGTATATGTATGTGTATATGTATATGTATATGTATATGTATGGGCGTGTGTACGTATTTATGTATATGTATGTATGTGTA
This sequence comes from Eledone cirrhosa, assembly GCA_964016885.1. Classification (NCBI taxonomy): domain Eukaryota; kingdom Metazoa; phylum Mollusca; class Cephalopoda; order Octopoda; family Eledonidae; genus Eledone; species Eledone cirrhosa. The sequence goes on from OZ024742.1 coordinate 82,347,846, forward strand.
TGTGTTATTGTGTGTATTGCTTATCACGTGTGTTTGTTCATTTATGTGTTTCCTGTATCGCTGTCAACTTTATAATAATTTTTACATTTATTTTTGTTCTTATGTGACGGCCTATATTGACGTCTATTGTTTTTTATTTTTATTATTATATTTTTATTATAATTAATTGTGTGTGTGCGTATTTAGGTGAGTGTACATATATCTATACTTGTGTGTGCGTATGTATGCGTGTATATATATGTATGTGTGTGCGTGTATGTACGTGTGTATATATGTATGATTATGTGTGTATATATATATAGACGTATATATATATATATGTGTATGTATATATGTGTGTGTATGTATATATATATATATGTGTGTGTGTGTGTGTGTGTGTGTGTGTGTGTGTGTGTGTGTGTGTGTGTGTGTGTGTGTGTGCGTGCGCGCGGGTATGTGTTTATTTTTCCTTTCCTTCTTCCTTTTCCAGCTTCACTTTCATATATATATTATATTTTTGTTTTTAAAATCCAATGTCAATAAATACACCAGGATTTTTTTCATTCTGATGATTGAAAGCAGAATTTGTTTGCTCTCAAGAAACCACTGGTAAATGAAATAATTACATTATGTTGTTTATTACATAACTATATATATATATATATATATATATATACATATATAAATACACACACACATATATATGCGTGAACCTAATACTATTACTTCGTACTGCACTATTCGCTTTGTTTTTGTTTTCTGTTTTAACTATTATATATTAATTCAGAAACGACATATATATATATATATATGTGTGTGTGTGTGTGTGTGTGTGTGTGTGTATGTATGTGTGTATGTGTGTGTGTGTGTGTGTGTGTGTGTGTGTGTGTGTGTGTGTGTGTGTGTGTGTGTGTGTGTGTGTGTGTGTGTGAACATATATATATGGGATAACATGTTATCGTTATAGCTAATCCAGTTAGAGGTTGTTAGTACTCTGCGTCGTGGATAGTTTTAACGAACGGCTTTGTTTGACCCAACAAGATGCTTCCATAGTTATGCAGCGAGTTCGCGTGAATTCCTATGCAGATTATAATTGGAGTAATAATAGTGAAAGAATGAAAGTAACATGGTTGGCTGTACAATAAGGGCTTTATTTAAAGTACTGACAATTGTTTCGTTGATCAGGGGAGTCTAGATGTCGCTAATCGCTTGGAGCTGCGTCACTCGATCTCCAATAAAATATTTACCTCTGGTCAACTCATCAGAGTACGTAGATATAAAAATAATTCACTCGAGTCAAGACATATATAGAAGAATAGCGTATAATCAAAACAATAACATCAATAATAAAACATATATGGTAAATAGGTAGAGAAGTTACATATGTAAAAAATAAAAAGTAAAAGATAGGATAGGGTACATTAAAAAAGTAAGAAAATAAGAAAATGGAAAATATAAAGAAATAAATAAGGATAAGTGAGAGCATATAAGTACATAGTATGTTTGTTTCATTGGTGAGTAAGTGTTCTTATAAGGATTCCTTGGTGGGTTTAGTGCTAACATGAAAAATCAGATTCGAGATGTACATAGATACGTATAGAGGATCTGATGAAATTAGAGATTTACGGGCTAGGGGTGAAGGGACGTTTGACAAACGTTTGTTGTAAATGTTTTACTGATTGTTCTATCTTAATGGGGTTGATGCTGTTTCAGGAAGAGTGGGTGAAAGTGAGGTTCAAAGATTTATGATCCATTGATCAGTTGGCCGTTTGACAGCTAATAGCAGTGCGATGGTGTGTATTCTATATGCTAAAATCTAGGGGATTCAGTTCTAATTTTGTGATTGCTGGTTCAAATCATGGTGGTTTGAAATTTGTGAATCTGGTAGCTATTTTATGCCTACAGAAAATTGATCTTTCTATTTTGCTGTTAAGCAGCATCCCACCGTACCTTAAACTATGTAGTAGTTCTAAATTGCAAAGTTCGCAGTGGGACATTCCGTTGCTGTGGGCTCTTTTTACCGATAAGTTTGACCAGCTAATCTTATATTCTAGGTTTTTGTTTTTAAGTTGCCAGATTTTATTGGTGAGCATCGTAGAGTTCTCCAGTCTACAGTTCTTCATGGAGTGTCTTTGGACGTACCATCTTTTCTTGAACTCCTCAGCAGTGGAACCTATGTAGTGCCAAGTAGAGTTGCCTGAATCTACAGTACACAGGTATACCATATTCGAATCAAGGCATCTCTTCTGTAGTAGGCGGCAATTACAATTTGAGGTTTTTCTGTGTGCAGAAACAATCACAGTGGATAACTTGTACAAATTATCCCTTGTGATTGTTTCATGTTTTTATTTTAAACAAATGTATGTCAATCAATTTCTAGTTGATATATATATATATATATATATATATATATATATTAAGTTATTTTTCAACGAAAATTGCAAACTCGACTGTCACCACATATCATGAACCTGAAGATTGCGAAAGCATGAAAGTACTTGTTCAATTAACACTTAGAATTTAATATTCTATCATACTATTTCATTATAATACCATTATATATATTTCAAAGGATTGTAAATAAAACGAGTAAATCAGACAAAGTTGGAATTCCTCTTATTAATATAATCTTCTATACACAATCATACACACCCGTGTATATTTTCCTATCTATATCTATCTATATATATATATATATATATATATATATATATATATATATATATATATATATATATACTTTATATATATTTATATATATATATATACTGTATATATATTTATATATATATATATATTTATATATATATAGACTGTATATATAGTTATATATATATATATATATATATATATATATATATATATATATATATATATATATATATAAAGTATAAGATTATCCTAGATGCAGTAATGGTTAATTACTACACTGGATAGAGTTGATGTACGGTAAGAGGTTACTCAACGAGTTATGGAAGAATTGTTGCAGAAACTTAGTTCCTGATCCTTCTGTATTCCGGAGTGTAGATAAAGAATGAATAATAACAGGTAGACATCATAAAAAGTTTATTTATTCTGTGTGCTTACAAATGTTTGCACGGTGGTTATACAGCCTAGTTATGCTATGTGCAAATTTATAACTATTTGCAAAACTCAATTATCAAATGCTGTGACCACATGTATCATCAGAGCAGAATGGTTAAAATGTACAATATAAATAGCCTTAAGTGAGGTTATTGGTGAATATAGAGTAGAATAGGAAGAGAGAAAAGAAGGGGAGAGGAAGAGAGAGAGAAAGATATGCAGGGGTTGGAGAAATGGGAGAGAGTGGTTTGTAGATATCTTAATCAAAATGTTGTGGTAGGGGTTTTATTATACTACTTACTCTTAAAGTGACTACCTTAAGCGATGCGTTGATAGACAAGGTTGGAATTATTTATTGCCCCAGAGGGCAGGTTCATAGATCTGGAGAGGGAGGGAGGTGGGCCTAGGGCGAGAGAGAGAGAGAGTGGAATGGATAGAGAGGGAGAGATAGAGAGGGGACAGACGAAAGTTATGGGGTGGGTGAACATTGGGTTCATAGTGGTAATCTACGAATTGCACTAAGTTCCCATTTATAGTGATAAGCAGGATATTGTCTTGTAGTGTGGGGGAAGAGAAAGTGGTTAGCTAAAAAGCAATGTTATAGTTACGGGTTCGAATGTTAAGTTATTTTATAGTGAGAGAATTTAGCTTTCAGTTTGTGGTTGCAGTATAATGATCGTTCGATTCTATCATTTAGTAATTTATTTTCGGATTTTGAGATGTAAAAGAGTTCAATTCATAACCTACAGTACTTTAATCCACTCGGATATGCACTTGCGTTGGAAAGTATATCACATTTCAAGGTGAACTGTTGGTTGCGTTCACAGAGTTGCCGGGTCTTGCTGGCGAGCGTGGTCACAAAACGGTGATCAGGATGTTAAATTGAGAATCGATGACGGTACCATCGAGATTTAAACGAGGTGGTGGTAGACTTGATGCAATACCATTTCTAGTCGTTCGATTCAACCGTGCATTGGTAAACGATGTTGGACTTTAGGCATTTATTCTTTAATGGACAGCTTTCAGGTAGATGACAGTTACAGTTTTTGTTGTGGGTAGCGGGTATACCATGGATAGATGGTGATAGCAGTACAGGTGGGTTGTGTAATACCTGTCTCCCATTTAGGGGTTGGGAGGCCGATATTACGTTATGCTAATCAGTGATCAAAATATTTTGTTTTGTAGTGTTGTTTAATTGCTTTAAGTTAAGTTTTTTTTATGTATCGGTAAAAATGATACGTACATATATATATATATATGTGTGCGTGTATCTATAAATATATATATACTATTGTACGTCTGTATACATATATGTATGTACGTATACATACTTATATATATATATACATATATATATATATATATATATATATATATATATATATATATATATATATATATATATATATACATATATATATATATATATATATACATATATATATATATATAACAATATTAAATAAATGGAAACTATATTTATAAAACCATATTTATTTCATTATATATATTTCGGGGATATCATATTAACAATATGCTATGCCTTCCTCAGACAAAATACAATATAAACAGTTTTATAGATAAATAGATTCGACATACCGTTATAACACCGACTTCCATTTGAAGAGGTTTAAGTATATATATATATATATATATATATACAAATATATATATATATATATATACATATATATATATATATACATATATATATATATATACATATATATATATATATACATAAATATATATATATATATACATATATATATACATATATATATATACATATATATATATACATATATATATACATATATATATACATATATATATATATATACATATATATATACATATGTATATACATACATATATATATATATATATATATATATATACATATATATATATATATACATATATATATACATATGTATATACATACATATATATATATATATATATATATACATATATATATACATATATATATATATATACATATATATATACATATATATATATACATATATATATATATATATATATATATATATATATATATATATATATATATATACATATATATATATATACATATATATATATACATTAAAGGGAATACAGAGTAACAGTAAATACATACATATATATATATATATATATATATATATAATATTAGAGATATTATTTATGATTATGTATAAAAAACTTTTTATAGTTATGTATATTTTAAGCCCTAAACAGTGAAGGTCGGCAATTTATTACTACCTTATTACCAGAAAGATAAATAGGTCACTGTAATAACATCAGTTGTTCTAGAGAGCAGTTATATAGAATTCCCAAGAATCAAAACTATGTTCAAAGCATTTATTCACTTACAATTGTTTCATCCAAACCTAGGCTTGGAATCTTCGGATCATTTTTCAATGTTTGTACACATAATTGACCTCCTTTCCAACGCAAGAGACATACAGATACATATATATATATATATAATGGTGTACAGTGGAGTGACATATATTATACTATACTATTTTTGTACAGCAATTCAAATTCAAAATCAAAATCAATATCAAAATAAAAATTAAATATAAAATTAAAATACATTCGGCAGATTACACAGATAATGCAAGAGGATAGTTTGATAGTCAGGTCTAGTAGGTAGTGTATGCGTTAGTTACACGTGGAGCATGCAAGTGTGTCTCATTTTTATACTATTATTGTGTGGCAGGGTGTTATACGTAATGCAAGCACTTTAAGCGGGTCAGCAAATTATTATGGTGGTTGTAGTGGTAATGTATTTTTTGTATAGAACAAAAAAAACGTGTGCAGAAAAATAAAAATAAAAAGAAGAAGCAAAAGAAAGTTAGGTTTTCGTATCCACCATCATTTTCACATTCAGAAAAATTGAGACATAGTTTCTACCTCCATCACATAAGTAACAATGATTCCGTATTGAATGTTTGATGCATTAAAATAAATGATTTTAGCGTATTGAGGCGCAGTGTCATTTAATCCAAGTTTATAGAATAGGTTGATTCTGCTGCGAGAATTTACATTGGTTTATTACCCGGAAGTATGTATGTAATTAAGAGGAGTTAATGCGTAAGGGGGGGTAACTAGTCAAATTTCATAACTAAATTCATTGTTCAAACATACATTATAAGGCGCCTCAATTGAGTCCCTTATATAGACGGTTATACATTTATATGTAGTTTCCAATTTTAAATACTGTCTACTCTATCATGATGTACTAAAGGTATCTATATTAAGTTGATTACTCCCTATTATATAGTGCTACAATTGAATATTCCATACAAAGTGCCATACCTTTATATAAAAATTCACTGTAAATGCAGTCTACTCTCAGAACATATCAGGGGACTTATTAGAATTGTGTCTACATAACCCCTGGCAAGTTATGGAGCAGCGTATGGCTGTTTGCATGGCAAAACAAAATACATCTCTAGGGCAGACAAATACATCCCCCATTTACAATGTCATTAATCTATCCATCAAGTTATACTTGCATATATAATTCATATATAATTCATACATAATTCATTGCAGCACCCTACATATAAGTTAGATAGATCTATTATGTTAATAAATTAATCTTATATATATCCAATGTTATCACTCCATACATTTAATTACAAATGCATAAATAATTCATTGCCGTATCTAGTATTTAAAGTTTATATAGACTGTATTGTATCATTATATAATTATAAGTAATATTTCTAGGGTATAAAGTTATAGATAAATGGAATGATTTGTGTTGAGATAGGATGGGTCAGAGAGTGTGGAGTTGTGGTGTAAGGTGTGCCCTTGAGGTATGGAGTTAGAAGTGGTGATGGGTTCAAGTCCGACATTGTTATATATTGGGTTTAAAGTTTTGGAAGGAGTGCCGAAAGCGGTGCTGGCACGACGCAAACACTTCCGATTTTTTATTAAGGAGGTTTTGGTTTGAGAAGATTGTAGTATGGAGGCAGAGTTTGCGGAATTTATTAGGCAGCTTGTACGATGCCGCCTTACCTATCACTTACCATTGAAGTGTATAAGATCTATTTCTAGTTAATAGATAGTGTATGTAGTTAGATAGTGAAGTGGAGTTGGCTAGACTGTGTTTTTTGAAAGAATGGAGGTGTGAATTGTATCTGGTTTTGAAGCAGTTCGAAGTAGAGCCTATATAGGTTTCAGAAGAGTTGTTAGTTGTTACGGTGCATGAGTATATGATGTCCTTGATTAAGCAGTTTTTATCTAAAGGGCAGGTTCTATTAGATCTACAGTTACAATTATTTTGGATGTTAACCTGCCGGTTATTTTGTTGTGTAGAAATCTGGTTGCTAGGTATTGCATTATGGCTATGGGTGTAGTCGTTCCTAGCGTTATTGCTTTCACTAGTGCTATTACTATTATTACTATTGATATAGGGTTTGCAGGAATTACGTTGTTTTGAAAGTTTAGCCCCTGCTGTGTTTTAGTTTGTTGAAAGTAAGTATTAATTTATTTTTATTGCTACTAGCTATGTGATATGCTATGTTAGGCGTGGTAGAGTAGGAGATTTTAATGGTGTTTTTATTTATAAGACTATGGCAATTGTGGCCAGATGGGAAGTTTTTATCCAGGATTGAGAAGAAAGCCTTAGGTAGGTTGGTATAGACGTTTAGATTGAAAGAGGAGTTGAAAAATGTATTAGTTCTTCTTCTATTTTTGTTTTGTTTATCTGTTGATGTGTTTCCGTTCATAATATTTTGTTGTCCTCCCTAGTGTGGGTTACGTTTGTTGTCACCCTTTGTACTAGTGTGTGTGTGGTTATTATTCTTATTACTATTTTTCCTCATGGACATATTGTGCGAAATAATGTTGTAACTATGTGTTTTTATAGGTAGGAACTCGATCTCATTATTATGGTCTGATCTAGCTAATGCCTGATTATAGTATTGTGAGTTTTTGCTAAATACGGTTACGTCATAAGATAGATTAAAAATTGGATGGATATTCATTTAGAGATAGAGCTTAATATTGATCTAGGTTGGTTAGACTTGGTATCTACGTGAATCAGTTTTTCGTTAGGTTTATGGAATGGTGAATATATCTTAGAGTCTAGGTAAAGGGTGGCATCTAGGAAGTTAACGTTTTTAGTGTTTTGTCTATGGTTATACTTAGGTTATTGTTTTTGAAAGTGTTGTGCAATCGTTTTCTAGTTCTTTCTATATTAAATGTTTTTATAGTCTATAAGGAGAAGTGCATCATCGCGATACAAACCACCGTTGAGGTATGGAAGTTCCTTATGGATTTCGTTTAGTAAGTATAGGCCCACCAAATCAGTGACCTGCGCAGAGTCCCTAGATCCCATGGTTATGTCGAAGTTGCTATGCGTATCCTTGCAGGTCCATAACTGGTCCTCAAAAGTGATTACGGTTTCACGGGCCGCAAGTATGACATCAATCTGGGGTCTGGTCTGGTCACTATTGTTCATGGCCATAATTAGTGACTTATTTAATAGGATAGGGGAAATAGAGGTGTCGTATGAATTGATATCAAATTGAATAAATTTGTTATTTTTGTTTTCCTTGATATCTTTAAACCATTCAATAACTTCACCCGTATTTCGCCATTGTTTAAGATATATTTTGTGTTTAATCTGTGGGATGATTTTATCTAAAATGTTCTTACTGCTAATGCCAATGTCAGACTTGAAAGGGCAGATTAGTCTAATCGAGGGGTTACAATTGAAATCCTGCTTATGGTCCTTCAGAGAGAATAGAAGTGTTTTGGGTGTATGGTTGTGTATATCTCTGAAGTCCTAATTTGGACACTATATTACGGCCTTCTATATTAATATCTTCTAGGTTTTTCATAGTAGTTTTCTTGTAGCTCTTATGTAGTTCCCCATATATAAACTTTCTATATGTATCATAATCTAGGCTGTATATGTTATTAGTTTTGTCCGCATCCACAATAATTTTACTACTTGTTTTGAATCCCTTAATAGAGGAGCTGAGTTTGTTTAAGGTGTTGTTTACGATGCTTTTTGTATTTAATGTTCTTAACTAGTTTTATTAGGTCATTTTCAAAGGAGTTTAGTAGTGTGTTGTGAGGGGGGCTTCTAAAAGTGTTAAAGCCGAAGGAGTCGAATTTGTTAGTATTATCAATTTATTTAGATTTGGTTTTATCATAATGGAATGTCCTCCATCTCACTCTATTGATAAAGGAGTTGACATTATTGATCAATAATTTCTCGTATGTATCCTGGGATGGTATTGGTATGTTCTTACTTGACATAGGAAGTTGGTCTTTGATCAGCTTACTGGTAATTTAGTGTATGTTAGCTCAACAGTATGGAGCAGTTATATAATATTAGGGATACTATTTATGGTAATGGATATATTAAAACTTGTTATAGTTATGTATATTTTAAACCCTAAAGAGTGAAGGTCGGTAATCTATTACTAGCTTATTACCAGTAAGATAAATAGCTCAATGTAATAACATCAGTTGTTCTACAGAGCAGTTATATAGAATTCACAAGAATCAAAGCTATGTTCAAAGCATTTGTACTTACAATTGTTTCATCCAAACCTAGGCTTGGATTCTTCGGACCATTTTTCAATGTTTGTACAAATAATTGACCTCCTTTCCAACGCAAGAGACATACAGATACATATATATATATATTGATGTACAGTGTAGTAGCGTATATTATACTATACTATTTTTGTACAGCAATTCAAGTTCAAAATCAAAATCAATATCAAAATTAAAGTTAAAATAAAAATTAAAATACATTTGGCATATAACACAGATAATGGATAACTATCTACAAACTAAGAATAGATCTTATACACTTCAATGGGAAGTGATAGGTAAGGCGGCATCGTACAGATCACCTAACAACCTCTGTCTACTAGAGACCCATACTATAATCTTCTCAAACCATAATCTCCTTAATAACAAATCGGTCTCCTAGTTACAATTTTGGTCTACGACTTCTGCTATACCATTTATGTGGTTTTGTCTTTGCGTGCTATTGTTCTCCACGCTCCACATATGACGTATTATCTTCGTTTTTTTCGTTCATTGCCAGAGAACGTCTCTATGCACCACCTAAGAGAACATTAGTCTACGACCACTTTTATACCATAAACGTGGTTCTGTCTTTGCGCGTAATTGTTTTTCACCGCTCCTATTAATGACGTATTATATTCGTTTTTCCCCCGTTATTTGACAGCGAACGTTTCCACGAACCAAAGTATCGTCTTCCTCTCTTCCTCCGGTTGAAACTTTTTTTGAAATATCCAGTTCTGCGTTTACAGATTGACTTTGTTAGTTTCAGAAGATCCCGTTATGGGTGAAAGCAGCGATTCTTTGCTAAAACTTTAATCTGTTATTTTAATAAATATTTGCTCTACGGTTCTTATATATTTGATATATATTTATCCTTATCGAGCCCTCTTTGGATTTTAGACTTCTAATTTATTATTAGTACTATATATATATATATATATATATATATATATATACTGTATATATATATTTATATATATATATATATACACGTGTGTGTGTAAGACCTATTGCTGAGATTGTTTTCACTTTCAATGTGTTATCGTGTTATCCTTTTCTGGAGAGTTTTACCAGCAGTTCTCTGGGGTAGTGGTGGGAAGGAGAATGGGCTCGAATTTTACCAACTTGTTCGTTGTCTACGTCCAGGCGTAGATCTTCTCCCAATTAACTGGTGCAACACCAGGCTAATATTTCTTCTCACCTACCACCTGTCTACCGTAAAACTACACCATCGCATCCTTCATTGCTTCATAACATCCGTTTGTGACACCTTCCCTTTTCGCTTCTTTCCCAACCCAAATTTACTGCCTTTTAGCGAGCCCTTAATCTCCGTGAACCTCTTGTGCACTAGTCATCCCCCCTCTCCCATTGGACTCCTGCTAGCCATCCCTATTACCCCGCCACCAATGTAACACATTTCTCTATATAACAAACCTCACCACTCTCACAGGTACAACCCCTCTTGTCGTATTCGCCACTACTTGACTTGTATCGGCACCAACGTTGTCTACGTCCTACGGTGTTCCGTTTGCGTAGCCAATTTCCATCGGAGAGACAGGCCGCCCTCTGGCAGACCGATTCACCAAACATACCCTTACGTCGGACAGTTCACTGGTGCACGCATAATTCACAAATACACATTATCACAAGAGGCAGTCTATCACGATCAAGCGCCCATCCTTCTAAAATACGAACAAGAATACACGCGCAATAATATACAGGGAGGGATAGACATTGTATTTCCGAATGTTTGGGAGTTTTGTATACCACGTGCTCAATAATAGATAGACATTCGGAACACAACATTTCGTGCGAACATTAGAAAACAGCCCGATATAAAGACATCAAACAGTTCATCTAACCACACCTCTATTTTACAAATTTTTAAACAGTTCTTTTCTTCAGCTGGTTCTGATTTCTCACCACCAGACGTCACCTCTAATTATAGGACTCCACCTTTCCCCCATCAATATTATTAGTTTATTAATGAACATGTATTTATAATTATACATGCTTCTCTTATTGTAATTGTATATTGTATTATTCATTATTTTATTGTCTTAATAATTTATAGCTTAAGTTACTAAGAATATACCATTCCACCCATCCATGTGTCGCCTGTCAATCTGTTTAAATTGAATGCAACCAATCATAATATTGTTCAGTTTGTTTTCTTTGTATAATTTATTCTACTGATTTATTATTTATTTTTATTTTTATTAATCTAATAATTTATATATTAATATAATTCACATTGAGCCTTCCGACCATCCATTAGTCTTTCTGTTAGCTTGTCTGTCTATCTGTCGATCAATCTCGTGGCCTGCCTGTCTGTATATGCAACTAACTTATCTGTGTCATCTTATCCCTATGTCTCTCTAAACTATATCAACTATCTACAGAAAGATATCTATATTTATCTATATGCCCATATAAATTATCTTATCTCTCTCTATATATATCTACCTACGTATCTGTCTGTTTGTCCGTCAATCAATGCACATCTATCTATATCGCTCCAGTAATTTTGGAAAGTTAACTTCATTTAATTAATATACATTTTATGTTATTACAATAAATCCTAAATTAAGATATACAAACACATT
>OZ024742.1:82365096-82392596 GCA_964016885.1 Eledone cirrhosa
ATTGCAAAGTAACAAATTTAGGCTCGTGCTCTTTAAAGAACATCTACCAGTAATACGCGCGTTCAACAAATTAGAATTTTCTTTTCATACATTTCATTTCATACATATCAACATGTATCAGTATCTCTGTTTCCTCTTTTAATTCAGTCTGAATAAATAAATTCAATTTTCAAAAATAATTGTACACATATTGTGTACGAATATTGTACTCGTAATATTCCTATTCCATATTTTCAAGCCCTTTTAACAAACAATTCCCTCATTAATACTCTCCGAAACAAATGAAAAGTAAATAGAAATTATATTGAGAAAAGACCACTTTCTAAATCATTTTGACGTCTTTCCCGAGATTAAACTTGTATAGAATGAATGCATCATAGCGGTATTTTAAATAAAGAAAAGGAGGAAATTAATATTTAATTTTTGAATACCTTTACTGTGGTTGTTGTCACCTCCCTCCTTCCTAGTGCAATATTAGGATCGCAAAGCAAAGTTGTAAATTATAATGCCCAATACCTCAACATTTTATTGTTGGTGGAATACAAAATACAACTTCTGAAAATATAAAAAAATTATAAATGAACCAAAAATATATATACAAATGTTTTGTTTGAAAAATATCACAACTCAACAACAATAATAAATCTTATTGACATGTTTACGGCTATCTCTATGACAGTAATTAAATTTCAACTTGACTTCACATTTTAAAATATTATCGCCGCTCGTCATTTTTACTATTTTCTTGTTTCTGTTCTGCTGTTGGCTTAAAACACAGTATCATGCTGCAACTCTCACCGCAATTCTCAAACCGTGTCTTTATAAAAATGAAGTAGAATAAAATGTAAAAATCTGCACCCTAATAAAACAAAAAATATATATGTAAACAAATAGAGAACCCAGTAACCAATATTAACTTTGACTCAAAATATAATCAATTAGATTTATTATATGGAATATTCGTGTCATAGAGACAGAATCATTTTACGAGGATCGGGTCAAAATGAAAATCACTTTCTTAATACTTTCTCATTCCATTAAAACGAACAAGTATCAGAATCATATCTGTCTTCTATTTAATATTCTGTTGGAAATGTTCATGTTATTCATGAGGATGCAATTCATACCTCACCTTGAAAAAAGGAAAGAGAGAGGGAGAGAGTAGGAGAGGAAAGAGTTAACGGAACGCCATTTTAATTATTGAAATATTTAGAACAAACGGACATATATGTGCATACAGTGATACCTTATACATATAATTATGTACATGCGTCTGTTTGTGTGTGGATCTGTGTATGCGTGTTAGTTTGTGTATGTTTTTTCGTGTATATATATATATATATATATATATAATATATATATATATATATATACACGCAAGCATCCATACATACATATATACATAATCTAATTTCTAATGTCCTAAGTATAAATAGATTTAAAATTAAGAGTTAGGCTATAATTTTGTATTAAGGTGATTTTTGTTATTTTATCTTCAATGTTTTCCGTATTATGCGAAATATACTCTAGCATAACGAATATATTAATAGCTCTTTTCGATTCCCGAAATTATTCTACAAGTAATATTTATCATGGTAAAGATTTGTCACACTGTCACTATGTATTTAAACAATACATAATACCATATATAATATTATTTCAAAGAACTTGGCTGTGTTCTATATGTGTACAAAACAAGAAATAGTTTACACTGTCCTCCAGAAATTTAGAATGTAAAAAACATTCTCTATTGTTTTTGTAAGTTACTCACATTTTCTACGATCAATCTCATCCCCTCAAAGCACTACTGTTCCTTGTATTCGTCTCGATGTTGATAATCCCCTTCTAGTTATGTCTACCAATACACACTTACCTCTCCCTGTGTTTCAGTTATTGTATTTTTTATCACCATAGATCTAGCGAACACTATTCGACACATAATTATATACTTATGCGTCGGATATTTAAAATGTAATTTAACGCATTTTGTTTTTCGTTTTGTATCATGCAGGAAGATGTTTGTCTGCTTTGTTGCTCACTGTGACGCAGAACAGACCTGCATTAGAACGACCAATCACTCAGGATGCTTTTAATTGTGAATCCCACATCTCCACACTTCTTTTGTAACGTTACACTAATTCAGAGCGATACTCATCCGCTCAGGCGACTATAGTATTCTTATTTCGTCTCCTATTTCTTCTGTTTATTTACGATTAAAACTTCCTGTTTTCTCTTTCCTTGTCATTTTCGCTGTTTGTCTATGTTTCCATGGGTCTCTATGACCACGTTGGTCACACAATTTTCGGGTTAAATATAATATATTTAATATGAAAGTGCACATAAATTCTGTATCACCTTTGGCTGATTTGTTAGAAACTGTGGCAAGCCTTGGGCAACAAGTATCGTCGGAGGTGACTGAAAATGATTACGTCGGTTTATAAGGTCGTTGTTAGTAGAATTCTGTATCTGTTCCTAAATTTTCAATAATATGTGTGATGCAAGGTCCCATTCCTCATTTTTGCTGAATTGCACTATATATATATATATATATATATATATATATATATATATATATATATATATATATATATATATATATATATATATATATATATAGAAAGGATGAATATAAAATGAAAGTGCTTTTTTTAAAAAAGGAATCTATTAGGTATTGACATATGTTTCGGTAACAGACGGAATACCTATGTATCGCTGCTGGTGTAATCATATAATGTTAGCAAGTATTCGATAGCAAATGTATAATCAGTTGTCACTTCTTCAGAGATTTTGGATAAATTGGATACAATCAGAAAAATTGAAGTATTTATATTAGTAATAGAGGAAGAAAAAGAGGGGATAGTGTATGACAGATGGTAATTCAATTTACTGCTAAAGAAGTATATAATGGGTTTCTAATGAGAATACCATGAGTAAATGGTTCATTTTATCTAAATAAGAATTTTTGGGAGTGCCAATTTTAATCTCTACTTGACCAATTGGACAGTGGACAGAGCTGGTCATTTGGTGTAGTAGTATTAATTATAAAGTGTCAATTGGGGAAGGGGGAGATTTCGATTGCTACTGAATAATATCAATGCTAGTAGCCAGCTGGTATATGCATTAGGGAATTGAAATAAGAAATCAGAAATCTCATTTTATCTATAGCAGTTTATATTAAAAGATAAATAATAGAAGAGTTGATAGAATTAAGACTAATAAAGAATGTTAATATCTATTTTGACAATCAAACGGAGATAGAGACAGGCGTTCAATCCTGGTAGTATTTATAATATGAAAATGTAGATTTTAAGCGATGGTTACAGTATAACGATCGCTCTATTCTGTTATTTAATAAAATGTTTTTTGGATTTCATAATACAAAATAATTCTACATTACATAATTTACAAAATTCCTGTGGAATGGAATATGGGGGGGGGGGGGCAAGCCGCTATTATAGCCCATTTTAGGTGAAATTGTTGGTTATTTTCACGCAGCTGCCAAGCCTTGTCTGCGAGTGTTGTTACATAACGGTGGTTTTCATGTTTTATCGAGTATCGATGTCTATAAAGGCGTGATTTGAAGGAGGTGGCTGTAGATCCTACATAGTACCACTTCTGTCTATCCGATTCGATAGTACATTTGTATACGATGTTGCGTTCAAGACACTGATTGTTCAACGGACACATTCCTGGTTGGACACAGTTGCAATTATAATTTTGCGTTGTTGTATTGTCATGGATGGGTTGATTAGGTTGCTTATGGGTTAATTAGGTTGCTTATGTAAAGTAACGATATATTATCACTACATTATTGATAACCTGAAATGTTATATATATATATATATATATATATATATATATATTTATATATATATATATATATATATATATATATATATTTATATATATATATATATATATATATATATATATATATATATATATATATATATATATATATATATATATATATATATATATATATATATATATATATATAGTGCAATTCAGCAAAAATGAGGAATGGGACCTTGCATCACACATATTATTGCAAATTTAGCAACAGATACAGAATTCTATTAACAACGACCTTATAAATCGACTATACAAAATCATATATATATATATATATATATATATATATATATATATATATATATATATATATATATATATATATATATATACATATATATATATATAGTATAAAGAAAATGAAAAATCATTGATGCATCTGGACTTCATTTATTGCGTGTTACAATTATTTCGCCTGCAGATAGCTCGAGACATTGTCCTTGTATAGATCTGGCTGATTCTAGTTCTGCAGGTTCTTTCAGACATGGGTATTTCGTTTGGAGCAAATATTATCAATGGGGTGTTATCATCAAAGTACACCCTCAAAAAACCCTACTTCCACGCCCTCATGCTATTGACTGTTATTACTCCACGTCATCACAAGTTCTGATCAGTATTTACTGCCACAAGAGTCATCAACCATTTTCCGTCCAGCACATTTCGATTGAGTCATGCTAGGTTCAGTATCTCACACGTCTGTTCACACGTCAGAGTAAGCACACACACATAGCAATATACACACACATACACACACCCATGCAGACACAGATAGATTTATGCATACACACACATACACCTACATGTGCAGACACACACGCAGCCACATAATACATATATGTATATATACACACACACACACACTCTCTCCCTCATTTCCACAGACACAGTCACACCCACTTGTAGATACATATAGGCACAAGCCTTATGACGGCTGCTAAATTCGCGTCATGTATCCGGTGGGATAAGCATGGCCTACTCAAACATACACATATATACATACATAGGCGCGCACACATACATAGGCCCAACATTATATACATTTATATATATATATATATATACACACTCTCATACACACACATATATGTATACACACATGCATACACATACATACATATACACACACATATGTATATATATATACATATATATACATACATACACACATATATCTATATACTC
This sequence comes from Eledone cirrhosa, assembly GCA_964016885.1. Lineage (NCBI taxonomy): Eukaryota > Metazoa > Mollusca > Cephalopoda > Octopoda > Eledonidae > Eledone > Eledone cirrhosa. Next base: position 82,370,134 of record OZ024742.1, read on the forward strand.
ACACATGCCCACATATACATACAAAATACACATACATATACCTACGCATATGCCGACCTATTTACATCTATATATGCATACCCACACGTGCTGCCACATGCATACACCTGCACATATGCATATTTGCCTACACATACATGTGCTTCCACATATACACATATAAACAAAACCGTAAATTAAAAGTTAAAAATACATTATACAATAAAAAACACTATATACCATAAACTAACGGTAAACTAACGTAACATAAAATATAAAATATAATATACAATATTATATATATATATATATATATATATATATATATATATATATATATATATATATATACACGTATATATATACACATATACATACACACACACACATGTACACAGATTCATACATACATATACGGACATAAACAAAGGATATGTGATAAAGTAATACAACAAGAATAATAGTAATAATCAAAAGCATATATACTCCATATATAATCATCCGCACACATTCCTGTGAGATGCAAATAAACACCTACATGTATGCGCAAATACACATACACACATATAGAAGCCCACATATGCATACACCCGCACCTACATATATATATATATATATATATATATACAGATATACATATACATACACACTTGCTCACCCACACACACACCTATTCATACGTGGCTATACGTACATACGACCACATATATAGACAACATATATATATATATATATTCATATATACACATATATACACACATTCTGGCACATATGTACATACATGCACATGCATGTCTGCACATACACGCGCATATAAGCTCATGCACACACGCACCCAATGCCCATATACACCCCCAGCACACACCCACTTATATATATATATATACACATCTACACACACATACATCTACCTACGCACAGGTCCACACATAAAAACACCCGAATATAAACACACTATGATAATAAACAAAATAATTAAATAAATTTGCAATATTTGAGGGTACATTAAAATATGTATGTAACTACATAGATAGGTACAAGAAAAAAGGGGTAAAATCAAAAAACGGGTGGAGGTACAGGAGAAGGTGCGTGTGTCCATGTGATATACTACAAACAGGTAGTATGAGTTGCAAACTTGTGTCCGTATATAGAACAGGTAACAGTAAGAGAACAATAATAGAACAATAATTGTTTCTACTTTTGGCACAAGGCCATCAAATACCCAGTACATTACTGGTACTTTATTTTATCGACCCCGTAAGGATGAAAGGCAAAGTCAACCTCGGCGGATAATGTATGTTTAATATATTTGGCAATATTCCGGCAATCGCTGGACCAGCAATCGCTCTGTATAATCAGATCCTGATTATTACTGGAATTCCAAGTACCTGAAGGTTGAAGGCCAGTGTGCGCCATCTTCACCGGGTTAGTTTTAGCCATGTAGTCAGCCATATTAGGCGCCGTGGAGAAGGAACATTTCACCGTGTGCCGCTTGAAGATTCTGTGGTACTTGTTTGTCGGCGGTAGGCACTTATTCAGCGCTCAGAAGAAAAGTCCTTGCACGTTGGTGCGTACATGTTTGGAGTAAGGCGCATTGAACCAGGTAACGGCCTTAGATCTGTTCCTTCTTGTGCGTTGGTACTTGTTAGTGTGTCCAGGACTCGATGTCCGTCCAGTGTTCGGCCCAACCACAATTTCGTCACGTGTGTTGTCTCTGTCTATTTGCCCGCTAAATGCGTCGTGGTTATGCTCTACAGTTATACAGTTACGTCGTTCTATGTGGTCATCTATACGTCTATTGCCCTTAGGTCTATGTGATGCTGTTGTCGGTGATGTAGCACTATAACCAGGCTGGTCGTGTGCCCCGTTCGTATTTGTCGAAGTCCTGTCCATGGTGCCAGTTCCCGCGAGGTATGCAGTGTGCGTGCTAGACCCATGCCTCCGTGTACTGGGTGGTCTGGCTCCTATAGGTGCCTTAGTCCTACCTTGGGTCGGTCCTGAGTCATTAATGCTAGTTGTGTTGTTATTTCTGTTCCTGGATACTGATACTGTGTCAATTCTTCTACCTAATGAGGCGCCCTCGCTATTGGCATTTCTCCACGACTTATCACTAGGCTCTACTCCGTTCAGGGTATATATTATGGTGTCTTTGTAACCGGCCCTACGCAGTGCCTCATTATAATATTTGGCGTGCTGTTTAAACACTTCTGCGTTCGACGCCAGGGTGGATACGCGTTTGGATACCCCTTTAACTATGGCTTCTATGACTGACTTAAGGTGATTCGATAGCCTGTTCACATATTGCACGTTTTCGTTGGGCTTATGGTACGGTCTGTGGATGCCCGTATTCATTTCCAAGGTAACGTCCAGGAAATTGACCGACTTAGTGCTAGTGTCTATTGTCACAGATAAGCCGTGTTGTTTAAAATTATGCGATATGCGCTTCCTCATTCGCTCCATCTGACTGGGGTTAAGGGAACGGAAGGTGAAAAGTGCGTCGTCTCCGTATATTGCACCTCCGATACCCGGGAACTCCTCCGTAAGCCTATGGATGAGATATATCCCCACAAGGTCGGTCACTGCGCCGAGTCACTTGACCCCATGGTGATATCGAAACTGTCGGGTTTGTCCCTCCTCTCCCATAAATTGTCTTCGAAACTAATTAGCGTCTTTCTGGCTGCTACTATGCGATTAGTCTCGTTCCTAGTGAGGCTAGATCTGGCCCTGGCGCTTATGAGGGCCTTATTGACTAGTATCGGAGATACTGACGCGTAATAGCTATCTATGTCTAACTGAATAAAATTTACTTTATTATTTGTCAGCTATTAACGAGAATCAGTCAATTACCTCCTTAGTGGAGGTCCATAGGCTAAGCTTAGTTTTGTTTCTAAGTACCGGTATTATCCTATCTATAATATTCTTGCTGGTGCTGCCTAGGTCGGATTCGGAGGGTGCTATTAACCTAACCTGTAGTTTAGTTTTAAAGTCAACTTTATGGTCCTTAATAGATATTCCGTGGTTTTCTAGGTACATATACTCGGTCCTCTCCTCTAGTGCTAGCTCCGTCAGTATACTTATTGTCGTGGCGTTAATACTATCTAAATTTGTCTGACCTGTGGTCCTATACTTTTTCCTAATCTCTTTCAATCGTGACTATATACTCTCAACCAGTTCCACTTTGGAACAATGATTATTACTATCATTATTGTTCTATTTACGGTTTGAGTTCAAATCCCGCTGAGGTTAACTTTGCCTTTCATCCTTGCGGGGTCGATAAAATAAAGTACCAGTAATGTACTGGGTAATTGCTGGCCTTGTGCCTAAAGTAGAAACAATTATTGTTCTATTATTGTTCTGTTACTGTTACCTGTTCTATACACGGACACAAGTTTGCACTTCATACTACCTGTGTGTAATATATCACATGGACACACGCACCTTCTCCTGTACCTCCCCACCAAGTTTTTTTTTATTTTACACGTTTTTTTTTATTTTACCCCTTTTTTTCTTGTACCTATTTATGCAGTTACATACAGATTTTCATGTACCCTAAAATATTGAAAATGTATTTATTTATTTTGTTTTATTATCATATTGTGTTTATATTCGCGTGTTTTTATGTGTGGAACTGTGCGTACGTATATATATGTGTGTATATATATGTGTATATATGAATATCTAAATATATGTATGTATGTCTATATATGTGTGCCGATGTACGTATAGGCACGTATGAGTAGGTGTGTGTGTGTGGATGAGTAAGTGATTATATATATGTATATGTTTATATATATATATATATATATATATACATATATATATATATATATATATATATATATGTGGGGGGGGGGGGGGTCGGGTGTATGCATATGTGGGCCTCTATATATGTGTATGTGTATTTGTGCATACATGTAGGTGTTTATGTGCATCTCACAGGAATGTGTGCGGATGATTATATATGGAGTATATATGCTTTCGGTGGATTGGCAGTATCGGTAGAGGGTCGGACGCCATGCTTTCCAGCATAGTTACGTCCCCTTACGATCTGAGTTCAAATCCCGCCGAGGTTGACTTTGCCTTTCATCCTTACGGGGTCGATAAAACAAAGTACCAGTAATGCACTGGGTAATTGCTGGCCTTGTGCCTAAAGTAGAAACAATTATTACTATTATTCTTGTTGTATTACTTTATCACATATCCTTTGTATATATCCGTATATATATGTATGAATCTGTGTACATGAGTGTGTGTGCATGTATATATATATATATATATATAGATATAGATATATATGGGGATATATATACATATATATATAGATATAGATATATATGGGGATATATATACATATATATATATGTGTGTGTAGGGGGGTACGTACGTGTGTATGTAATGTGTGTGTACGTATGTGTATTTTGTATGCATGTGTGGGCATGTGTGAGTATATATATATATGTGTGTAGGTGTATATATATATATATATATATATATATATATATATATATACAATATTAAATAAATGGAAACTATATTTATAAAACCATATTTATTTCATTATATATATTTCAGGGATAACATATTAACAATATGCTATGCCTTCCTCAGACAAAATACAATATAAACAGTTTTATAGATAAATAGATTCGACATACCGTAACAACATCTACTTGCATTTGAGAAGGTTGATTTGGTTGTGACAAAATTGTACACAGACAGAAAGAAAGAGAAAGAGAAAGAGAGAAAAAAAGAGAGAAAAAAAAGGAAAGAAAGACAGAAAACGAAGAAAAAGAAAAAGAAGAAATGCATGGAACAAAATAGAGAGATGGAAAGATAGATAAAGAGAAGAACTTCATGTAAAGAAACAGAAAGAGATATATATATATAGAGAGAGAGGAAATAGAGATAGATACATATATAGAAAGCTAGGTAGTGGGACGACTGTTGAATAACGTATCAATGATACATTTATTTATTTATTTATTTATTTATTTATTTATTTAGCTCTAGTATTAATGTAAGGGAAATATATGGAGGGAAAACCAGCTGTTATATAGGGAGAGAAAAAATATAGAGAGAGAAAAAAAGAGAGAGAGAAAATTCAAAAATATCCAGACACAGGCGAGGCGTAACAACCTCTGTTTTAATGTAGAGGTATTAGTATTTACAAAACCAGCCTCTGCATTGCAAATATCAGTATTCCTGAATGAGATATGTATCCACAGTGTGTGAAAATTAATGATCTTATGTTTAGTTTTTTTTAAAAATTCATATGTTTATGTGATAATTACAAACATCTATGTGAATGTACATGATCAATTCTGCAAACCCTAAGTTCACGGAAAGTATTCTCAATGCGGTATTTAAATTTAAGTTTACATATATGTGTATATAGAGTCAATATTACTATTTCTGTCTCAACTCTACAAGATTATCTATCAAGCAAAGATAGAGCAGATTTCAATATACTAATAAAAATAAAAATAAAAATATAAATAAAAATATATCGGAAACAAAACTAAACTAAAAATAACAATAATAATAATAATAATAAGTAATAATAAAATAGAAAACTAAGAAATATTACGAAAGAATATTACATATTAAAAATATTACATATTAAAAAATTTACGTATTAAAAATATTAAAAATAAAAATTAGGAAATACTACAGTAATAAAAATAAAATAAACCACAAAGATCAACCCTTCAAAAATTAATTGACAATATATTGCCAAGTTCATTATAAACATCAGAGTCGAAAAACAGATAAAGCCAAAAATTATCTATCAAATTGCATCTAGCAAAGATCATTTCAAAAAGTATAGGATGCCCAATTTGGTCTACATGTGTTCTTATATTTAATATAGATGTTTATCTAGTGTAACGTTTATTCGAAATATTTGGAGCATCAATTTTTAGGATAGCTTAATTTTTCATGAAGAATGTTTAAATAAATAAAATAAAAATAAAAAGAGTAAAAAGAGAATCAAAGATTTATCGGCTAGTTTCCCATATAATTATAAATCAAACTAAATATACTACATTTTAAATTTAAATTTATATTTAAACGTTGAGTTTAATCTATGTTTGCAACAACTGAATAAATTTGTCCGTAGATTAAGGGAATTTTTAGATTTTAGTATAAAGAATATCTCCTCTGCGCAGAGGTCACATGTCTCAGAGGATGAATTAAAAGGAATCCCTCTTGAGACTATATTCCAAGCCGTCGAATATCTAACGTTATCTAGCTTAAGTTGCCATAGTACGCCTGATAGTGCCGTTGAAGATTTTTTACTTGGATCTGTGAAAGAATTCTTGTGGTTATTATAGCGAAGTTTAAATTCCGTCGATGTGGAACCGACGTAGTTAAAAGAATTAGAGTCAGTATTAACATTACAATTGTATACTATATTTTTAACTAAGCAGTTGTTATTTAACGGACATTTAGTTCTATCTCTACAGTTACATTTGTTAACTTGTATATTATTTATGCTGTTATCACTAGGTTTTAAGTTCCTATTATTTATTCTATTGATATTTTGTGCTAAATTTTTGGTGGATGAGTAGGTTAATTTAATTGTATGTCTATTGAAAATTGAGTGATATCTATGTGTTCTAGGGAAGCGATTATCAAGAGCTTTAAAAATAGTTTAGCGATGTGGGTTTTAATGTTTAGTGAGAAAGGGGGGGGCAAACCAAATTATGTTCCTAGTTCTATTTCATTTTTGGCCTTTGGAATTATTGTAATGCTTTCTATTATAGTTGTTAAGGATGTTGCCGTAATTAAAAAAGTTGTTACTTTGTTTAGTTTGTCTATCATTATCTATGTACACAATCTTATCAGCATATCCTGCTCCAACTAATGCTTCATTGTAGTATTGGCCTTTTTCGTCGAAAATCTTTCTATTCGACGAGATCCTAGAGATACGTTTTTGGACAGAGTTTACTATAGTATTTTTGACAAATCTGGGGTGGTTAGAGTTAAAGTTTACATAGTTTAAGTTTTCATTCAACTTGTGAAAAGGATAGTGAAGACATGTGTTGAGATTTAATGTTATATCTAGGAAATTGACTATTCTATGGTTGTTTTCAATTTCTATTTTAAGATTAAAGTAATTAAAAAATTGTGTAATTTGTTTACATTTTCTATTTAGTTCAGAGTTATTATTATCAATAAGTAAAAGCATGTCGTCTCTATATAAACCTCCGGTAGTACCGGGTATTTTCCTATGTAGCGAATTGATTAAAAATAAACCCACAAGGTCAGTTACCTGGGCTGAGTCGGATGATCCCATAGTAATGTCAAAATTGCTATCTCTATCTGCTCTGGTCCATAGTTGGTCATTAAATTCTATCAAAGTTTTCCTAGCCGATAATATAATATGTATTTCATTGCTAGTTAGGTCAGTATGTTTGAATGCGTAATTTAGTGCCTTATTTAGTAGATTAGGGGTAATAGAAGAATAATAGTTAGCTATATCAAGTTGAATAAACTTATTATTATTGTTATATTTAATTTGCTTAAACCACTCAACGACTTCTCCAGTTCCCTTCCACAAGCTCAGGTTAGATAAACAATCCAAGTTCTTAATTTGCTGTATCACCCTGTCAAGAATGTTTTTGCTTAATTTGCCCAGGTCCGATTTTGATGGTGCGATCAATCTAACTGGCAGGTCATTTTCAAAATTCCGCTTGTGATCTTTCATATTGATCTTCGGTTTCCTGGGCACGAAAGGTTGTGTTCTGTTCTCAATTTCCAACTCGTGCATTATACAAGATGCTTCAACATTCATTTTCTCAAGCTCGGCCTTATCTGCTACCTTGTACTTTTTCCTCAGCTCTTTCAGTATGAGGCCATTATACATGTCTTTCTGCACTCCATAGATGTTGTTGGTCTTGTCAGATTTCACCAAGATCTTCTCAGTTTTCTCTAAGCTCTCAATGTTATCCTTAATGCCTTTCAGATATTCCTGGCCTTTACCTCTATATTAAAACAGAGGTTGTTACGCCTCGCCTGTGTCTGGATATTTTTGAATTTTCTCTCTCTCTTTTTTTCTCTCTCTATATTTTTTTCTCTCCCTATATAACAGCTGGTTTTCCCTCCATATATGTCCCTTACATTAATACTAGAGCTAAATAAATAAATAAATAAATAAATGTATCATTGATACGTTATTCAACAGTCGTCCCACTACCTAGCTTTCTATATATGTATCTATCTCTATTTCCTCTCTCTCTCTATATATATATATCCTTCTGTTTCTTTACATGAAGTTCTTCTCTTTATCTATCTTTCCATCTCTCTATTTTGTTCCATGCATTTCTTCTTTTTCTTTTTCTTCGTTTTCTGTCTTTCTTTCCTTTTTTTTTCTCTCTTTTTTTCTCTCTTTCTCTCTCTCTTTCTTTCTGTCTGTGTACAATTTTGTCACAACCAAATCAACCTTCTCAAATGCAAGTAGATGTTGTTACGGTATGTCGAATCTATTTATCTTTAAAACTGTTTATCTTGTATTTTGTCTGAGGAAGGCATAGCATATTGTTAATATGTTACCCCTGAAATATATATAATGAAATAAATATGGTTTTATAAATATAGTTTCCATTTATTTAATATTGTAAATATACTCCAAATATTTGTCGAGTGCTTTTATATCAGTTATAAATACTTACTAGTTGTAACACAACAATTTAAATATAACTTTCCATATATATATATATATATATATATATATATATATATATATATATATATATATATATATATATATACATATATATTCATATGTGTGCGTATATGTATGTATATGTATGTATGTGTGTATGTATATATATGTGTATGTATGAGTGTATGCATATATATATAAATGTATACAAGGTTGGGCGTGTGTATGTGTGCGCGCGTATGTATGTATAAATGTGTATGTTTGAGTAGGCCAGGCTTATCCCACCGGATACATGGCGCGACTTAAGCAGCCGTCATAAAGCTTGCGGCGATATGTATCTACAAATGGGTGTAACTGTGTCCGTGGAAGTGAGGGAGAGAGTGTGTGTGTATATATACATATATGTATGTATGTGGGGGGGCTGCGCTTGTAGGCTTACGTGTGTGTATGCATCACTATCTGTGTCTGCATGTGTGTGTGTATGTGTGTGTATATTAGTATGTGTGGGTGCTTACTCTTAAGTGTGAACAGACGTGTGAGATACTGAATCCAGCATGACTCCATCGAAATGTGTGGGACGGAAAATGGCTGATGACCCGTGTGGCAGTAAATACTGACCAGAACTTGTGATGACGTAGAATAAAAACAGTCAATGGCATGAAAAGAGTGGAAGTAGGTTTTTCTTATGGTGATAAAATTTACTCCAAACGAAATACACATGTCTGAAAGAACCTGACGAAGTAGAATCAGCCAGATTCATACAAAGACCATGTCTCGAGCTACCTGGCGGCGAAACAATTGTAGAACGCAATAAATTAAGTCCAGATGCATCAATGATTTTTCGTTTCATTTATACTATCTAAACTCTACTCTGCTGAATATCTAGTGCTAATTTTGGCATACCGCCTATGGAACCACCATAGCTACCATTATACACAACTATATTTTATATATATATATATATAAATATAGGAAAAAATGAAATTTCATTTCTCACTCTTAGTACGGCTCATACTTAAATATAAGAATGTATACGTACATACATATATGTATACAGACGTACAGTAGTATGTATATACATACATAGATGCACACATATGTATATGTACGTATGGGTTTACTGAATATTTATTATAATGCTCGGTTTGTTTGTAAACAAACAGCCCTAATTATTGGCAGTACAGTGCTCGGCAAACATCGTTGCCATTTCTGGCGTATTAGCTGTCATCAGCATTGTATACCTTCCTGTCAGTTGATTGAACGTTTGTAAGTATACACTTTCCTTATGCATATTAACGGCTGAGCAGCCTAATTTGCATATCGTGTGAGTTAGTCAGCCGGGCGTACCGAAAACGATAAATGGAAAAAAATGAAATTTCATTTCTCACTCTTAGTACGGCTGATACTTAAATATAAGTATGTATACGTACATACATATATGTATATAGACGTAGAGTGGTATGTATATACATACATACCAGCACACACACATACACATATATATATATATATATATATATATACGTATTGGTTTACCGAACATTTATTATAATGCTCGGTTTGTTTGTTTAACAAAAAGCCCGAATTATTAGCCGTACAGTGTTCGGCAACCATCGTTGCCATTTTGTTCAACATTGACAAAGGAACAATGAACTAGTTTCTAGCTTATTAGCTGTCATCAGCACTATTTACCTTCCTGTCAGTTGATTGAGTCTTTGAAAGTATATACGTTCATTATGCATATTAACGGCTGAGCAGCCTAATTTGCATATCGAGTGAGTTAGGCGGCCGGGCGTACCAAATACGATAAATGGAAAAAATGAAATTTCATTTCTCACTCTTAGTACGGCTGATACTTAAATATAAGTATGTATATGTATGCACGTACATACATGTATGCATACAGACGTACAGTAGTATGTATAGACATACATACATGCACAAATATATATATGTACGCATGGGTTTACATTTATCGTTTTTGGTACGCCCAATCGACTAACTCACTCGATATGTATGTATGTATGTTATGTCGGGTCACTCTTGAGTACTACTGGTAACATGTAACCCAGTACAACATGTCGCATGGTCGGGTTATCGGCGACTAAACCGGCAACCCACCAAGTGTACTTGGTGAGGAGGGTAATTTTGGACAGCCTGCAGGACAAAAAACAAAACCTTGCAAAGGGCGGAAGAACTCATAAGAGTCAACGGCCATCCAAAGGTGTGTAAATATGTATATACACATGTACATGTGTGTTATATACATATATGTATATGTATATGTGTATATGCATGGGTGAATATGTATATGCGCGGGTACATAGAAATAGTCAGGCTTGACACCCAATCGCCCCGTTAAACCACTGGGAGTGAAGGACCCCTAGCCTTTATCAGGGCATTCTTCTTGGAGAAGGCAACTCAGGAAACTGGGATAACTCCGATATAAAACCTGCTGCTCAGTAGTTACCGATGATGTTGATATTTTCTTCTTTTCGGGTTATAGCTACTGTCGCTCAGAGAGTGGGATTGGCTCAGTGCACAGTCTTTCCTCACTTTAAAAAATATATTTACGCCGAGGCATTGCACCTTTGAATTAATTAATAATTATTAATAATGATATATCGTGCAATGGACATAGTCGATAACGAGGGGGCAGCCATCATGTATATATTATGTACGTATGTATATACATACTACTGTACGTATGTATACATGTATGTATGTACGTATATATACTTATATTTAAGTATCAGCCGTCCTAAGAGTGAGAAATGCAATTTCATTTTTTCCATTTATCGTTTTCGGTAGGCCCGGCCGACTAACTCACTCGATATGCAAATTAGGCTGCTCAGCCGTTAATATGCATAATGTACGTATATACTTTCAAGCGTTCAATCAACTGAGTGTACGGTGCTGATGACATCTAATAAGCTAGAAACTAGTTCATCTTTCCTTTGTCAGTGTTGAACAAAATGGCAACGATGGTTGCCGAACACTGTACGGCTAATAATTCGGGCTATTTGTTTACAAACAAACCGAGCATTATAATAAATGTTCGGCAAACCCATACGTACATATATATATATATATATATATATATACATGTGTGCATGTATGTATGTACGCATATACATACTACTGTACGTCTGTATACATATATGTATGTACGTATATATACTAATATTTTATATATATATATTAATTAGAATAATGTGTTAGTTTATCACCAACACTTTTGTATGCATGGTAGAGCATTCAACGACGTACACAAGTGTGTCTGTTTACACCGGAGTATATTCACAATCATGAAGTACACGTTAACTTCGTTTATTCATAATCGCTGTCATATATATTTCAGTAATGACCTGAATCCAACAGTTATACTTCATCAGGCAGCTAGAACTTGAACAGATAAAACAGAATGAAGAAATAAAGCCTACTCCTGTTGTTTCGATTTATTGATATGCCCATTTGGTATTTGGAAATACAAAACAAATAATAATATCTAGATTTGCGGTAAAATTATTACTGAAACAAAATGAAAGCCGCAATCCACATTTATATATAACTACCTGACAATATTTTTATGCATTTGCCTTCACACACGATTTAGCGTCCACAGTTCTATTATATCTAGAATCAGGATTCCGTATCAGAAACCTTAAACGCTACCCATTCATTCCATGGAATCGCACAGAAACATTACGCATCCAGGCAGCAAAGATTTACTCTTTCTCCTCTTTTTTTAATTCTACATTTACTTTAATGCCTACTGTAATGCCTACAAAATACACATGATTCAATAGTTGGCCTTATATGGATGTGCGGAATGTTTTATTATCCGTATAAATAAACTTTCGTCTCAACTATATTCCTTCTAATGGCCTCATGTTTCAGGAGGGATATTTAAATAAAAACTGCCTTGAAATAATGAGGGTGGATTAATTTTAATTTCGTCTATATATTAAATTTAAGCAACACATTGTCAGAGTCATTGGAACGTCGAATATAATGCATTGCTGTATTCGTTCCAGCTCTCTGCTCTTTGAGTTCAAATCCCGCCGAGGTCAACGTTGTCTTTCATCCTTTCGAGGTCGATAAATAGGTACCACTCTAGTACTGGGATCAGTTACTCGTCTCTCTTACTCTCTTTCTCTGGAAGAGATCTACTGTACACTGATGTGAAGAGGGATGGGCTCCGCCAGGTTCTAAAATACCCGGGAAAATCCTTATATCAATACGACGAACCTACATCTCCCCCACCACTTACGGGATCATGCATTCATATATTAAACATATTTGTTGAAAGTGTAAACCTAAATAGCAGGCGTTCATAAATTAGGATAACAAGTTGCTTACTTCTGAGTTGAATATTATTTACGCCTCATATCCTTGTGAAATATGTGTAAGACTTCTCCTATTTTATACGTTTAACTTAAAACCCATAGAACTGTTCATTCATTCATTAGCATATCATAATATTTTATTATCGAATGAACTGAAATAAAACTCATAAATATCTCCACATCTTGAACGTAAGATTTATTGTTATTGTTTGCCTTATATCAAATAGAATATTATGAATAGTATATAGGAAATGCATATATATATATTTTAGAATAACGGTATAGTATGAGAGTATACTCTACGGTAATAAAGCACTATTGAGTTCTTAAACCAAGTATATATTTCAGTCACTCTTTTGTGTGAAGCCCTCACATTAGTATCTAAATCATTTTACCTTGTTGGCTACTTAATGGTTCTTTGACAATAGAATAATGCCACAGGTAATACATATTTCAATGAATCAAAAGAAATCATAAATCAAACTAAATTCTGCGAAATATAATTCTAGAGTATATCATTCCTCAATAGATTATTTATAAGATATAATATATTATATTCATTTTCTTTTTATTTCTTCATATAAAATAAATACTTTTGTAACTTAAATATTTTGCAATTTCAAATATAGGCACTACACGTGAGCAATTTTTATAGGCACTTAAAGCTCTACTGATACATAACAATCAACGAAATAGGACAGTTTAGCATTCAAGTTGTCATTGCTGCTGGAGAAACGAATTTGCTTCAATTTGTAATATATACAAGCATTATGTCTGGTTTTATAGATTTATATCATTATCAATAATACTTGCCAAATATTATTGTGAAAATCTAAATGATTGTACGAAATTACTATTTGATAGGTTTTACATGATTGCATTCATGTGAATGTTAAACACGTACAAAAGTAATTATTTTTCCTGTGCTAAGGTTTCTGGATTACCAATTAATTTGGCAGTTTATTTCTTCCATATATTAATCGCCATGATACGTTTTGAGTGTCCATGTTATTATTCGTTAAAGAAATAGTATTCCATGTACAAAAATATACTATTAACATATTTTTAAATGTCTAAGCATAGTTATTATTTCATCAATATGCCGAGCAACGGCATAAGGATTTGAAAGCTGGAATAAATACATCAGAGGATTTTCTTTCTTTTGATAATATTCTGTGTTCAACTCACAAGCGGGTAACATATATTCTTTAAAGTAATCTAGCGATGAATTTTTAAATTCATTTACATCGATTCCATCAAATATTGGTTATAGAATTTGCTTAAGTGAGACGCAATAATAATCCTCCACTTGGGATATACATTAGATATACTAGCAACGTATGTTGAGAAATATTTTTTTAGTAAGTACTCTATTTAATTTTCCGAAATGGAAGACAATCTGCAGAGCCCTACTTTTCTTCTGTTCATAATTAGAATTTAAGTTGCCAGAATTGATAAGGAGTGAAAACGTATGGTTCAGGTACATTTTGTTATTGAACAGATATGAGAGGCAGAATATATTTTAGTCCATAAATTACGAGTAAATTAATTTTAAGGAAGGGAAGCAATGCATATATGCCCGCCTCATATGAACCTGCTTCTTGAAAATTGTCCGATACTTCGTCAAACTTAGCAAATATCTGGAAGATGCTGATAGGGATCAAACACCAACAATCAAGCGCAAAAATCATGCCCGCTATCTTAATACAAGCAGCACACCTAAGTTTCTAAAATCCGTTAAAATATTACTCGATAAAGCCCTGAGAAAGTGAATCAGAGACATTATAATGGATCGTAAGGTTTCAGTATGTACCATCAGAATTGTTGTCCATGAAGATATTCAATAAAAGTCGTATGTGATGCGGAAAGGCAAATTTATATCGGATGTGAGAAAAGAAAACCGTTTGGGTTGTGTACAACGCTTACAGAATAAGATAAAAACACCAAGAAGCTGGAATGCGTTGATTCATTTCTGCGGAGAGAATCTTCGATCTGGACCAAAAGATAAACTGAAGATCCGATAGAGGGCTATGCAGAGACACTAATGAGATTTCGACAGTCATGCACACCGCCCTTTTAGCGACTGTGATGGTTCTGGGTGTCATCAGCAACGGGGGGATATCATGCCTCCTTATTTCGTCTCTATTTCATTGTTATATCAATGCACCAGAATATACAAACCTACGTGTAACCCTCGTCGAATTGTCTATCCTTAGTTTACTAGGGTTGGATATATATATATACATAACGGATATATAAACTGCCATACAGACAAGTGCCCGCATCGTGTGATAACGCTCACAGACACATACAGAAGTGTTACCATAACCCCTATATTCATATAAAGAGTTACTACATTGGAAAACGAAAATGTACACCTCAAAATATCTGAAGTTATTCTTTCAACAGAAAAGTTTAACTTTACGATAAAGGGGAGGCTGGAAATTTAAAGAAATCGACGGGTTCATGTACATAAGCAACGTCTGTTGTCAAGTGGAGGTTTAAGTATTCTGACATGTAGGGATGTATGAAGAAGTGGTGCTGGTTAGTAAGGATCTATCTTAAGTGATAATCGCCAAACTGACAACGGGCTATCACGATCGCCTTTGTGACGAAAACAAAAAAAGAACAAAAACAATAATTTCTTCTCAGTCTATTTCTTTGCTTTTTTCCTTAAAGTCTCTTGGAATTTCTTTGGTATACAACTTTTATCAATATACAACTGATAATGTCAGCAGATTCATACGCAACCTGGTCCTAAAATGTGCATAGTGTTTACAGAAATGAATAATTAAGGGAATTCAACCTATCCGGTCTCCGGCCATTTTACTTTATAATATATTTAAATATCCGTTCCCGCACCACCAGCAGGATTCAAAATCAAAGAAGTATGAGTTGCGTAACGTCCTGTGCTTTCCTACTATTATATCATGGCTAACATTGTAGAATGCGCACCAAATCTAAACGCATATATATACACACACACACACACACACACACACACACACACACACACACACACACACACACACACACACATATATATATATATATATATATATATATACACACATATGAACAAATAGTAAAAAGGAAAACATTCAGAGGAAAAAGCTGGAGGGAACTTTCGAGTATAATATCAAAACTTTTATTTATGAAATGGGTATTTCCTTATTTAAAAGTGGGACCGGTTTCAACATTATATGCTTTTTCAACGGCGGACTTGAAAAGCGTAGTTAAGCTGCATATTTATATGAATAAAATGGGGAAGACAAATTATTAGTTTTTAAATACATATTTAGAGTAGAGACTTCATATCTCTGTCCGAGGTTGTCCTTCGTTCTCTGTTAGTTGGCTATATATGTAAATATTTATATATATATATATATATATATATATATATATATATATATATATATATATATATATATATGTATGTATGCATCTGTGTGTGTGTGTCTCTGTGTGTGTGTGTATGTATGCCTCTGTACATATGTGTGCGTGTATGTTAAATAAGTTGTCCTTACAAATTTAGCCCGGAACACATCCTGAATGATCTGGAAGAACAGAATATAGATATCGTATATACCTTTAACTTCTTTTGTTCCTCCTCTCTTCTATCTACTTTCTCATGCTTTTCTTCACACTGAATATTTCCATCTATTCATTCAGTTCTCCATTTTTAGCTTTTATGCTGTTATTTGTAAATGTAATCTGAACTCATAAATCAACCACTCCAACCGATAGCACTCGTCCATCCCTCCACAAACAACACTTGTCTATAAACAAATATATGAAATTCAGCTACTCAACGTTCTCGGATTCGTTCTTTAGGGAGAAGGAAGGCCTGAAGCTTGAAGTGTCATTTATTCAATAAATAAATGTAGTTTTATCCGTTATATATATATATATATATATATATATATATATGTGTGTGTGTGTGTAGTTTTATCATTTATATATATATATATATATATATATATATATATATATATATATATATATATATATATATATATATATATATATATATATATATATATATACATATAAATATATATATATATATATATGTATATTATATATAGTTTTATCCTACATATATATATATATATATATATATATATATACATGCCCACATGTACATGTACACCTCGCAACACATATATATAGATATAAAGGACTATATATATATATATATATAAATATTCTTTCTGCATGTGTGTAATATGAATCGACTTAGATATTACTAAATTTTGCATCTAAGATTTATACAACCCAAAATGGAAAAAAAAAATGTTTTGTCACTACTCTTCCCCTGACTTCAAGATTTAGATATATGTATTTTCACTCAATAATTTTTATTCAAACGTATTTTACTTCATCGTTAATAAACTATATATTGTAGCTTTTTTTGCTAAAGAATTGTTTTCTTCCAGTTAGATTTATGTCGTTTCTGCCTTCTTTTATTGGATCGTTTGGAGGGTATTTTTATGATGAAATTGAAACGAAATATACCACACATAACGAGTGACATATTTACAGCCGAGTAAAGTATAGCTAAAAATTGTGAACGTTATTTCTCAGGTTAGTACACTTTACATAAACATCCAGTTGAGAAAACGTTTTATTTACTATGAATATGGATGTATTTTGAAATCTCATGTTATTTTCATTAACTCGCAAATTTTAATAAATATAACATATTGTCATATAAATTATAATATAAATAAAAGCAAAAAACACACCTACATGATATGCAGAGGTGTATATTTCATTTAGAAATAATAACATAAGCAAGTGAATGCATAATCATACACATTCGTACACACTGCACAAAAATACTGTAAATACACACAACCGCCCCCCCCCTCCCCGTGCGGGCACACAGACACATATATATATATATATATATATATGGGGGGGGGGGTATGTGCGTGCGTGTGTGCGTGTGTGTGTATGAAAATTGAATTGAAACCCGGTGTGTCAGCTAAATAAACGGGGAAGGCATTAGCATACACGGGTTAAGGAAACATTTTCCTATGTAATAATGGCTTCTTATATAGGCACAAGGCCAGCAATTTTGGGGGAGGCGAAAGTCGATTAAATTGACCTCATTGCGTGACTGGTACTTTATTTTATCGACCCCGCAAGGATGAAAGACAAAGGTAACCTCGGTGGGATTTGAACTCACATCATAAAGGGGCGTAACTCTATGCTGCAAAGCATAGCGTCCGACCCTCTACCGCTACTGCCAATCCACTGCACTATTTTCCTATGTAATGATAATATTATTCAAATTAATCTGTGCTGCCAATGTTGATATATGTTATGATGGTATCTTATTCTATTCCAATTATATGATTGGGAAATGTTAAGAATTCTTAATAAACGATTAATCTAGCGTTGCAATTACAATAGCATACCTAAACTGTTTAGAAGCTCGTTTCAAAATCGGGAGCTACCGGTTTTTTATTCTAATACCGGGCCAATATTCCAAGTAACATTATTGTGATTTTGCGTTAATTGTTTCGACAGGGACTATGTGGATGACTATTATGCTGAATGTACATGCAAATAATGTTATGTTCACGAATCTATGATCGCCATGATTGCCATCATGCAGATGGACAATACTTCATGGTGGGTAATCTAGTGACATATTTCACTTATATTCTACTCCTTGTTATTCTAGTATAGATCACTGAGTTAAGAGAACACATTTATATTTAGAATCTTGTGTAATAAATAACAATATATGGCGATTGGAAATTTTCCGAAATTTTGACATATGTTTTCTATGGCCATCATGTAAGAAGGCTGTTATTCCACGAACTGTCTCTGCTACAAGGCTAACTTGCCTGGCTACACGATTATTTATCATAATATCTATGTCTTTGGCAGACCTATATATAATGCTATTTTTCACAATATACCAGTTGTATTTAATGTATCGACGTTGAAACTCATAGATTAATAGATGTTTGATTTGTATGCCAAGTCGGCTATACTTGAAATAACTTATGATCCGATGCAGTCCAGCGTTAAACATTTACGTATTTTTTTCTGCAAAGTTTTAATTGAAGAAATGCATAATTTTAAGGAAAACGCTTGTGTCTTCGTGAAATATTATTTCTGAATTTGTTCTCGTTTATCCAGTGACGACATAAATGTTTCCACATATATAATCATGAGGTGATGGTAGAATCTAAACCTGATTTAATGAAAATAAAAATATGTTTCAAAAATGAATTAATAGAACCATTTTTTGTGAGTACACAGTTCAAAAAACCAGATTTTGAGATTAATAACATGTGTGTGTCATACAAGGAGAACAGAGAGATATACGAGTATAGGTGGAGTAAATGTTCATTGAAATAAATCAAGAATATGTTTTTAAATACCTTTTTCAATTGAACACATTTTCAATCGATATGTCTTCATTTATATCCCATAGAAATAAATCTTCATTGGGACTTACATACATATCTAACTTTCAATTAGAATGCGATAGAAGCATTTGTTACTTTTCTATAGATATTCCATTAGCGACAATAAATTCTTTGATATTCATAGGCCTTTATATTGAACTTCATTTATGTTTAAACTTTCCTAATAATTTTCGCCTTTTTTTCTTTTGTTTTTACTCTGGGACTGCGGACCTGTTAGATATGTGGTCGATCGTGTGCATAATATATTATCAGGTATGTAAGGCGAAAAATGTGTCATTTTTTTTCTTAATTTTATATATATCTTTTAGGTTATGTGTTTACACAAAAGTAAATTTATTATTTTAATCGATATGTCTATGAAATCACATTCTTTTATCTAAATATTTTGTTTATCAATTTATATTTGTTTTTATTTTCATGATATTAACTTAAATTTAAGAGGGAATATTTACCTCCGATATTCTAAAATCTAGTCATAAAAGTTATCGACCATGTCATTTTTATTAGACCCTCCATAAATATAAATATGTATGTATATATATATACATATATAGAGAGATGTGTCTGTACGTATGTGTGTCTATGTGTGTGTCTGTGCGTATGTGTTTGGGAGTATAGGTGTAACAAATTCATGTTCTTATCAATATATCAGCAGAAATGTGAATCATAAACGGCATGTAGTGTTCAGTAACACGATTCAATTCTATATCGATATGTGTTTATATATATATATACATATATGTGTGTATATATATATATATACATATACATATATATATATATATATATATATATATATATATATATATATATGTGTGTGTGTGTGTGTGTGTGTGTGTGTGTGTGTGTGTGTGTGTATGTGTGTGTGTGTGTGTGTGTGTGTGTGTGTGCGCGCGTGTGTGTATGTTTATATATATATATATGTATAAATATATATGTACACATTTATATATATATGCACATGTATATATGTATATATATATATGTATATATATATATAAATATATATATATATACATATACATATATATATATATATATATATATATATGTTTGTATATATATGTATATATATATATATATATATATATATATATGTATATATATGTATATATATATATATGTATATATATACATATATACATATATATATATATATATATATATATATATATATATATATATATATATATATATATATATATATATATATATATATATATATATGCCAATTTCATCACTAGATATCAAACAGTATATATTACTTCCTACACGCTTTGATATATAAATAGGTTGAATTATATACGTATGCCTCTTTATTATTTTTTTTTTTTTTCAGATTTAAACTTGTAAAAAATATTGTACGGAAGTTATTCCATATGTACATTAAATAAGTTTTATTTATTTTTATTTATTAATATTATTATATTCCTCAACATCAAAGGGAGGAAATACTTTAAAATGAAATTTAGGTTTTCATTACAAGGCATAGCTTGTTTTCCTTCACTTCATGCATGTAGTCGCCTTTCCCTCTTATGTCAGTAATAATTACATTTTTTGGCATACGATATTATTCTATAGAAGTATAAATTCTCTTTATCTATTATCAGATCACAAATATTCTAACTGTGTGACATAAAATATATGAGGTCTCCTCTTTTGATATTTCATATATGATATCTAACTCTCTGGCAGTGTATAGGTTCTAAAAGCTTAAATACTCACGCGCACACACACACAACAAAACATATGCATATATATCTATGAACATGTGGGTTTTATATGTGTGTGTGTTACTGCATATCTGTGAGTATACCTTCACATGTATACCAATAAATGCGTGAGATGTGAAAAATAAAGTGACAATTAAAGCCTTCTGAATACATTTGCATTATACTGGTCGATATCGTTTCCAGTGGCTTCAGCTTTCAAATTAGTGTTTTATCATAACTGTGACTGTGGTTACCTACACTAGTTTGTTATAAATATCAGAAGTATACGAGTAGCCACCTAACGAACTTGAGGATAATTCGTTCCAGCATGTTCCTCCTCAAAGACGAGTGGTAAGAATCTGTGTCAAGATATCCAGTAGCACTTTTGTGTTATGGTTGAATTTTTTCAGTGTTGATTTCCGGATGCGATTCTAACTACTGTTTTCCCTGTCAAGCTTGTAAACACATGAATGTAGGTGTGTCGGTGATCTGTTGTATATGTGTATTTAATTCTAAATAAAATACTTTAAAATAGTTTCCAGTAATTGCTGGCCTTGTGCCAAAAGTAGAAACTATTATTTTTGATGATTGATTTAAGATGCGGTGTAAAGACTAACATCCGGAAAATATTATCTATTAAAATAATATAGAATTATTATTATTTTTTTTTTTTGTGAATGTCTGTATGTAATGACATATCATGTTTCGTTGTTTTATATGGAAACATACTATATGTTTTCTCATTCCAGGGTTAACTACTCAGATCTACGCTGATCAGAACCATTTAGTGCCGGTGATGTACATTAATTGTTTCATGACTTTAAATATATATTTATATCAATTGCAATGTAGCTGTGCTGATATGCATCGTTATGAAATAGTACGCACGCACTGGTACACGCTTACGTGCCCAAAGTTTCTTCTTACGAAATTTCAGTTTCAAATTATTTTTCCAAAATAACAGAAACCTATAGAATATTACCCGCAATTAATTGGGCAAGTCTAGCACCATCTTGAAAGAGAAATAAAACAAAATTATTTCATTCATGTTTAAGTAAGTGATACATCAGAGTACATTAATCATTGTGTGATGCATATTCCATTACTCACTTGCTCCTTTTCTCAGTTTTCTCAGGCGTAGTATTTGAAGCGGTAACGGTATATGTATGTATTTAGTTGAAACTGGTTTCAATTTCAAGAAATTGTCTAAAATTGAATTCCTGACGATAGCTAATAAGCTTGAAACTAGTACATCGTTCCTGTGTCAGTGTTGAACAAAAAGGTGACGTGATTGCCTAAACACTGT